>CAWWDK010000344.1:1800000-2279112 GCA_963942575.1 Priocnemis perturbator | reverse complement strand
GTATTTCTATGTTACACTTTTATTATAAAAGAACTTGTGATTGCTACTATATTGCAAGTAGAAGTATTTTCTATATAATTCTGATATTTGAGAGATCTTAAAATACTCTAACCCAGAAAATATTGTTTTATTATAAAAGAACTTATGATGACTACTATATATGCAAGTAGAAGTTTTTCTATATTATTGTTTCATTATAGAAAAACTTATGATTGCTACTATATGTGCAAGCAGAAGTATTTCTATGTTACACTTTTATTATAAAAGAAATTGTGATTGCTACTATATTGCAAGTAGAAGTATTTTCTATATAATTCTGATACTTGAGAGTACTTAAAATACTCTAACCTAGAAAATATTGTTTTATTATTAAGGAAGTTATGATGGGTACTATATATGCAAGTAGAAGTATTTCTGTGTTACACTTTTATTATAAAAGAACTTGTGATGGCTACTATATATACAATTAGAAGTATTTCTATATTACACTTTTATTATAAAAAACTTGTGATAGCTACTATATTGCAAGTAGAAGTATTTCTGTTATTGTGTTATTATAAAAGAACTTGTGATGGCTACTATATACACAAGTATAAATATTTCTATGTTATTGTATTATTATAAAAGAACTTGTGATGGCTACTATATATGCAAGTAGAAGTATTTCTATATTATTGTTCTATTATAAAAGAACTCATGATGGCTACTATATGTGCAAGCAGAAGTATTTCTATGTTACACTTGTATTATAAAAGAACTTGTGATTGCTACTATATGTGCAAGCAGAACTATTTCTATGTTACACTTTTATTATAAAAGAACTTGTGATTGCTACTATATTGCAAGTAGAAGTATCTTCTATATTATTCTAATATTTGAGAGTACTTAAAATACTCTTTCCCAGAAAATATTGTTTTATTATAAAGGAAGTTATGATGGGTACTATATATGCAAGTAGAAGTATTTCTATGTTATTGTTTTATTATAAAAGAACTTGTGATTGCTACTATATGTGCAAGCAGAAGTATTTCTGTGTTATTACTTTATTATAAAAGATCTTGTGATGGCTACTATATATGCAAGTAGAAGTATTTTCTATATAATTCCAATATTTGAGAGTACTTAAAATACTCTAACCTAGAAAATATTGTTTTATTTAAAAGAACATGTGATGGCTACTATATCTGCAAGCAGAAGTATTTCTATGTTACACTTTTATTATAAAAGAACTTGTGATTGCTACTATATGTGCAAGCAGAAGTATTTCTATGTTACACTTTTATTATAAAAGAACTTGTGATTGCTACTATATTGCAAGTAGAAGTATTTTCTATATTATTCTAATATTTGAGAGTACTTAAAATAATCTAACCCAGAAAATATTGTTTTATTATAAAGGAAGTTATGATGGGTACTATATATGCAAGTAGAAGTATTTCTATGTTATTGTTTTATTATAAAAGATCTTGTGATGGCTACTATATGTGCAAGTAGAAGTATTTCTGTGTTATTACTTTATTATAAAAGATCTTGTGATTGCTACTATATATGCAAGTAGAAGTATTTTCTATATTATTCCAATATTTGAGAGTACTTAAAATACTCTAACCTAGAAAATATTGTTTTATTTAAAATAACATGTGATGGCTAATATATCTGCATGTAGAAGTATTTATATGTTATTGTTTTATTATAAATAACTTATGATGGCTACTATATGTGCAAGTAGAAGTATTTCTGTGTTATTGTTTTATTGTAAAAGATGTATTGATGGTTGCCATATATGCAAGTATAAGTATTTTCAATATTATACTAATATTTGAGAGTACTTAAAATACTCTAACACAGAAAATATTGTTTTATTATGAAGGAAGTTATGATGGGTACTATATATGCAAGTAGAAGTATTTCTATGTTATTGTTTTATTATAAAGGAAGTTATGATGGGTATTATATATGCAAGTAGAAGTATTTCTATGTTATTGTTTTATTATAAAAGAACTCATGATGGCGACTATATGTGCAAGCAGAAGTATTTCTATGTTACACTTTTATTATAAAAGAACTTGTGATTGCTACTATATTGCAAGTAGAAGTGTTTTCTATATAATTCTGATACTTGAGAGTACTTAAAATACTCTAACCTAGAAAATAGTGTTTTATTATTAAGGAAGTTATGATGAGTACTATATATGCAAGTAGAAGTATTTCTGTGTTACACTTTTATTATAAAAGAACTTGTGATGGCTACTATATATGCAATTAGAAGTATTTCTATATTACACTTTTATTATAAAAAACTTGTGATTGCTACTATATTGCAAGTAGAAGTATTTCTGTTATTGTGTTATTATAAAAGAACTTGTGATGGCTACTATATCCACAAGTATAAATATTTCTATGTTATTGTTTTATTATTAAAGAACTTGTGATGGCTACTATATATGCAAGTAGAAGTATTTCTATGTTACACTTTTATTATAAAAGAACTTGTGATTGCTACTATATTGCAAGTAGAAGTATTTTCTATATTATTCTAATATTTGAGAGTACTTAAAATAATCTAACCCAGAAAATATTGTTTTATTATAAGGGAAGTTATGATGGGTACTATATATGCAAGTAGAAGTATTTCTATGTTATTGTTTTATTATAAAAGAACTTGTGATGGCTACTATATATGCAAGTAGAAGTATTTCTATGTTATTGTTTTGTTATAAAAGATCTTGTGATGGCTACTATATATGCAAGTAGAAGTATTTTCTATATAATTCTAATATTTGAGAGTACTTAAAATACTCTAACCTAGAAAATATTGTTTTATCATAAAAGATCTTGTGATGGTTACTATATCTGCTAGAAGAAGTATTTCTATGTTACACTTTTATTATAGAAGAACTTGTGATTGCTACTATATTGCCAGTAGAAGTATTTTCTATATAATTCTGATATTTGAGAGATCTTAAAATACTCTTACCCAGAAAATATTGTTTTATTATAAAAGAACTTATGATGACTACTATATATGCAAGTAGAAGTATTTCTATATTATTGTTTCATTATAGAAAAACTTATGATGGCTACTATATATGCAAGTATAAATATTTCTATGTTATTGTTTTATTATAAAAGAACTTGTGATGGCTACTATATGTGCAAGCAGAAGTATTTCTATGTTACACTTTTATTATAAAAGAACTTGTGATTGCTACTATATGTGCAAGCAGAAGTATTTCTATGTTACACTTTTATTATAAAAGAACTTGTGATTGCTACTATATTGCAAGTAGAAGTATTTTCTATATTATTCTAATATTTGAGAGTACTTAAAATAATCTAACCCAGAAAATATTGTTTTATTTAAAAGAACATGTGATGGCTACTATATCTGCAAGCAGAAGTATTTCTATGTTACACTTTTATTATAAAAGAACTTGTGATTGCTACTATATGTGCAAGCAGAAGTATTTCTATGTTACACTTTTATTATAAAAGAACTTGTGATTGCTACTATATGTGCAAGCAGAAGTATTTCTATGTTACACTTTTATTATAAAAGAACTTGTGATTGCTACTATATTGCAAGTAGAAGTATTTTCTATATAATTCTGATATTTGAGAGATCTTAAAATACTCTAACCCAGAAAATATTGTTTTATTATAAAAGAACTTATGATGACTACTATATATGCAAGTAGAAGTTTTTCTATATTATTGTTTCATTATAGAAAAACTTATGATTGCTACTATATGTGCAAGCAGAAGTATTTCTATGTTACACTTTTATTATAAAAGAAATTGTGATTGCTACTATATTGCAAGTAGAAGTATTTTCTATATAATTCTAATATTTGAGAGTATTTACAATATTCTAACCTAGAAAATATTGTTTTATTATAAAGGAAGTTATGATGGGTTCTATATATGCAAGCAGAAGTATTTCTATTTTATTGTTTTATTATAAAAGAACTTGTGATGGCTACTGTATGTGCAAGTAGAAGTATTTCTGTGTTATTGCTTTATTATAAAAGATCTTGTGATGGTTACTATATCTGCAAGAAGAAGTATTTCTATGTTACACTTTTAGTATAAAAGAACTTGTGATGGCTACTATATATGCAAGTAGAAGTATTTCTATATTATTGTTTTATATAAAAGCGCTCATAACGGCTACTATATATGCATATATATGCAAGTAGAAGTATTTTCTACATTATTCAAATAATTGAGAGTACTTAAAATACTCTAACCTAGAAAATATTGTTTTATTTAAAAGAACATGTGATGGCTAATATATCTGCATATAGAAGTATTTATATGTGATTGTTTTATTATAAATAACTTATGATGGCTACTATATGTGCAAGTAGAAGTATTTCTGTGTTATTGTTTTATTGTAAAAGATGTTATGATGGTTGCCATATATGCAAGTATAAGTATTTTCAATATTATTCTAATATTTGAGAGTACTTAAAATAATCTAACCCAGAAAATATTGTTTTGTTATAAAGGAAGTTATGATGGGTACTATATATGCAAGTAGAAGTATTTCTGTGTTACACTTTTATTATAAAAGAACTCATGATGGCTACTATATATGCAAGCAGAAGTATTTCTATGTTACACTTTTATTATAAAAGAACTTGTGATTGCTACTATATTGCAAGTAGAAGTATTTTCTATATAATTCTAATATTTGAGGGTACTTAAAATACTCTAACCTAGAAAATATTGTTTTATTATAAAAGAACTTGTGATTGCTACTATATGTGCAAGCAGAAGTATTTCTGTGTTATTACTTTATTATAAAAGATCTTGTGATGGCTACAATATATGCAAGTAGAAGTATTTTCTATATAATTCCAATATTTGAGAGTACTTAAAATACTCTAACCTAGAAAATATTGTTTTATTTAAAAGAACATGTGATGGCTACTATATCTGCAAGCAGAAGTATTTCTATGTTTCACTTTTATTATAAAAGAACTTGTGATTGCTACTATATGTGCAAGCAGAAGTATTTCTATGTTATTACTTTATTATAAAAGATCTTGTGATGGCTACTATATATGCAAGTAGAAGTATTTTCTATATAATTCCAATATTTGAGAGTACTTAAAATACTCTAACCTAGAAAATATTGTTTTATTTAAAAGAACATGTGATGGCTACTATATCTGCAAGCAGAAGTATTTCTATGTTACACTGTTATTATAAAAGAACTTGTGATTGCTACTATATTAGCAAGCAGAAGTATTTCTATGTTACACTTTTATTATAAAAGAACTTGTGATTGCTACTATATTGCAAGTAGAAGTATTTTCTATATAATTCTGATATTTGAGATATCTTAAAATACTCTAACCCAGAAAATATTGTTTTATTATAAAAGAACTTATGATGACTACTATATATGCAAGTAGAAGTATTTCTATATTATTGTTTCATTATAGAAAAACTTATGATGGCTACTATATATGCAAGTATAAATATTTCTATGTTATTGTTTTATTATAAAAGAACTTGTGATGGCTACTATATGTGCAAGCAGAAGTATTTCTATGTTACACTTTTATTATAAAAGAACTTGTGATTGCTACTATATGTGCAAGCAGAAGTATTTCTATGTTACACTTTTATTATAAAAGAACTTGTGATTGCTAATTTATTGCAAGTAGAAGTATTTTCTATATTATTCTAATATTTGAGAGTACTTAAAATAATCTATCCCAGAAAATATTGTTTTATTTAAAAGAACATGTGATGGCTACTATATCTGCAAGCAGAAGTATTTCTATGTTACACTTTTATTATAAAAGAACTTGTGATTGCTACTATATGTGCAAGCAGAAGTATTTCTATGTTACACTTTTATTATAAAAGAACTTGTGATTGCTACTATATGTCCAAGCAGAAGTATTTCTATGTTACACTTTTATTATAAAAGAACTTGTGATTGCTACTATATGTGCAAGCAGAAGTATTTCTGTGTTATTACTTTATTATAAAAGATCTTGTGATGGCTACAATATATGCAAGTAGAAGTATTTTCTATATAATTCCAATATTTGAGAGTACTTAAAATACTCTAACCTAGAAAATATTGTTTTATTTAAAAGAACATGTGATGGCTACTATATCTGCAAGCAGAAGTATTTCTATGTTTCACTTTTATTATAAAAGAACTTGTGATTGCTACTATATGTGCAAGCAGAAGTATTTCTATGTTATTACTTTATTATAAAAGATCTTGTGATGGCTACTATATATGCAAGTAGAAGTATTTTCTATATAATTCCAATATTTGAGAGTACTTAAAATACTCTAACCTAGAAAATATTGTTTTATTTAAAAGAACATGTGATGGCTACTATATCTGCAAGCAGAAGTATTTCTATGTTACACTTTTATTATAAAAGAACTTGTGATTGCTACTATATGTGCAAGCAGAAGTATTTCTATGTTACACTTTTATTATAAAAGAACTTGTGATTGCTACTATATTGCAAGTAGAAGTATTTTCTATATTATTCTAATATTTGAGAGTACTTAAAATAATCTAACCCAGAAAATATTGTTTTATTATAAAGGAAGTTATGATGGGTACTATATATGCAAGTAGAAGTATTTCTATGTTATTGTTTTATTATAAAAGATCTTGTGATGGCTACTATATGTGCAAGTAGAAGTATTTCTGTGTTATTACTTTATTATAAAAGATCTTGTGATTGCTACTATATATGCAAGTAGAAGTATTTTCTATATTATTCCAATATTTGAGAGTACTTAAAATACTCTAACCTAGAAAATATTGTTTTATTTAAAATAACATGTGATGGCTAATATATCTGCATGTAGAAGTATTTATATGTTATTGTTTTATTATAAATAACTTATGATGGCTACTATATGTGCAAGTAGAAGTATTTCTGTGTTATTGTTTTATTGTAAAAGATGTATTGATGGTTGCCATATATGCAAGTATAAGTATTTTCAATATTATACTAATATTTGAGAGTACTTAAAATACTCTAACACAGAAAATATTGTTTTATTATGAAGGAAGTTATGATGGGTACTATATATGCAAGTAGAAGTATTTCTATGTTATTGTTTTATTATAAAGGAAGTTATGATGGGTATTATATATGCAAGTAGAAGTATTTCTATGTTATTGTTTTATTATAAAAGAACTCATGATGGCGACTATATGTGCAAGCAGAAGTATTTCTATGTTACACTTTTATTATAAAAGAACTTGTGATTGCTACTATATTGCAAGTAGAAGTGTTTTCTATATAATTCTGATACTTGAGAGTACTTAAAATACTCTAACCTAGAAAATAGTGTTTTATTATTAAGGAAGTTATGATGAGTACTATATATGCAAGTAGAAGTATTTCTGTGTTACACTTTTATTATAAAAGAACTTGTGATGGCTACTATATATGCAATTAGAAGTATTTCTATATTACACTTTTATTATAAAAAACTTGTGATTGCTACTATATTGCAAGTAGAAGTATTTCTGTTATTGTGTTATTATAAAAGAACTTGTGATGGCTACTATATCCACAAGTATAAATATTTCTATGTTATTGTTTTATTATTAAAGAACTTGTGATGGCTACTATATATGCAAGTAGAAGTATTTCTATGTTACACTTTTATTATAAAAGAACTTGTGATTGCTACTATATTGCAAGTAGAAGTATTTTCTATATTATTCTAATATTTGAGAGTACTTAAAATAATCTAACCCAGAAAATATTGTTTTATTATAAGGGAAGTTATGATGGGTACTATATATGCAAGTAGAAGTATTTCTATGTTATTGTTTTATTATAAAAGAACTTGTGATGGCTACTATATATGCAAGTAGAAGTATTTCTATGTTATTGTTTTGTTATAAAAGATCTTGTGATGGCTACTATATATGCAAGTAGAAGTATTTTCTATATAATTCTAATATTTGAGAGTACTTAAAATACTCTAACCTAGAAAATATTGTTTTATCATAAAAGATCTTGTGATGGTTACTATATCTGCTAGAAGAAGTATTTCTATGTTACACTTTTATTATAGAAGAACTTGTGATTGCTACTATATTGCCAGTAGAAGTATTTTCTATATAATTCTGATATTTGAGAGATCTTAAAATACTCTTACCCAGAAAATATTGTTTTATTATAAAAGAACTTATGATGACTACTATATATGCAAGTAGAAGTATTTCTATATTATTGTTTCATTATAGAAAAACTTATGATGGCTACTATATATGCAAGTATAAATATTTCTATGTTATTGTTTTATTATAAAAGAACTTGTGATGGCTACTATATGTGCAAGCAGAAGTATTTCTATGTTACACTTTTATTATAAAAGAACTTGTGATTGCTACTATATGTGCAAGCAGAAGTATTTCTATGTTACACTTTTATTATAAAAGAACTTGTGATTGCTACTATATTGCAAGTAGAAGTATTTTCTATATTATTCTAATATTTGAGAGTACTTAAAATAATCTAACCCAGAAAATATTGTTTTATTTAAAAGAACATGTGATGGCTACTATATCTGCAAGCAGAAGTATTTCTATGTTACACTTTTATTATAAAAGAACTTGTGATTGCTACTATATGTGCAAGCAGAAGTATTTCTATGTTACACTTTTATTATAAAAGAACTTGTGATTGCTACTATATGTGCAAGCAGAAGTATTTCTATGTTACACTTTTATTATAAAAGAACTTGTGATTGCTACTATATTGCAAGTAGAAGTATTTTCTATATAATTCTGATATTTGAGAGATCTTAAAATACTCTAACCCAGAAAATATTGTTTTATTATAAAAGAACTTATGATGACTACTATATATGCAAGTAGAAGTTTTTCTATATTATTGTTTCATTATAGAAAAACTTATGATTGCTACTATATGTGCAAGCAGAAGTATTTCTATGTTACACTTTTATTATAAAAGAAATTGTGATTGCTACTATATTGCAAGTAGAAGTATTTTCTATATAATTCTAATATTTGAGAGTATTTACAATATTCTAACCTAGAAAATATTGTTTTATTATAAAGGAAGTTATGATGGGTTCTATATATGCAAGCAGAAGTATTTCTATTTTATTGTTTTATTATAAAAGAACTTGTGATGGCTACTGTATGTGCAAGTAGAAGTATTTCTGTGTTATTGCTTTATTATAAAAGATCTTGTGATGGTTACTATATCTGCAAGAAGAAGTATTTCTATGTTACACTTTTAGTATAAAAGAACTTGTGATGGCTACTATATATGCAAGTAGAAGTATTTCTATATTATTGTTTTATATAAAAGCGCTCATAACGGCTACTATATATGCATATATATGCAAGTAGAAGTATTTTCTACATTATTCAAATAATTGAGAGTACTTAAAATACTCTAACCTAGAAAATATTGTTTTATTTAAAAGAACATGTGATGGCTAATATATCTGCATATAGAAGTATTTATATGTGATTGTTTTATTATAAATAACTTATGATGGCTACTATATGTGCAAGTAGAAGTATTTCTGTGTTATTGTTTTATTGTAAAAGATGTTATGATGGTTGCCATATATGCAAGTATAAGTATTTTCAATATTATTCTAATATTTGAGAGTACTTAAAATAATCTAACCCAGAAAATATTGTTTTGTTATAAAGGAAGTTATGATGGGTACTATATATGCAAGTAGAAGTATTTCTGTGTTACACTTTTATTATAAAAGAACTCATGATGGCTACTATATATGCAAGCAGAAGTATTTCTATGTTACACTTTTATTATAAAAGAACTTGTGATTGCTACTATATTGCAAGTAGAAGTATTTTCTATATAATTCTAATATTTGAGGGTACTTAAAATACTCTAACCTAGAAAATATTGTTTTATTATAAAAGAACTTGTGATTGCTACTATATGTGCAAGCAGAAGTATTTCTGTGTTATTACTTTATTATAAAAGATCTTGTGATGGCTACAATATATGCAAGTAGAAGTATTTTCTATATAATTCCAATATTTGAGAGTACTTAAAATACTCTAACCTAGAAAATATTGTTTTATTTAAAAGAACATGTGATGGCTACTATATCTGCAAGCAGAAGTATTTCTATGTTTCACTTTTATTATAAAAGAACTTGTGATTGCTACTATATGTGCAAGCAGAAGTATTTCTATGTTATTACTTTATTATAAAAGATCTTGTGATGGCTACTATATATGCAAGTAGAAGTATTTTCTATATAATTCCAATATTTGAGAGTACTTAAAATACTCTAACCTAGAAAATATTGTTTTATTTAAAAGAACATGTGATGGCTACTATATCTGCAAGCAGAAGTATTTCTATGTTACACTGTTATTATAAAAGAACTTGTGATTGCTACTATATTAGCAAGCAGAAGTATTTCTATGTTACACTTTTATTATAAAAGAACTTGTGATTGCTACTATATTGCAAGTAGAAGTATTTTCTATATAATTCTGATATTTGAGATATCTTAAAATACTCTAACCCAGAAAATATTGTTTTATTATAAAAGAACTTATGATGACTACTATATATGCAAGTAGAAGTATTTCTATATTATTGTTTCATTATAGAAAAACTTATGATGGCTACTATATATGCAAGTATAAATATTTCTATGTTATTGTTTTATTATAAAAGAACTTGTGATGGCTACTATATGTGCAAGCAGAAGTATTTCTATGTTACACTTTTATTATAAAAGAACTTGTGATTGCTACTATATGTGCAAGCAGAAGTATTTCTATGTTACACTTTTATTATAAAAGAACTTGTGATTGCTAATTTATTGCAAGTAGAAGTATTTTCTATATTATTCTAATATTTGAGAGTACTTAAAATAATCTATCCCAGAAAATATTGTTTTATTTAAAAGAACATGTGATGGCTACTATATCTGCAAGCAGAAGTATTTCTATGTTACACTTTTATTATAAAAGAACTTGTGATTGCTACTATATGTGCAAGCAGAAGTATTTCTATGTTACACTTTTATTATAAAAGAACTTGTGATTGCTACTATATGTCCAAGCAGAAGTATTTCTATGTTACACTTTTATTATAAAAGAACTTGTGATTGCTACTATATGTGCAAGCAGAAGTATTTCTGTGTTATTACTTTATTATAAAAGATCTTGTGATGGCTACAATATATGCAAGTAGAAGTATTTTCTATATAATTCCAATATTTGAGAGTACTTAAAATACTCTAACCTAGAAAATATTGTTTTATTTAAAAGAACATGTGATGGCTACTATATCTGCAAGCAGAAGTATTTCTATGTTTCACTTTTATTATAAAAGAACTTGTGATTGCTACTATATGTGCAAGCAGAAGTATTTCTATGTTATTACTTTATTATAAAAGATCTTGTGATGGCTACTATATATGCAAGTAGAAGTATTTTCTATATAATTCCAATATTTGAGAGTACTTAAAATACTCTAACCTAGAAAATATTGTTTTATTTAAAAGAACATGTGATGGCTACTATATCTGCAAGCAGAAGTATTTCTATGTTACACTGTTATTATAAAAGAACTTGTGATTGCTACTATATTAGCAAGCAGAAGTATTTCTATGTTACACTTTTATTATAAAAGAACTTGTGATTGCTACTATATTGCAAGTAGAAGTATTTTCTATATAATTCTGATATTTGAGATATCTTAAAATACTCTAACCCAGAAAATATTGTTTTATTATAAAAGAACTTATGATGACTACTATATATGCAAGTAGAAGTATTTCTATATTATTGTTTCATTATAGAAAAACTTATGATGGCTACTATATATGCAAGTATAAATATTTCTATGTTATTGTTTTATTATAAAAGAACTTGTGATGGCTACTATATGTGCAAGCAGAAGTATTTCTATGTTACACTTTTATTATAAAAGAACTTGTGATTGCTACTATATGTGCAAGCAGAAGTATTTCTATGTTACACTTTTATTATAAAAGAACTTGTGATTGCTAATTTATTGCAAGTAGAAGTATTTTCTATATTATTCTAATATTTGAGAGTACTTAAAATAATCTATCCCAGAAAATATTGTTTTATTTAAAAGAACATGTGATGGCTACTATATCTGCAAGCAGAAGTATTTCTATGTTACACTTTTATTATAAAAGAACTTGTGATTGCTACTATATGTGCAAGCAGAAGTATTTCTATGTTACACTTTTATTATAAAAGAACTTGTGATTGCTACTATATGTCCAAGCAGAAGTATTTCTATGTTACACTTTTATTATAAAAGAACTTGTGATTGCTACTATATTGTAAGTAGAAGTATTTTCTATATAATTCTGATATTTGAGAGATCTTAAGATACTCTAACCCAGAAAATATTGTTTTATTATAAAAGAACTTATGATGACTACTATATATGCAAGTAGAAGTATTTCTATATTATTGTTTCATTATAGAAAAACTTATGATTGCTACTATATGTGCAAGCAGAAGTATTTCTATGTTACACTTTTATTATAAAAGAACTTGTGATTGCTACTATATTGCAAGTAGAAGTGTTTTCTATATAATTCTGATACTTGAGAGTACTTAAAATACTCTAACCTAGAAAATATTGTTTTATTATTAAGGAAGTTATGATGGGTACTATATATGCAAGTAGAAGTATTTCTGTGTTACACTTTTATTATAAAAGAACTTGTGATGGCTACTATATATACAATTAGAAGTATTTCTATATTACACTTTTATTATAAAAAACTTGTGATAGCTACTATATTGCAAGTAGAAGTATTTCTGTTATTGTGTTATTATAAAAGAACTTGTGATGGCTACTATATACACAAGTATAAATATTTCTATGTTATTGTATTATTATAAAAGAACTTGTGATGGCTACTATATATGCAAGTAGAAGTATTTCTATATTATTGTTCTATTATAAAAGAACTCATGATGGCTACTATATGTGCAAGCAGAAGTATTTCTATGTTACACTTGTATTATAAAAGAACTTGTGATTGCTACTATATGTGCAAGCAGAACTATTTCTATGTTACACTTTTATTATAAAAGAACTTGTGATTGCTACTATATTGCAAGTAGAAGTATCTTCTATATTATTCTAATATTTGAGAGTACTTAAAATACTCTAACCTAGAAAATATTGTTTTATTTAAAAGAACATGTGATGGCTAATATATCTGCATATAGAAGTATTTATATGTGATTGTTTTATTATAAATAACTTATGATGGCTACTATATGTGCAAGTAGAAGTATTTCTGTGTTATTGTTTTATTGTAAAAGATGTTATGATGGTTGCCATATATGCAAGTATAAGTATTTTCAATATTATTCTAATATTTGAGAGTACTTAAAATAATCTAACCCAGAAAATATTGTTTTGTTATAAAGGAAGTTATGATGGGTACTATATATGCAAGTAGAAGTATTTCTGTGTTACACTTTTATTATAAAAGAACTCATGATGGCTACTATATATGCAAGCAGAAGTATTTCTATGTTACACTTTTATTATAAAAGAACTTGTGATTGCTACTATATTGCAAGTAGAAGTATTTTCTATATAATTCTAATATTTGAGGGTACTTAAAATACTCTAACCTAGAAAATATTGTTTTATTATAAAAGAAC
This sequence comes from Priocnemis perturbator, assembly GCA_963942575.1. Taxonomy (NCBI): domain Eukaryota; kingdom Metazoa; phylum Arthropoda; class Insecta; order Hymenoptera; family Pompilidae; genus Priocnemis; species Priocnemis perturbator. The sequence continues at coordinate 2,265,404 of CAWWDK010000344.1, read as the reverse complement.
TTGTGATTGCTACTATATGTGCAAGCAGAAGTATTTCTGTGTTATTACTTTATTATAAAAGATCTTGTGATGGCTACAATATATGCAAGTAGAAGTATTTTCTATATAATTCCAATATTTGAGAGTACTTAAAATACTCTAACCTAGAAAATATTGTTTTATTTAAAAGAACATGTGATGGCTACTATATCTGCAAGCAGAAGTATTTCTATGTTTCACTTTTATTATAAAAGAACTTGTGATTGCTACTATATGTGCAAGCAGAAGTATTTCTATGTTATTACTTTATTATAAAAGATCTTGTGATGGCTACTATATATGCAAGTAGAAGTATTTTCTATATAATTCCAATATTTGAGAGTACTTAAAATACTCTAACCTAGAAAATATTGTTTTATTTAAAAGAACATGTGATGGCTACTATATCTGCAAGCAGAAGTATTTCTATGTTACACTGTTATTATAAAAGAACTTGTGATTGCTACTATATTAGCAAGCAGAAGTATTTCTATGTTACACTTTTATTATAAAAGAACTTGTGATTGCTACTATATTGCAAGTAGAAGTATTTTCTATATAATTCTGATATTTGAGATATCTTAAAATACTCTAACCCAGAAAATATTGTTTTATTATAAAAGAACTTATGATGACTACTATATATGCAAGTAGAAGTATTTCTATATTATTGTTTCATTATAGAAAAACTTATGATGGCTACTATATATGCAAGTATAAATATTTCTATGTTATTGTTTTATTATAAAAGAACTTGTGATGGCTACTATATGTGCAAGCAGAAGTATTTCTATGTTACACTTTTATTATAAAAGAACTTGTGATTGCTACTATATGTGCAAGCAGAAGTATTTCTATGTTACACTTTTATTATAAAAGAACTTGTGATTGCTAATTTATTGCAAGTAGAAGTATTTTCTATATTATTCTAATATTTGAGAGTACTTAAAATAATCTATCCCAGAAAATATTGTTTTATTTAAAAGAACATGTGATGGCTACTATATCTGCAAGCAGAAGTATTTCTATGTTACACTTTTATTATAAAAGAACTTGTGATTGCTACTATATGTGCAAGCAGAAGTATTTCTATGTTACACTTTTATTATAAAAGAACTTGTGATTGCTACTATATGTCCAAGCAGAAGTATTTCTATGTTACACTTTTATTATAAAAGAACTTGTGATTGCTACTATATGTGCAAGCAGAAGTATTTCTGTGTTATTACTTTATTATAAAAGATCTTGTGATGGCTACAATATATGCAAGTAGAAGTATTTTCTATATAATTCCAATATTTGAGAGTACTTAAAATACTCTAACCTAGAAAATATTGTTTTATTTAAAAGAACATGTGATGGCTACTATATCTGCAAGCAGAAGTATTTCTATGTTTCACTTTTATTATAAAAGAACTTGTGATTGCTACTATATGTGCAAGCAGAAGTATTTCTATGTTATTACTTTATTATAAAAGATCTTGTGATGGCTACTATATATGCAAGTAGAAGTATTTTCTATATAATTCCAATATTTGAGAGTACTTAAAATACTCTAACCTAGAAAATATTGTTTTATTTAAAAGAACATGTGATGGCTACTATATCTGCAAGCAGAAGTATTTCTATGTTACACTGTTATTATAAAAGAACTTGTGATTGCTACTATATTAGCAAGCAGAAGTATTTCTATGTTACACTTTTATTATAAAAGAACTTGTGATTGCTACTATATTGCAAGTAGAAGTATTTTCTATATAATTCTGATATTTGAGATATCTTAAAATACTCTAACCCAGAAAATATTGTTTTATTATAAAAGAACTTATGATGACTACTATATATGCAAGTAGAAGTATTTCTATATTATTGTTTCATTATAGAAAAACTTATGATGGCTACTATATATGCAAGTATAAATATTTCTATGTTATTGTTTTATTATAAAAGAACTTGTGATGGCTACTATATGTGCAAGCAGAAGTATTTCTATGTTACACTTTTATTATAAAAGAACTTGTGATTGCTACTATATGTGCAAGCAGAAGTATTTCTATGTTACACTTTTATTATAAAAGAACTTGTGATTGCTAATTTATTGCAAGTAGAAGTATTTTCTATATTATTCTAATATTTGAGAGTACTTAAAATAATCTATCCCAGAAAATATTGTTTTATTTAAAAGAACATGTGATGGCTACTATATCTGCAAGCAGAAGTATTTCTATGTTACACTTTTATTATAAAAGAACTTGTGATTGCTACTATATGTGCAAGCAGAAGTATTTCTATGTTACACTTTTATTATAAAAGAACTTGTGATTGCTACTATATGTCCAAGCAGAAGTATTTCTATGTTACACTTTTATTATAAAAGAACTTGTGATTGCTACTATATTGTAAGTAGAAGTATTTTCTATATAATTCTGATATTTGAGAGATCTTAAGATACTCTAACCCAGAAAATATTGTTTTATTATAAAAGAACTTATGATGACTACTATATATGCAAGTAGAAGTATTTCTATATTATTGTTTCATTATAGAAAAACTTATGATTGCTACTATATGTGCAAGCAGAAGTATTTCTATGTTACACTTTTATTATAAAAGAACTTGTGATTGCTACTATATTGCAAGTAGAAGTGTTTTCTATATAATTCTGATACTTGAGAGTACTTAAAATACTCTAACCCAGAAAATATTGTTTTATTATAAAAGAACTTATGATGACTACTATATATGCAAGTAGAAGTATTTCTATATTATTGTTTCATTATAGAAAAACTTATGATTGCTACTATATGTGCAAGCAGAAGTATTTCTATGTTACACTTTTATTATAAAAGAACTTGTGATTGCTACTATATTGCAAGTAGAAGTGTTTTCTATATAATTCTGATACTTGAGAGTACTTAAAATACTCTAACCTAGAAAATATTGTTTTATTATTAAGGAAGTTATGATGGGTACTATATATGCAAGTAGAAGTATTTCTGTGTTAAACTTTTATTATAAAAGAACTTGTGATGGCTACTATATATACAATTAGAAGTATTTCTATATTACACTTTTATTATAAAAAACTTGTGATAGCTACTATATTGCAAGTAGAAGTATTTCTGTTATTGTGTTATTATAAAAGAACTTGTGATGGCTACTATATACACAAGTATAAATATTTCTATGTTATTGTATTATTATAAAAGAACTTGTGATGGCTACTATATATGCAAGTAGAAGTATTTCTATATTATTGTTCTATTATAAAAGAACTCATGATGGCTACTATATGTGCAAGCAGAAGTATTTCTATGTTACACTTTTATTATAAAAGAACTTGTGATTGCTACTATATGTGCAAGCAGAAGTATTTCTATGTTACACTTTTATTATAAAAGAACTTGTGATTGCTACTATATTGCAAGTAGAAGTATTTTCTATATAATTCTAATATTTGAGAGTATTTACAATATTCTAACCTAGAAAATATTGTTTTATTATAAAGGAAGTTATGATGGGTTCTATATATGCAAGCAGAAGTATTTCTATTTTATTGTTTTATTATAAAAGAACTTGTGATGGCTACTGTATGTGCAAGTAGAAGTATTTCTGTGTTATTGCTTTATTATAAAAGATCTTGTGATGGTTACTATATCTGCAAGAAGAAGTATTTCTATGTTACACTTTTAGTATAAAAGAACTTGTGATGGCTACTATATATGCAAGTAGAAGTATTTCTATATTATTGTTTTATATAAAAGCGCTCATAACGGCTACTATATATGCATATATATGCAAGTAGAAGTATTTTCTACATTATTCAAATAATTGAGAGTACTTAAAATACTCTAACCTAGAAAATATTGTTTTATTTAAAAGAACATGTGATGGCTAATATATCTGCATATAGAAGTATTTATATGTTATTGTTTTATTATAAATAACTTATGATGGCTACTATATGTGCAAGTAGAAGTATTTCTGTGTTATTGTTTTATTGTAAAAGATGTTATGATGGTTGCCATATATGCAAGTATAAGTATTTTCAATATTATTCTAATATTTGAGAGTACTTAAAATAATCTAACCCAGAAAATATTGTTTTGTTATAAAGGAAGTTATGATGGGTACTATATATGCAAGTAGAAGTATTTCTGTGTTACACTTTTATTATAAAAGAACTCATGATGGCTACTATATATGCAAGCAGAAGTATTTCTATGTTACACTTTTATTATAAAAGAACTTGTGATTGCTACTATATTGCAAGTAGAAGTATTTTCTATATAATTCTAATATTTGAGGGTACTTAAAATACTCTAACCTAGAAAATATTGTTTTATTATAAAAGAACTTGTGATTGCTACTATATGTGCAAGCAGAAGTATTTCTGTGTTATTACTTTATTATAAAAGATCTTGTGATGGCTACAATATATGCAAGTAGAAGTATTTTCTATATAATTCCAATATTTGAGAGTACTTAAAATACTCTAACCTAGAAAATATTGTTTTATTTAAAAGAACATGTGATGGCTACTATATCTGCAAGCAGAAGTATTTCTATGTTTCACTTTTATTATAAAAGAACTTGTGATTGCTACTATATGTGCAAGCAGAAGTATTTCTATGTTATTACTTTATTATAAAAGATCTTGTGATGGCTACTATATATGCAAGTAGAAGTATTTTCTATATAATTCCAATATTTGAGAGTACTTAAAATACTCTAACCTAGAAAATATTGTTTTATTTAAAAGAACATGTGATGGCTACTATATCTGCAAGCAGAAGTATTTCTATGTTACACTTTTATTATAAAAGAACTTGTGATTGCTACTATATGTGCAAGCAGAAGTATTTCTATGTTACACTTTTATTATAAAAGAACTTGTGATTGCTACTATATTGCAAGTAGAAGTATTTTCTATATTATTCTAATATTTGAGAGTACTTAAAATAATCTAACCCAGAAAATATTGTTTTATTTAAAAGAACATGTGATGGCTACTATATCTGCAAGCAGAAGTATTTCTATGTTACACTTTTATTATAAAAGAACTTGTGATTGCTACTATATGTGCAAGCAGAAGTATTTCTATGTTACACTTTTATTATAAAAGAACTTGTGATTGCTACTATATGTGCAAGCAGAAGTATTTCTATGTTACACTTTTATTATAAAAGAACTTGTGATTGCTACTATATTGCAAGTAGAAGTATTTTCTATATAATTCTGATATTTGAGATATCTTAAGATACTCTAACCCAGAAAATATTGTTTTATTATAAAAGAACTTATGATGACTACTATATATGCAAGTAGAAGTATTTCTATATTATTGTTTCATTATAGAAAAACTTATGATTGCTACTATATGTGCAAGCAGAAGTATTTCTATGTTACACTTTTATTATAAAAGAACTTGTGATTGCTACTATATTGCAAGTAGAAGTGTTTTCTATATAATTCTGATACTTGAGAGTACTTAAAATACTCTAACCTAGAAAATATTGTTTTATTATTAAGGAAGTTATGATGGGTACTATATATGCAAGTAGAAGTATTTCTGTGTTACACTTTTATTATAAAAGAACTTGTGATGGCTACTATATATGCAATTAGAAGTATTTCTATATTACACTTTTATTATAAAAAACTTGTGATTGCTACTATATTGCAAGTAGAAGTATTTCTGTTATTGTGTTATTATAAAAGAACTTGTGATGGCTACTATATACACAAGTATAAATATTTCTATGTTATTGTATTATTATAAAAGAACTTGTGATGGCTACTATATATGCAAGTAGAAGTATTTCTATATTATTGTTCTATTATAAAAGAACTCATGATGGCTACTATATGTGCAAGCAGAAGTATTTCTATGTTACACTTGTATTATAAAAGAACTTGTGATTGCTACTATATGTGCAAGCAGAACTATTTCTATGTTACACTTTTATTATAAAAGAACTTGTGATTGCTACTATATTGCAAGTAGAAGTATCTTCTATATTATTCTAATATTTGAGAGTACTTAAAATACTCTTTCCCAGAAAATATTGTTTTATTATAAAGGAAGTTATGATGGGTACTATATCTGCAAGAAGAAGTATTTCTATGTTACACTTTTAGTATAAAAGAACTTGTGATGGCTACTATATATGCAAGTAGAAGTATTTCTATATTATTGTTTTATATAAAAGCGCTCATAACGGCTACTATATATGCATATATATGCAAGTAGAAGTATTTTCTACATTATTCAAATAATTGAGAGTACTTAAAATACTCTAACCTAGAAAATATTGTTTTATTTAAAAGAACATGTGATGGCTAATATATCTGCATATAGAAGTATTTATATGTTATTGTTTTATTATAAATAACTTATGATGGCTACTATATGTGCAAGTAGAAGTATTTCTGTGTTATTGTTTTATTGTAAAAGATGTTATGATGGTTGCCATATATGCAAGTATAAGTATTTTCAATATTATTCTAATATTTGAGAGTACTTAAAATAATCTAACCCAGAAAATATTGTTTTGTTATAAAGGAAGTTATGATGGGTACTACATATGCAAGTAGAAGTATTTCTGTGTTACACTTTTATTATAAAAGAACTCATGATGGCTACTATATATGCAAGCAGAAGTATTTCTATGTTACACTTTTATTATAAAAGAACTTGTGATTGCTACTATATTGCAAGTAGAAGTATTTTCTATATAATTCTAATATTTGAGGGTACTTAAAATACCCTAACCTAGAAAATATTGTTTTATTATAAAAGAACTTGTGATTGCTACTATATGTGCAAGCAGAAGTATTTCTGTGTTATTACTTTATTATAAAAGATCTTGTGATGGCTACAATATATGCAAGTAAAAGTATTTTCTATATAATTCCAATATTTGAGAGTACTTAAAATACTCTAACCTAGAAAATATTGTTTTATTTAAAAGAACATGTGATGGCTACTATATCTGCAAGCAGAAGTATTTCTATGTTTCACTTTTATTATAAAAGAACTTGTGATTGCTACTATATGTGCAAGCAGAAGTATTTCTATGTTATTACTTTATTATAAAAGATCTTGTGATGGCTACTATATATGCAAGTAGAAGTATTTTCTATATAATTCCAATATTTGAGAGTACTTAAAATACTCTAACCTAGAAAATATTGTTTTATTTAAAAGAACATGTGATGGCTACTATATCTGCAAGCAGAAGTATTTCTATGTTACACTTTTATTATAAAAGAACTTGTGATTGCTACTATATGTGCAAGCAGAAGTATTTCTATGTTACACTTTTACTATAAAAGAACTTGTGATTGCTACTATATTGCAAGTAGAAGTATTTTCTATATTATTCTAATATTTGAGAGTACTTAAAATAATCTAACCCAGAAAATATTGTTTTATTTAAAAGAACATTTGATGGCTACTATATCTGCAAGCAGAAGTATTTCTATGTTACACTTTTATTATAAAAGAACTTGTGATTGCTACTATATGTGCAAGCAGAAGTATTTCTATGTTACACTTTTATTATAAAAGAACTTGTGATTGCTACTATATGTGCAAGCAGAAGTATTTCTATGTTACACTTTTATTATAAAAGAACTTGTGATTGCTACTATATTGCAAGTAGAAGTATTTTCTATATAATTCTGATATTTGAGATATCTTAAAATACTCTAACCCAGAAAATATTGTTTTATTATAAAAGAACTTATGATGACTACTATATATGCAAGTAGAAGTATTTCTATATTATTGTTTCATTATAGAAAAACTTATGATGGCTACTATATATGCAAGTATAAATATTTCTATGTTATTGTTTTATTATAAAAGAACTTGTGATGGCTACTATATGTGCAAGCAGAAGTATTTCTATGTTACACTTTTATTATAAAAGAACTTGTGATTGCTACTATATGTGCAAGCAGAAGTATTTCTATGTTACACTTTTATTATAAAAGAACTTGTGATTGCTAATTTATTGCAAGTAGAAGTATTTTCTATATTATTCTGATACTTGAGAGTACTTAAAATACTCTAACCTAGAAAATATTGTTTTATTATTAAGGAAGTTATGATGAGTACTATATATGCAAGTAGAAGTATTTCTGTGTTACACTTTTATTATAAAAGAACTTGTGATGGCTACTATATATGCAAGTAGAAGTATTTCTATGTTATTGTTTTGTTATAAAAGATCTTGTGATGGCTACTATATATGCAAGTAGAAGTATTTTCTATATAATTCTAATATTTGAGAGTACTTAAAATACTCTAACCTAGAAAATATTGTTTTATCATAAAAGATCTTGTGATGGTTACTATATCTGCTAGAAGAAGTATTTCTATGTTACACTTTTATTATAAAAGAACTTGTGATTGCTACTATATTGCCAGTAGAAGTATTTTCTATATAATTCTGATATTTGAGAGATCTTAAAATACTCTTACCCAGAAAATATTGTTTTATTATAAAAGAACTTATGATGACTACTATATATGCAAGTAGAAGTATTTCTATATTATTGTTTCATTATAGAAAAACTTATGATGGCTACTATATATGCAAGTATAAATATTTCTATGTTATTGTTTTATTATAAAAGAACTTGTGATGGCTACTATATGTGCAAGCAGAAGTATTTCTATGTTACACTTTTATTATAAAAGAACTTGTGATTGCTACTATATGTGCAAGCAGAAGTATTTCTATGTTACACTTTTATTATAAAAGAACTTGTGATTGCTACTATATTGCAAGTAGAAGTATTTTCTATATTATTCTAATATTTGAGAGTACTTAAAATAATCTAACCCAGAAAATATTGTTTTATTTAAAAGAACATGTGATGGCTACTATATCTGCAAGCAGAAGTATTTCTATGTTACACTTTTATTATAAAAGAACTTGTGATTGCTACTATATGTGCAAGCAGAAGTATTTCTATGTTACACTTTTATTATAAAAGAACTTGTGATTGCTACTATATGTGCAAGCAGAAGTATTTCTATGTTACACTTTTATTATAAAAGAACTTGTGATTGCTACTATATTGCAAGTAGAAGTATTTTCTATATAATTCTGATATTTGAGAGATCTTAAAATACTCTAACCCAGAAAATATTGTTTTATTATAAAAGAACTTATGATGACTACTATATATGCAAGTAGAAGTTTTTCTATATTATTGTTTCATTATAGAAAAACTTATGATTGCTACTATATGTGCAAGCAGAAGTATTTCTATGTTACACTTTTATTATAAAAGAACTTGTGATTGCTACTATATTGCAAGTAGAAGTGTTTTCTATATAATTCTGATACTTGAGAGTACTTAAAATACTCTAACCTAGAAAATATTGTTTTATTATTAAGGAAGTTATGATGGGTACTATATATGCAAGCAGAAGTATTTCTATGTTACACTTTTATTATAAAAGAACTTGTGATTGCTACTATATTGCAAGTAGAAGTGTTTTCTATATAATTCTGATACTTGAGAGTACTTAAAATACTCCAACCTAGAAAATATTGTTTTATTATTAAGGAAGTTATGATGGGTACTATATATGCAAGTAGAAGTATTTCTGTGTTACACTTTTATTATAAAAGAACTTGTGATGGCTACTATATATGCAATTAGAAGTATTTCTATATTACACTTTTATTATAAAAAACTTGTGATTGGTACTATATTGCAAGAAGAAGTATTTCTGTTATTGTGTTATTATAAAAGAACTTGTGATGGCTACTATATACACAAGTATAAATATTTCTATGTTATTGTATTATTATAAAAGAACTTGTGATGGCTACTATATATGCAAGTAGAAGTATTTCTATATTATTGTTCTATTATAAAATAACTCATGATGGGTACTATATATGCAAGTAGAAGTATTTCTATGTTATTATTTTATTATAAAATATCTTGTGATGGCTACTATATATGGAAGTAGAAGTATTTTCTATATAATTCCAATATTTGAGAGTACTTAAAATACTCTAACCTAGAAAATATTGTTTTATTTAAAAGAACATGTGATGGCTAATATATCTGCATGTAGAAGTATTTATATGTTATTGTTTTATTATAAATAACTTATCATGGCTACTATATGTGCAAGTAGAAGTATTTCTGTGTTATTGTTTTATTATAAAAGAACTTGTGATGGCTACTATATGTGCAAGCAGAAGTATTTCTATGTTACACTTTTATTATAAAAGAACTTGTGATTGCTACTATATGTGCAAGCAGAAGTATTTCTATGTTACACTTTTATTATAAAAGAACTTGTGATTGCTACTATATGTGCAAGCAGAAGTATTTCTATGTTACACTTTTATTATAAAAGAACTTGTGATTGCTACTATATTGCAAGTAGAAGTATTTTCTATATTATTCTAATATTTGAGAGTACTTAAAATAATCTAACCCAGAAAATATTGTTTTATTTAAAAGAACATGTGATGGCTACTATATCTGCAAGCAGAAGTATTTCTATGTTACACTTTTATTATAAAAGAACTTGTGATTGCTACTATATGTGCAAGCAGAAGTATTTCTATGTTACACTTTTATTATAAAAGAACTTGTGATTGCTACTATATGTGCAAGCAGAAGTATTTCTATGTTACACTTTTATTATAAAAGAACTTGTGATTGCTACTATATTGCAAGTAGAAGTATTTTCTATATAATTCTGATATTTGAGAGATCTTAAGATACTCTAACTCAGAAAATATTGTTTTATTATAAAAGAACTTATGATGACTACTATATATGCAAGTAGAAGTATTTCTATATTATTGTTTCATTATAGAAAAACTTATGATTGCTACTATATGTGCAAGCAGAAGTATTTCTATGTTACACTTTTATTATAAAAGAACTTGTGATTGCTACTATATTGCAAGTAGAAGTGTTTTCTATATAATTCTGATACTTGAGAGTACTTAAAATACTCTAACCTAGAAAATATTGTTTTATTATTAAGGAAGTTATGATGGGTACTATATATGCAAGTAGAAGTATTTCTGTGTTACACTTTTATTATAAAAGAACTTGTGATGGCTACTATATATGCAATTAGAAGTATTTCTATATTACACTTTTATTATAAAAAACTTGTGATTGCTACTATATTGCAAGTAGAAGTATTTCTGTTATTGTGTTATTATAAAAGAACTTGTGATGGCTACTATATACACAAGTATAAATATTTCTATGTTATTGTATTATTATAAAAGAACTTGTGATGGCTACTATATATGCAAGTAGAAGTATTTCTATATTATTGTTCTATTATAAAAGAACTCATGATGGCTACTATATGTGCAAGCAGAAGTATTTCTATGTTACACTTGTATTATAAAAGAACTTGTGATTGCTACTATATGTGCAAGCAGAACTATTTCTATGTTACACTTTTATTATAAAAGAACTTGTGATTGCTACTATATTGCAAGTAGAAGTATCTTCTATATTATTCTAATATTTGAGAGTACTTAAAATACTCTTTCCCAGAAAATATTGTTTTATTATAAAGGAAGCTATGATGGGTACTATATCTGCAAGAAGAAGTATTTCTATGTTACACTTTTAGTATAAAAGAACTTGTGATGGCTACTATATATGCAAGTAGAAGTATTTCTATATTATTGTTTTATATAAAAGCGCTCATAACGGCTACTATATATGCATATATATGCAAGTAGAAGTATTTTCTACATTATTCAAATAATTGAGAGTACTTAAAATACTCTAACCTAGAAAATATTGTTTTATTTAAAAGAACATGTGATGGCTAATATATCTGCATATAGAAGTATTTATATGTTATTGTTTTATTATAAATAACTTATGATGGCTACTATATGTGCAAGTAGAAGTATTTCTGTGTTATTGTTTTATTGTAAAAGATGTTATGATGGTTGCCATATATGCAAGTATAAGTATTTTCAATATTATTCTAATATTTGAGAGTACTTAAAATAATCTAACCCAGAAAATATTGTTTTGTTATAAAGGAAGTTATGATGGGTACTATATATGCAAGTAGAAGTATTTCTGTGTTACACTTTTATTATAAAAGAACTCATGATGGCTACTATATATGCAAGCAGAAGTATTTCTATGTTACACTTTTATTATAAAAGAACTTGTGATTGCTACTATATTGCAAGTAGAAGTATTTTCTATATAATTCTAATATTTGAGGGTACTTAAAATACTCTAACCTAGAAAATATTGTTTTATTATAAAAGAACTTGTGATTGCTACTATATGTGCAAGCAGAAGTATTTCTGTGTTATTACTTTATTATAAAAGATCTTGTGATGGCTACAATATATGCAAGTAGAAGTATTTTCTATATAATTCCAATATTTGAGAGTACTTAAAATACTCTAACCTAGAAAATATTGTTTTATTTAAAAGAACATGTGATGGCTACTATATCTGCAAGCAGAAGTATTTCTATGTTTCACTTTTATTATAAAAGAACTTGCGATTGCTACTATATGTGCAAGCAGAAGTATTTCTATGTTATTACTTTATTATAAAAGATCTTGTGATGGCTACTATATATGCAAGTAGAAGTATTTTCTATATAATTCCAATATTTGAGAGTACTTAAAATACTCTAACCTAGAAAATATTGTTTTATTTAAAAGAACTTGTGATTGCTACTATATTGCAAGTAGAAGTATTTTCTATATTATTCTAATATTTGAGAGTACATAAAATAATCTAACCCAGAAAATATTGTTTTATTTAAAAGAACATGTGATGGCTACTATATCCGCAAGCAGAAGTATTTCTATGTTACACTTTTATTATAAAAGAACTTGTGATTGCTACTATATGTGCAAGCAGAAGTATTTCTATGTTACACTTTTATTATAAAAGAACTTGTGATTGCTACTATATGTGCAAGCAGAAGTATTTCTATGTTACACTTTTATTATAAAAGAACTTGTGATTGCTACTATATTGCAAGTAGAAGTATTTTCTATATAATTCTGATATTTGAGATATCTTAAAATACTCTAACCCAGAAAATATTGTTTTATTATAAAAGAACTTATGATGACTACTATATATGCAAGTAGAAGTATTTCTATATTATTGTTTCATTATAGAAAAACTTATGATGGCTACTATATATGCAAGTATAAATATTTCTATGTTATTGTTTATTATAAAAGAACTTGTGATTGCTACTATATGTGCAAGCAGAAGTATTTCTATGTTACACTTTTATTATAAAAGAACTTGTGATTGCTACTATATTGCAAGTAGAAGTATTTTCTATATAATTCTGATATTTGAGAGATCTTAAGATACTCTAACCCAGAAAATATTGTTTTATTATAAAAGAACTTATGATGACTACTATATATGCAAGTAGAAGTATTTCTATATTATTGTTTCATTATAGAAAAACTTATGATTGCTACTATATGTGCAAGCAGAAGTATTTCTATGTTACACTTTTATTATAAAAGAACTTGTGATTGCTACTATATTGCAAGTAGAAGTGTTTTCTATATAATTCTGATACTTGAGAGTACTTAAAATACTCTAACCTAGAAAATATTGTTTTATTATTAAGGAAGTTATGATGGGTACTATATATGCAAGTAGAAGTATTTCTGTGTTACACTTTTATTATAAAAGAACTTGTGATGGCTACTATATATGCAATTAGAAGTATTTCTATATTACACTTTTATTATAAAAAACTTGTGATTGCTACTATATTGCAAGTAGAAGTATTTCTGTTATTGTGTTATTATAAAAGAACTTGTGATGGCTACTATATACACAAGTATAAATATTTCTATGTTATTGTATTATTATAAAAGAACTTGTGATGGCTACTATATATGCAAGTAGAAGTATTTCTATATTATTGTTCTATTATAAAAGAACTCATGATGGCTACTATATGTGCAAGCAGAAGTATTTCTATGTTACACTTGTATTATAAAAGAACTTGTGATTGCTACTATATGTGCAAGCAGAACTATTTCTATGTTACACTTTTATTATAAAAGAACTTGTGATTGCTACTATATTGCAAGTAAAAGTATCTTCTATATTATTCTAATATTTGAGAGTACTTAAAATACTCTTTCCCAGAAAATATTGTTTTATTATAAAGGAAGTTATGATGGGTACTATATCTGCAAGAAGAAGTATTTCTATGTTACACTTTTAGTATAAAAGAACTTGTGATGGCTACTATATATGCAAGTAGAAGTATTTCTATATTATTGTTTTATATAAAAGCGCTCATAACGGCTACTATATATGCATATATATGCAAGTAGAAGTATTTTCTACATTATTCAAATAATTGAGAGTACTTAAAATACTCTAACCTAGAAAATATTGTTTTATTTAAAAGAACATGTGATGGCTAATATATCTGCATATAGAAGTATTTATATGTTATTGTTTTATTATAAATAACTTATGATGGCTACTATATGTGCAAGTAGAAGTATTTCTGTGTTATTGTTTTATTGTAAAAGATGTTATGATGGTTGCCATATATGCAAGTATAAGTATTTTCAATATTATTCTAATATTTGAGAGTACTTAAAATAATCTAACCCAGAAAATATTGTTTTGTTATAAAGGAAGTTATGATGGGTACTACATATGCAAGTAGAAGTATTTCTGTGTTACACTTTTATTATAAAAGAACTCATGATGGCTACTATATATGCAAGCAGAAGTATTTCTATGTTACACTTTTATTATAAAAGAACTTGTGATTGCTACTATATTGCAAGTAGAAGTATTTTCTATATAATTCTAATATTTGAGGGTACTTAAAATACTCTAACCTAGAAAATATTGTTTTATTATAAAAGAACTTGTGATTGCTACTATATGTGCAAGCAGAAGTATTTCTGTGTTATTACTTTATTATAAAAGATCTTGTGATGGCTACAATATATGCAAGTAGAAGTATTTTCTATATAATTCCAATATTTGAGAGTACTTAAAATACTCTAACCTAGAAAATATTGTTTTATTTAAAAGAACATGTGATGGCTACTATATCTGCAAGCAGAAGTATTTCTATGTTTCACTTTTATTATAAAAGAACTTGTGATTGCTACTATATGTGCAAGCAGAAGTATTTCTATGTTATTACTTTATTATAAAAGATCTTGTGATGGCTACTATATATGCAAGTAGAAGTATTTTCTATATAATTCCAATATTTGAGAGTACTTAAAATACTCTAACCTAGAAAATATTGTTTTATTTAAAAGAACATGTGATGGCTACTATATCTGCAAGCAGAAGTATTTCTATGTTACACTTTTATTATAAAAGAACTTGTGATTGCTACTATATGTGCAAGCAGAAGTATTTCTATGTTACACTTTTACTATAAAAGAACTTGTGATTGCTACTATATTGCAAGTAGAAGTATTTTCTATATTATTCTAATATTTGAGAGTACTTAAAATAATCTAACCCAGAAAATATTGTTTTATTTAAAAGAACATGTGATGGCTACTATATCCGCAAGCAGAAGTATTTCTATGTTACACTTTTATTATAAAAGAACTTGTGATTGCTACTATATGTGCAAGCAGAAGTATTTCTATGTTACACTTTTATTATAAAAGAACTTGTGATTGCTACTATATGTGCAAGCAGAAGTATTTCTATGTTACACTTTTATTATAAAAGAACTTGTGATTGCTACTATATCGCAAGTAGAAGTATTTTCTATATAATTCTGATATTTGAGATATCTTAAAATACTCTAACCCAGAAAATATTGTTTTATTATAAAAGAACTTATGATGACTACTATATATGCAAGTAGAAGTATTTCTATATTATTGTTTCATTATAGAAAAACTTATGATGGCTACTATATATGCAAGTATAAATATTTCTATGTTATTGTTTTATTATAAAAGAACTTGTGATGGCTACTATATGTGCAAGCAGAAGTATTTCTATGTTACACTTTTATTATAAAAGAACTTGTGATTGCTACTATATGTGCAAGCAGAAGTATTTCTATGTTACACTTTTATTATAAAAGAACTTGTGATTGCTACTATATTGCAAGTAGAAGTATTTTCTATATTATTCTAATATTTGAGAGTACTTAAAATAATCTAACCCAGAAAATATTGTTTTATTTAAAAGAACATGTGATGGCTACTATATCTGCAAGCAGAAGTATTTCTATGTTACACTTTTATTATAAAAGAACTTGTGATTGCTACTATATGTGCAAGCAGAAGTATTTCTATGTTACACTTTTATTATAAAAGAACTTGTGATTGCTACTATATGTGCAAGCAGAAGTATTTCTATGTTACACTTTTATTATAAAAGAACTTGTGATTGCTACTATATTGCAAGTAGAAGTATTTTCTATATAATTCTGATATTTGAGAGATCTTAAAATACTCTAACCCAGAAAATATTGTTTTATTATAAAAGAACTTATGATGACTACTATATATGCAAGTAGAAGTTTTTCTATATTATTGTTTCATTATAGAAAAACTTATGATTGCTACTATATGTGCAAGCAGAAGTATTTCTATGTTACACTTTTATTATAAAAGAACTTGTGATTGCTACTATATTGCAAGTAGAAGTGTTTTCTATATAATTCTGATACTTGAGAGTACTTAAAATACTCTAACCTAGAAAATATTGTTTTATTATTAAGGAAGTTATGATGGGTACTATATATGCAAGCAGAAGTACTTCTATGTTACACTTTTATTATAAAAGAACTTGTGATTGCTACTATATTGCAAGTAGAAGTGTTTTCTATATAATTCTGATACTTGAGAGTACTTAAAATACTCCAACCTAGAAAATATTGTTTTATTATTAAGGAAGTTATGATGGGTACTATATATGCAAGTAGAAGTATTTCTGTGTTACACTTTTATTATAAAAGAACTTGTGATGGCTACTATATATGCAATTAGAAGTATTTCTATATTACACTTTTATTATAAAAAACTTGTGATTGGTACTATATTGCAAGAAGAAGTATTTCTGTTATTGTGTTATTATAAAAGAACTTGTGATGGCTACTATATACACAAGTATAAATATTTCTATGTTATTGTATTATTATAAAAGAACTTGTGATGGCTACTATATATGCAAGTAGAAGTATTTCTATATTATTGTTCTATTATAAAATAACTCATGATGGGTACTATATATGCAAGTAGAAGTATTTCTATGTTATTATTTTATTATAAAATATCTTGTGATGGCTACTATATATGGAAGTAGAAGTATTTTCTATATAATTCCAATATTTGAGAGTACTTAAAATACTCTAACCTAGAAAATATTGTTTTATTTAAAAGAACATGTGATGGCTAATATATCTGCATGTAGAAGTATTTATATGTTATTGTTTTATTATAAATAACTTATCATGGCTACTATATGTGCAAGTAGAAGTATTTCTGTGTTATTGTTTTATTATAAAAGAACTTGTGATGGCTACTATATGTGCAAGCAGAAGTATTTCTATGTTACACTTTTATTATAAAAGAACTTGTGATTGCTACTATATGTGCAAGCAGAAGTATTTCTATGTTACACTTTTATTATAAAAGAACTTGTGATTGCTACTATATGTGCAAGCAGAAGTATTTCTATGTTACACTTTTATTATAAAAGAACTTGTGATTGCTACTATATTGCAAGTAGAAGTATTTTCTATATTATTCTAATATTTGAGAGTACTTAAAATAATCTAACCCAGAAAATATTGTTTTATTTAAAAGAACATGTGATGGCTACTATATCTGCAAGCAGAAGTATTTCTATGTTACACTTTTATTATAAAAGAACTTGTGATTGCTACTATATGTGCAAGCAGAAGTATTTCTATGTTACACTTTTATTATAAAAGAACTTGTGATTGCTACTATATGTGCAAGCAGAAGTATTTCTATGTTACACTTTTATTATAAAAGAACTTGTGATTGCTACTATATTGCAAGTAGAAGTATTTTCTATATAATTCTGATATTTGAGAGATCTTAAGATACTCTAACTCAGAAAATATTGTTTTATTATAAAAGAACTTATGATGACTACTATATATGCAAGTAGAAGTATTTCTATATTATTGTTTCATTATAGAAAAACTTATGATTGCTACTATATGTGCAAGCAGAAGTATTTCTATGTTACACTTTTATTATAAAAGAACTTGTGATTGCTACTATATTGCAAGTAGAAGTGTTTTCTATATAATTCTGATACTTGAGAGTACTTAAAATACTCTAACCTAGAAAATATTGTTTTATTATTAAGGAAGTTATGATGGGTACTATATATGCAAGTAGAAGTATTTCTGTGTTACACTTTTATTATAAAAGAACTTGTGATGGCTACTATATATGCAATTAGAAGTATTTCTATATTACACTTTTATTATAAAAAACTTGTGATTGCTACTATATTGCAAGTAGAAGTATTTCTGTTATTGTGTTATTATAAAAGAACTTGTGATGGCTACTATATACACAAGTATAAATATTTCTATGTTATTGTATTATTATAAAAGAACTTGTGATGGCTACTATATATGCAAGTAGAAGTATTTCTATATTATTGTTCTATTATAAAAGAACTCATGATGGCTACTATATGTGCAAGCAGAAGTATTTCTATGTTACACTTGTATTATAAAAGAACTTGTGATTGCTACTATATGTGCAAGCAGAACTATTTCTATGTTACACTTTTATTATAAAAGAACTTGTGATTGCTACTATATTGCAAATAGAAGTATCTTCTATATTATTCTAATATTTGAGAGTACTTAAAATACTCTTTCCCAGAAAATATTGTTTTATTATAAAGGAAGCTATGATGGGTACTATATCTGCAAGAAGAAGTATTTCTATGTTACACTTTTAGTATAAAAGAACTTGTGATGGCTACTATATATGCAAGTAGAAGTATTTCTATATTATTGTTTTATATAAAAGCGCTCATAACGGCTACTATATATGCATATATATGCAAGTAGAAGTATTTTCTACATTATTCAAATAATTGAGAGTACTTAAAATACTCTAACCTAGAAAATATTGTTTTATTTAAAAGAACATGTGATGGCTAATATATCTGCATATAGAAGTATTTATATGTTATTGTTTTATTATAAATAACTTATGATGGCTACTATATGTGCAAGTAGAAGTATTTCTGTGTTATTGTTTTATTGTAAAAGATGTTATGATGGTTGCCATATATGCAAGTATAAGTAT
Source organism: Priocnemis perturbator (assembly GCA_963942575.1). Lineage (NCBI taxonomy): Eukaryota > Metazoa > Arthropoda > Insecta > Hymenoptera > Pompilidae > Priocnemis > Priocnemis perturbator. Next base: position 2,246,034 of record CAWWDK010000344.1, on the reverse strand, counting down.
TTTCAATATTATTCTAATATTTGAGAGTACTTAAAATAATCTAACCCAGAAAATATTGTTTTGTTATAAAGGAAGTTATGATGGGTACTATATATGCAAGTAGAAGTATTTCTGTGTTACACTTTTATTATAAAAGAACTCATGATGGCTACTATATATGCAAGCAGAAGTATTTCTATGTTACACTTTTATTATAAAAGAACTTGTGATTGCTACTATATTGCAAGTAGAAGTATTTTCTATATAATTCTAATATTTGAGGGTACTTAAAATACTCTAACCTAGAAAATATTGTTTTATTATAATAGAACTTGTGATTGCTACTATATGTGCAAGCAGAAGTATTTCTGTGTTATTACTTTATTATAAAAGATCTTGTGATGGCTACAATATATGCAAGTAGAAGTATTTTCTATATAATTCCAATATTTGAGAGTACTTAAAATACTCTAACCTAGAAAATATTGTTTTATTTAAAAGAACATGTGATGGCTACTATATCTGCAAGCAGAAGTATTTCTATGTTTCACTTTTATTATAAAAGAACTTGTGATTGCTACTATATGTGCAAGCAGAAGTATTTCTATGTTATTACTTTATTATAAAAGATCTTGTGATGGCTACTATATATGCAAGTAGAAGTATTTTCTATATAATTCCAATATTTGAGAGTACTTAAAATACTCTAACCTAGAAAATATTGTTTTATTTAAAAGAACATGTGATGGCTACTATATCTGCAAGCAGAAGTATTTCTATGTTACACTTTTATTATAAAAGAACTTGTGATTGCTACTATATGTGCAAGCAGAAGTATTTCTATGTTACACTTTTATTATAAAAGAACTTGTGATTGCTACTATATTGCAAGTAGAAGTATTTTCTATATTATTCTAATATTTGAGAGTACTTAAAATAATCTAACCCAGAAAATATTGTTTTATTTAAAAGAACATGTGATGGCTACTATATCCGCAAGCAGAAGTATTTCTATGTTACACTTTTATTATAAAAGAACTTGTGATTGCTACTATATGTGCAAGCAGAAGTATTTCTATGTTACACTTTTATTATAAAAGAACTTGTGATTGCTACTATATGTGCAAGCAGAAGTATTTCTATGTTACACTTTTATTATAAAAGAACTTGTGATTGCTACTATATTGCAAGTAGAAGTATTTTCTATATAATTCTGATATTTGAGATATCTTAAAATACTCTAACCCAGAAAATATTGTTTTATTATAAAAGAACTTATGATGACTACTATATATGCAAGTAGAAGTATTTCTATATTATTGTTTCATTATAGAAAAACTTATGATGGCTACTATATATGCAAGTATAAATATTTCTATGTTATTGTTTATTATAAAAGAACTTGTGATGGCTACTATATGTGCAAGCAGAAGTATTTCTATGTTACACTTTTATTATAAAAGAACTTGTGATTGCTACTATATGTGCAAGCAGAAGTATTTCTATGTTACACTTTTATTATAAAAGAACTTGTGATTGCTAATTTATTGCAAGTAGAAGTATTTTCTATATTATTCTAATATTTGAGAGTACTTAAAATAATCTATCCCAGAAAATATTGTTTTATTTAAAAGAACATGTGATGGCTACTATATCTGCAAGCAGAAGTATTTCTATGTTACACTTTTATTATAAAAGAACTTGTGATTGCTACTATATGTGCAAGCAGAAGTATTTCTATGTTACACTTTTATTATAAAAGAACTTTTGATTGCTACTATATTGCAAGTAGAAGTATTTTCTATATAATTCTGATATTTGAGAGATCTTAAGATACTCTAACCCAGAAAATATTGTTTTATTATAAAAGAACTTATGATGACTACTATATATGCAAGTAGAAGTATTTCTATATTATTGTTTCATTATAGAAAAACTTATGATTGCTACTATATGTGCAAGCAGAAGTATTTCTATGTTACACTTTTATTATAAAAGAACTTGTGATTGCTACTATATTGCAAGTAGAAGTGTTTTCTATATAATTCTGATACTTGAGAGTACTTAAAATACTCTAACCTAGAAAATATTGTTTTATTATTAAGGAAGTTATGATGGGTACTATATATGCAAGTAGAAGTATTTCTGTGTTACACTTTTATTATAAAAGAACTTGTGATGGCTACTATATATGCAATTAGAAGTATTTCTATATTACACTTTTATTATAAAAAACTTGTGATTGCTACTATATTGCAAGTAGAAGTATTTCTGTTATTGTGTTATTATAAAAGAACTTGTGATGGCTACTATATACACAAGTATAAATATTTCTATGTTATTGTATTATTATAAAAGAACTTGTGATGGCTACTATATATGCAAGTAGAAGTATTTCTATATTATTGTTCTATTATAAAAGAACTCATGATGGCTACTATATGTGCAAGCAGAAGTATTTCTATGTTACACTTGTATTATAAAAGAACTTGTGATTGCTACTATATGTGCAAGCAGAACTATTTCTATGTTACACTTTTATTATAAAAGAACTTGTGATTGCTACTATATTGCAAGTAGAAGTATCTTCTATATTATTCTAATATTTGAGAGTACTTAAAATACTCTTTCCCAGAAAATATTGTTTTATTATAAAGGAAGTTATGATGGGTACTATATCTGCAAGAAGAAGTATTTCTATGTTACACTTTTAGTATAAAAGAACTTGTGATGGCTACTATATATGCAAGTAGAAGTATTTCTATATTATTGTTTTATATAAAAGCGCTCATAACGGCTACTATATATGCATATATATGCAAGTAGAAGTATTTTCTACATTATTCAAATAATTGAGAGTACTTAAAATACTCTAACCTAGAAAATATTGTTTTATTTAAAAGAACATGTGATGGCTAATATATCTGCATATAGAAGTATTTATATGTTATTGTTTTATTATAAATAACTTATGATGGCTACTATATGTGCAAGTAGAAGTATTTCTGTGTTATTGTTTTATTGTAAAAGATGTTATGATGGTTGCCATATATGCAAGTATAAGTATTTTCAATATTATTCTAATATTTGAGAGTACTTAAAATAATCTAACCCAGAAAATATTGTTTTGTTATAAAGGAAGTTATGATGGGTACTATATATGCAAGTAGAAGTATTTCTGTGTTACACTTTTATTATAAAAGAACTCATGATGGCTACTATATATGCAAGCAGAAGTATTTCTATGTTACACTTTTATTATAAAAGAACTTGTGATTGCTACTATATTGCAAGTAGAAGTATTTTCTATATAATTCTAATATTTGAGGGTACTTAAAATACTCTAACCTAGAAAATATTGTTTTATTATAAAAGAACTTGTGATTGCTACTATATGTGCAAGCAGAAGTATTTCTGTGTTATTACTTTATTATAAAAGATCTTGTGATGGCTACAATATATGCAAGTAGAAGTATTTTCTATATAATTCCAATATTTGAGAGTACTTAAAATACTCTAACCTAGAAAATATTGTTTTATTTAAAAGAACATGTGATGGCTACTATATCTGCAAGCAGAAGTATTTCTATGTTTCACTTTTATTATAAAAGAACTTGTGATTGCTACTATATGTGCAAGCAGAAGTATTTCTATGTTATTACTTTATTATAAAAGATCTTGTGATGGCTACTATATATGCAAGTAGAAGTATTTTCTATATAATTCCAATATTTGAGAGTACTTAAAATACTCTAACCTAGAAAATATTGTTTTATTTAAAAGAACATGTGATGGCTACTATATCTGCAAGCAGAAGTATTTCTATGTTACACTTTTATTATAAAAGAACTTGTGATTGCTACTATATGTGCAAGCAGAAGTATTTCTATGTTACACTTTTATTATAAAAGAACTTGTGATTGCTACTATATTGCAAGTAGAAGTATTTTCTATATTATTCTAATATTTGAGAGTACTTAAAATAATCTAACCCAGAAAATATTGTTTTATTTAAAAGAACATGTGATGGCTACTATATCCGCAAGCAGAAGTATTTCTATGTTACACTTTTATTATAAAAGAACTTGTGATTGCTACTATATGTGCAAGCAGAAGTATTTCTATGTTACACTTTTATTATAAAAGAACTTGTGATTGCTACTATATGTGCAAGCAGAAGTATTTCTATGTTACACTTTTATTATAAAAGAACTTGTGATTGCTACTATATTGCAAGTAGAAGTATTTTCTATATAATTCTGATATTTGAGATATCTTAAAATACTCTAACCCAGAAAATATTGTTTTATTATAAAAGAACTTATGATGACTACTATATATGCAAGTAGAAGTATTTCTATATTATTGTTTCATTATAGAAAAACTTATGATGGCTACTATATATGCAAGTATAAATATTTCTATGTTATTGTTTATTATAAAAGAACTTGTGATGGCTACTATATGTGCAAGCAGAAGTATTTCTATGTTACACTTTTATTATAAAAGAACTTGTGATTGCTACTATATGTGCAAGCAGAAGTATTTCTATGTTACACTTTTATTATAAAAGAACTTGTGATTGCTAATTTATTGCAAGTAGAAGTATTTTCTATATTATTCTAATATTTGAGAGTACTTAAAATAATCTATCCCAGAAAATATTGTTTTATTTAAAAGAACATGTGATGGCTACTATATCTGCAAGCAGAAGTATTTCTATGTTACACTTTTATTATAAAAGAACTTGTGATTGCTACTATATGTGCAAGCAGAAGTATTTCTATGTTACACTTTTATTATAAAAGAACTTTTGATTGCTACTATATTGCAAGTAGAAGTATTTTCTATATAATTCTGATATTTGAGAGATCTTAAGATACTCTAACCCAGAAAATATTGTTTTATTATAAAAGAACTTATGATGACTACTATATATGCAAGTAGAAGTATTTCTATATTATTGTTTCATTATAGAAAAACTTATGATTGCTACTATATGTGCAAGCAGAAGTATTTCTATGTTACACTTTTATTATAAAAGAACTTGTGATTGCTACTATATTGCAAGTAGAAGTGTTTTCTATATAATTCTGATACTTGAGAGTACTTAAAATACTCTAACCTAGAAAATATTGTTTTATTATTAAGGAAGTTATGATGGGTACTATATATGCAAGTAGAAGTATTTCTGTGTTACACTTTTATTATAAAAGAACTTGTGATGGCTACTATATATGCAATTAGAAGTATTTCTATATTACACTTTTATTATAAAAAACTTGTGATTGCTACTATATTGCAAGTAGAAGTATTTCTGTTATTGTGTTATTATAAAAGAACTTGTGATGGCTACTATATACACAAGTATAAATATTTCTATGTTATTGTATTATTATAAAAGAACTTGTGATGGCTACTATATATGCAAGTAGAAGTATTTCTATATTATTGTTCTATTATAAAAGAACTCATGATGGCTACTATATGTGCAAGCAGAAGTATTTCTATGTTACACTTGTATTATAAAAGAACTTGTGATTGCTACTATATGTGCAAGCAGAACTATTTCTATGTTACACTTTTATTATAAAAGAACTTGTGATTGCTACTATATTGCAAGTAGAAGTATCTTCTATATTATTCTAATATTTGAGAGTACTTAAAATACTCTTTCCCAGAAAATATTGTTTTATTATAAAGGAAGTTATGATGGGTACTATATCTGCAAGAAGAAGTATTTCTATGTTACACTTTTAGTATAAAAGAACTTGTGATGGCTACTATATATGCAAGTAGAAGTATTTCTATATTATTGTTTTATATAAAAGCGCTCATAACGGCTACTATATATGCATATATATGCAAGTAGAAGTATTTTCTACATTATTCAAATAATTGAGAGTACTTAAAATACTCTAACCTAGAAAATATTGTTTTATTTAAAAGAACATGTGATGGCTAATATATCTGCATATAGAAGTATTTATATGTTATTGTTTTATTATAAATAACTTATGATGGCTACTATATGTGCAAGTAGAAGTATTTCTGTGTTATTGTTTTATTGTAAAAGATGTTATGATGGTTGCCATATATGCAAGTATAAGTATTTTCAATATTATTCTAATATTTGAGAGTACTTAAAATAATCTAACCCAGAAAATATTGTTTTGTTATAAAGGAAGTTATGATGGGTACTACATATGCAAGTAGAAGTATTTCTGTGTTACACTTTTATTATAAAAGAACTCATGATGGCTACTATATATGCAAGCAGAAGTATTTCTATGTTACACTTTTATTATAAAAGAACTTGTGATTGCTACTATATTGCAAGTAGAAGTATTTTCTATATAATTCTAATATTTGAGGGTACTTAAAATACTCTAACCTAGAAAATATTGTTTTATTATAAAAGAACTTGTGATTGCTACTATATGTGCAAGCAGAAGTATTTCTGTGTTATTACTTTATTATAAAAGATCTTGTGATGGCTACAATATATGCAAGTAGAAGTATTTTCTATATAATTCCAATATTTGAGAGTACTTAAAATACTCTAACCTAGAAAATATTGTTTTATTTAAAAGAACATGTGATGGCTACTATATCTGCAAGCAGAAGTATTTCTATGTTTCACTTTTATTATAAAAGAACTTGTGATTGCTACTATATGTGCAAGCAGAAGTATTTCTATGTTATTACTTTATTATAAAAGATCTTGTGATGGCTACTATATATGCAAGTAGAAGTATTTTCTATATAATTCCAATATTTGAGAGTACTTAAAATACTCTAACCTAGAAAATATTGTTTTATTTAAAAGAACATGTGATGGCTACTATATCTGCAAGCAGAAGTATTTCTATGTTACACTTTTATTATAAAAGAACTTGTGATTGCTACTATATGTGCAAGCAGAAGTATTTCTATGTTACACTTTTACTATAAAAGAACTTGTGATTGCTACTATATTGCAAGTAGAAGTATTTTCTATATTATTCTAATATTTGAGAGTACTTAAAATAATCTAACCCAGAAAATATTGTTTTATTTAAAAGAACATTTGATGGCTACTATATCTGCAAGCAGAAGTATTTCTATGTTACACTTTTATTATAAAAGAACTTGTGATGGCTACTATATCTGCAAGCAGAAGTATTTCTATGTTACACTTTTATTATAAAAGAACTTGTGATTGCTACTATATGTGCAAGCAGAAGTATTTCTATGTTACACTTTTATTATAAAAGAACTTGTGATTGCTACTATATTGCAAGTAGAAGTATTTTCTATATTATTCTAATATTTGAGAGTACTTAAAATAATCTAACACAGAAAATATTGTTTTATTATAAAGGAAGTTATGATGGGTACTATATATGCGAGTAGAAGTATTTCTATGTTATTGTTTTATTATAAAAGATCTTGTGATGGCTACTATATGTGCAAGTAGAAGTATTTCTGTGTTATTACTTTATTATAAAAGATCTTGTGATTGCTACTATATATGCAAGTAGAAGTATTTTCTATATTATTCCAATATTTGAGAGTACTTAAAATACTCTAACCTAGAAAATATTGTTTTATTTAAAAGAACATGTGATGGCTACTATATCTGCAAGCAGAAGTATTTCTATGTTACACTTTTATTGTAAAAGAACTTGTGATTGCTACTATATGTGCAAGCAGAAGTATTTCAATGTTATTACTTTATTATAAAAGATCTTGTGATGGCTACTATATATGCAAGTAGAAGTATTTTCTATATAATTCCAATATTTGAGAGTACTTAAAATACTCTAACCTAGAAAATATTGTTTTATTTAAAATAACATGTGATGGCTAATATATCTGCATGTAGAAGTATTTATATGTTATTGTTTTATTATAAATAACTTATGATGGCTACTATATGTGCAAGTAGAAGTATTTCTGTGTTATTGTTTTATTGTAAAAGATGTAATGATGGTTGCCATATATGCAAGTATAAGTATTTTCAATATTATACTAATATTTGAGAGTACTTAAAATACTCTAACACAGAAAATATTGTTTTATTATGAAGGAAGTTATGATGGGTACTATATATGCAAGTAGAAGTATTTCTATGTTATTGTTTTATTATAAAGGAAGTTATGATGGGTATTATATATGCAAGTAGAAGTATTTCTATGTTATTGTTTTATTATAAAAGAACTCATGATGGCGACTATATGTGCAAGCAGAAGTATTTCTATGTTACACTTTTATTATAAAAGAACTTGTGATTGCTACTATATTGCAAGTAAAAGTATCTTCTATATTATTCTAATATTTGAGAGTACTTAAAATACTCTTTCCCAGAAAATATTGTTTTATTATAAAGGAAGTTATGATGGGTACTATATATGCAAGCAGAAGTATTTCTATGTTACACTTTTATTATAAAAGAACTTGTGATTGCTACTATATTGCAAGTAGAAGTGTTTTCTATATAATTCTGATACTTGAGAGTACTTAAAATACTCTAACCTAGAAAATATTGTTTTATTATTAAGGAAGTTATGATGAGTACTATATATGCAAGTAGAAGTATTTCTGTGTTACACTTTTATTATAAAAGAACTTGTGATGGCTACTATATATGCAATTAGAAGTATTTCTATATTACACTTTTATTATAAAAAACTTGTGATTGCTACTATATTGCAAGTAGAAGTATTTCTGTTATTGTGTTATTATAAAAGAACTTGTGATGGCTACTATATACACAAGTATAAATATTTCTATGTTATTGTTTTATTATTAAAGAACTTGTGATGGCTACTATATATGCAAGTAGAAGTATTTCTATGTTACACTTTTATTATAAAAGAACTTGTGATTGCTACTATATTGCAAGTAGAAGTATTTTCTATATTATTCTAATATTTGAGAGTACTTAAAATAATCTAACCCAGAAAATATTGTTTTATTATAAGGGAAGTTATGATGGGTACTATATATGCAAGTAGAAGTATTTCTATGTTATTGTTTTATTATAAAAGAACTTGTGATGGCTACTATATATGCAAGTAGAAGTATTTCTATGTTATTGTTTTGTTATAAAAGATCTTGTGATGGCTACTATATATGCAAGTAGAAGTATTTTCTATATAATTCTAATATTTGAGAGTACTTAAAATACTCTAACCTAGAAAATATTGTTTTATCATAAAAGATCTTGTGATGGTTACTATATCTGCTAGAAGAAGTATTTCTATGTTACACTTTTATTATAAAAGAACTTGTGATTGCTACTATATTGCCAGTAGAAGTATTTTCTATATAATTCTGATATTTGAGAGATCTTAAAATACTCTTACCCAGAAAATATTGTTTTATTATAAAAGAACTTATGATGACTACTATATATGCAAGTAGAAGTATTTCTATATTATTGTTTCATTATAGAAAAACTTATGATGGCTACTATATATGCAAGTATAAATATTTCTATGTTATTGTTTTATTATAAAAGAACTTGTGATGGCTACTATATGTGCAAGCAGAAGTATTTCTATGTTACACTTTTATTATAAAAGAACTTGTGATTGCTACTATATGTGCAAGCAGAAGTATTTCTATGTTACACTTTTATTATAAAAGAACTTGTGATTGCTACTATATTGCAAGTAGAAGTATTTTCTATATTATTCTAATATTTGAGAGTACTTAAAATAATCTAACCCAGAAAATATTGTTTTATTTAAAAGAACATGTGATGGCTACTATATCTGCAAGCAGAAGTATTTCTATGTTACACTTTTATTATAAAAGAACTTGTGATTGCTACTATATGTGCAAGCAGAAGTATTTCTATGTTACACTTTTATTATAAAAGAACTTGTGATTGCTACTATATGTGCAAGCAGAAGTATTTCTATGTTACACTTTTATTATAAAAGAACTTGTGATTGCTACTATATTGCAAGTAGAAGTATTTTCTATATAATTCTGATATTTGAGAGATCTTAAAATACTCTAACCCAGAAAATATTGTTTTATTATAAAAGAACTTATGATGACTACTATATATGCAAGTAGAAGTTTTTCTATATTATTGTTTCATTATAGAAAAACTTATGATTGCTACTATATGTGCAAGCAGAAGTATTTCTATGTTACACTTTTATTATAAAAGAACTTGTGATTGCTACTATATTGCAAGTAGAAGTGTTTTCTATATAATTCTGATACTTGAGAGTACTTAAAATACTCTAACCTAGAAAATATTGTTTTATTATTAAGGAAGTTATGATGGGTACTATATATGCAAGCAGAAGTATTTCTATGTTACACTTTTATTATAAAAGAACTTGTGATTGCTACTATATTGCAAGTAGAAGTGTTTTCTATATAATTCTGATACTTGAGAGTACTTAAAATACTCCAACCTAGAAAATATTGTTTTATTATTAAGGAAGTTATGATGGGTACTATATATGCAAGTAGAAGTATTTCTGTGTTACACTTTTATTATAAAAGAACTTGTGATGGCTACTATATATGCAATTAGAAGTATTTCTATATTACACTTTTATTATAAAAAACTTGTGATTGGTACTATATTGCAAGAAGAAGTATTTCTGTTATTGTGTTATTATAAAAGAACTTGTGATGGCTACTATATACACAAGTATAAATATTTCTATGTTATTGTATTATTATAAAAGAACTTGTGATGGCTACTATATATGCAAGTAGAAGTATTTCTATATTATTGTTCTATTATAAGATAACTCATGATGGGTACTATATATGCAAGTAGAAGTATTTCTATGTTATTATTTTATTATAAAATATCTTGTGATGGCTACTATATATGGAAGTAGAAGTATTTTCTATATAATTCCAATATTTGAGAGTACTTAAAATACTCTAACCTAGAAAATATTGTTTTATTTAAAAGAACATGTGATGGCTAATATATCTGCATGTAGAAGTATTTATATGTTATTGTTTTATTATAAATAACTTATCATGGCTACTATATGTGCAAGTAGAAGTATTTCTGTGTTATTGTTTTATTATAAAAGAACTTGTGATGGCTACTATATGTGCAAGCAGAAGTATTTCTATGTTACACTTTTATTATAAAAGAACTTGTGATTGCTACTATATGTGCAAGCAGAAGTATTTCTATGTTACACTTTTATTATAAAAGAACTTGTGATTGCTACTATATGTGCAAGCAGAAGTATTTCTATGTTACACTTTTATTATAAAAGAACTTGTGATTGCTACTATATTGCAAGTAGAAGTATTTTCTATATTATTCTAATATTTGAGAGTACTTAAAATAATCTAACCCAGAAAATATTGTTTTATTTAAAAGAACATGTGATGGCTACTATATCTGCAAGCAGAAGTATTTCTATGTTACACTTTTATTATAAAAGAACTTGTGATTGCTACTATATGTGCAAGCAGAAGTATTTCTATGTTACACTTTTATTATAAAAGAACTTGTGATTGCTACTATATGTGCAAGCAGAAGTATTTCTATGTTACACTTTTATTATAAAAGAACTTGTGATTGCTACTATATTGCAAGTAGAAGTATTTCTGTTATTGTGTTATTATAAAAGAACTTGTGATGGCTACTATATACACAAGTATAAATATTTCTATGTTATTGTATTATTATAAAAGAACTTGTGATGGCTACTATATATGCAAGTAGAAGTATTTCTATATTATTGTTCTATTATAAAAGAACTCATGATGGCTACTATATGTGCAAGCAAAAGTATTTCTATGTTACACTTTTATTATAAAAGAACTTGTGATTGCTAATTTATTGCAAGTAGAAGTATTTTCTATATTATTCTAATATTTGAGAGTACTTAAAATAATCTATCCCAGAAAATATTGTTTTATTTAAAAGAACATGTGATGGCTACTATATCTGCAAGCAGAAGTATTTCTATGTTATTACTTTATTATAAAATATCTTGTGATGGCTACTATATATGGAAGTAGAAGTATTTTCTATATAATTCCAATATTTGAGAGTACTTAAAATACTCTAACCTAGAAAATATTGTTTTATTTAAAAGAACATGTGATGGCTAATATATCTGCATGTAGAAGTATTTATATGTTATTGTTTTATTATAAAAGAACTTGTGATGGCTACTATATATGCAAGTAGAAGTATTTCCATGTTACACATTTATTATAAAATAACTTTTGATTGCTACTATATTGCAAGTAGAATTATTTTCTATATAATTCTAATATTTGAGAGTACTTAAAATACTCTAACCTAGAAAATATTGTTTTATTATATAAGGAAGTTATGATGGGTTCTATATATGCAAGTAGAAGTATTTCTATTTTATTGTTTTATTATGAAAGAACTTGTGATGGCTACTGTATGTGCAAGTAGAAGTATTTCTGTGTTATTGCTTTATTATAAAAGATCTTGTGATGGTTACTATATCTGCAAGAAGAAGTATTTTCTACATTATTCAAATAATTGAGAGTACTTAAAATACTCTAACCTAGAAAATATTGTTTTATTTAAAAGAACATGTGATGGCTAATATATCTGCATATAGAAGTATTTCTATGTTACACTTTTATTATAAAAGAACTTGTGATTGCTACTATATGTGCAAGCAGAAGTATTTCTATGTTACACTTTTATTATAAAAGAACTTGTGATTGCTACTATATGTGCAAGCAGAAGTATTTCTATGTTACACTTTTATTATAAAAGAACTTGTGATTGCTACTATATTGCAAGTAGAAGTATTTTCTATATAATTCTGATATTTGAGATATCTTAAAATACTCTAACCCAGAAAATATTGTTTTATTATAAAAGAACTTATGATGACTACTATATATGCAAGTAGAAGTATTTCTATATTATTGTTTCATTATAGAAAAACTTATGATGGCTACTATATATGCAAGTATAAATATTTCTATGTTATTGTTTATTATAAAAGAACTTGTGATGGCTACTATATGTGCAAGCAGAAGTATTTCTATGTTACACTTTTATTATAAAAGAACTTGTGATTGCTACTATATGTGCAAGCAGAAGTATTTCTATGTTACACTTTTATTATAAAAGAACTTGTGATTGCTAATTTATTGCAAGTAGAAGTATTTTCTATATTATTCTAATATTTGAGAGTACTTAAAATAATCTATCCCAGAAAATATTGTTTTATTTAAAAGAACATGTGATGGCTACTATATCTGCAAGCAGAAGTATTTCTATGTTACACTTTTATTATAAAAGAACTTGTGATTGCTACTATATGTGCAAGCAGAAGTATTTCTATGTTACACTTTTATTATAAAAGAACTTGTGATTGCTACTATATTGCAAGTAGAAGTATTTTCTATATAATTCTGATATTTGAGAGATCTTAAGATACTCTAACCCAGAAAATATTGTTTTATTATAAAAGAACTTATGATGACTACTATATATGCAAGTAGAAGTATTTCTATATTATTGTTTCATTATAGAAAAACTTATGATTGCTACTATATGTGCAAGCAGAAGTATTTCTATGTTACACTTTTATTATAAAAGAACTTGTGATTGCTACTATATTGCAAGTAGAAGTGTTTTCTATATAATTCTGATACTTGAGAGTACTTAAAATACTCTAACCTAGAAAATATTGTTTTATTATTAAGGAAGTTATGATGGGTACTATATATGCAAGTAGAAGTATTTCTGTGTTACACTTTTATTATAAAAGAACTTGTGATGGCTACTATATATGCAATTAGAAGTATTTCTATATTACACTTTTATTATAAAAAACTTGTGATTGCTACTATATTGCAAGTAGAAGTATTTCTGTTATTGTGTTATTATAAAAGAACTTGTGATGGCTACTATATACACAAGTATAAATATTTCTATGTTATTGTATTATTATAAAAGAACTTGTGATGGCTACTATATATGCAAGTAGAAGTATTTCTATATTATTGTTCTATTATAAAAGAACTCATGATGGCTACTATATGTGCAAGCAGAAGTATTTCTATGTTACACTTGTATTATAAAAGAACTTGTGATTGCTACTATATGTGCAAGCAGAACTATTTCTATGTTACACTTTTATTATAAAAGAACTTGTGATTGCTACTATATTGCAAGTAGAAGTATCTTCTATATTATTCTAATATTTGAGAGTACTTAAAATACTCTTTCCCAGAAAATATTGTTTTATTATAAAGGAAGTTATGATGGGTACTATATATGCAAGTAGAAGTATTTCTATGTTATTGTTTTATTATAAAAGAACTTGTGATTGCTACTATATGTGCAAGCAGAATTATTTCTGTGTTATTACTTTATTATAAAAGATCTTGTGATGGCTACTATATATGCAAGTAGAAGTATTTTCTATATAATTCCAATATTTGAGAGTACTTAAAATACTCTAACCTAGAAAATATTGTTTTATTTAAAAGAACATGTGATGGCTACTATATCTGCAAGCAGAAGTATTTCTATGTTACACTTTTATTATAAAAGAACTTGTGATTGCTACTATATGTGCAAGCAGAAGTATTTCTATGTTACACTTTTATTATAAAAGAACTTGTGATTGCTACTATATTGCAAGTAGAAGTATTTTCTATATTATTCTAATATTTGAGAGTACTTAAAATAATCTAACCCAGAAAATATTGTTTTATTTAAAAGAACATGTGATGGCTACTATATCTGCAAGCAGAAGTATTTCTATGTTACACTTTTATTATAAAAGAACTTGTGATTGCTACTATATGTGCAAGCAGAAGTATTTCTATGTTACACTTTTATTATAAAAGAACTTGTGATTGCTACTATATGTGCAAGCAGAAGTATTTCTATGTTACACTTTTATTATAAAAGAACTTGTGATTGCTACTATATTGCAAGTAGAAGTATTTTCTATATAATTCTGATATTTGAGAGATCTTAAAATACTCTAACCCAGAAAATATTGTTTTATTATAAAAGAACTTATGATGACTACTATATATGCAAGTAGAAGTTTTTCTATATTATTGTTTCATTATAGAAAAACTTATGATTGCTACTATATGTGCAAGCAGAAGTATTTCTATGTTACACTTTTATTATAAAAGAACTTGTGATTGCTACTATATTGCAAGTAGAAGTGTTTTCTATATAATTCTGATACTTGAGAGTACTTAAAATACTCTAACCTAGAAAATATTGTTTTATTATTAAGGAAGTTATGATGGGTACTATATATGCAAGCAGAAGTATTTCTATGTTACACTTTTATTATAAAAGAACTTGTGATTGCTACTATATTGCAAGTAGAAGTGTTTTCTATATAATTCTGATACTTGAGAGTACTTAAAATACTCCAACCTAGAAAATATTGTTTTATTATTAAGGAACTTGTGATTGCTACTATATGTGCAAGCAGAAGTATTTCTATGTTACACTTTTATTATAAAAGAACTTGTGATTGCTACTATATGTGCAAGCAGAAGTATTTCTATGTTACACTTTTATTATAAAAGAACTTGTGATTGCTACTATATTGCAAGTAGAAGTATTTCTGTTATTGTGTTATTATAAAAGAACTTGTGATGGCTACTATATACACAAGTATAAATATTTCTATGTTATTGTATTATTATAAAAGAACTTGTGATGGCTACTATATATGCAAGTAGAAGTATTTCTATATTATTGTTCTATTATAAAATAACTCATGATGGGTACTATATATGCAAGTAGAAGTATTTCTATGTTATTATTTTATTATAAAATATCTTGTGATGGCTACTATATATGGAAGTAGAAGTATTTTCTATATAATTCCAATATTTGAGAGTACTTAAAATACTCTAACCTAGAAAATATTGTTTTATTTAAAAGAACATGTGATGGCTAATATATCTGCATGTAGAAGTATTTATATGTTATTGTTTTATTATAAATAACTTATCATGGCTACTATATGTGCAAGTAGAAGTATTTCTGTGTTATTGTTTTATTATAAAAGAACTTGTGATGGCTACTATATGTGCAAGCAGAAGTATTTCTATGTTACACTTTTATTATAAAAGAACTTGTGATTGCTACTATATGTGCAAGCAGAAGTATTTCTATGTTACACTTTTATTATAAAAGAACTTGTGATTGCTACTATATGTGCAAGCAGAAGTATTTCTATGTTACACTTTTATTATAAAAGAACTTGTGATTGCTACTATATTGCAAGTAGAAGTATTTTCTATATTATTCTAATATTTGAGAGTACTTAAAATAATCTAACCCAGAAAATATTGTTTTATTTAAAAGAACATGTGATGGCTACTATATCTGCAAGCAGAAGTATTTCTATGTTACACTTTTATTATAAAAGAACTTGTGATTGCTACTATATGTGCAAGCAGAAGTATTTCTATGTTACACTTTTATTATAAAAGAACTTGTGATTGCTACTATATGTGCAAGCAGAAGTATTTCTATGTTACACTTTTATTATAAAAGAACTTGTGATTGCTACTATATTGCAAGTAGAAGTATTTCTGTTATTGTGTTATTATAAAAGAACTTGTGATGGCTACTATATACACAAGTATAAATATTTCTATGTTATTGTATTATTATAAAAGAACTTGTGATGGCTACTATATATGCAAGTAGAAGTATTTCTATATTATTGTTCTATTATAAAAGAACTCATGATGGCTACTATATGTGCAAGCAAAAGTATTTCTATGTTACACTTTTATTATAAAAGAACTTGTGATAGCTACTATATTGCAAGTAGAAGTAGCTTCTATATTATTCTAATATTTGAGAGTACTTAAAATACTCTTTCCCAGAAAATATTGTTTTATTATAAAGGAAGTTATGATGGGTACTATATATGCAAGTAGAAGTATTTCTATGTTATTACTTTATTATAAAATATCTTGTGATGGCTACTATATATGGAAGTAGAAGTATTTTCTATATAATTCCAATATTTGAGAGTACTTAAAATACTCTAACCTAGAAAATATTGTTTTATTTAAAAGAACATGTGATGGCTAATATATCTGCATGTAGAAGTATTTATATGTTATTGTTTTATTATAAAAGAACTTGTGATGGCTACTATATATGCAAGTAGAAGTATTTCCATGTTACACATTTATTATAAAATAACTTTTGATTGCTACTATATTGCAAGTAGAATTATTTTCTATATAATTCTAATATTTGAGAGTACTTAAAATACTCTAACCTAGAAAATATTGTTTTATTATATAAGGAAGTTATGATGGGTTCTATATATGCAAGTAGAAGTATTTCTATTTTATTGTTTTATTATGAAAGAACTTGTGATGGCTACTGTATGTGCAAGTAGAAGTATTTCTGTGTTATTGCTTTATTATAAAAGATCTTGTGATGGTTACTATATCTGCAAGAAGAAGTATTTTCTACATTATTCAAATAATTGAGAGTACTTAAAATACTCTAACCTAGAAAATATTGTTTTATTTAAAAGAACATGTGATGGCTAATATATCTGCATATAGAAGTATTTATATGTTATTGTTTTATTATAAATAACTTATGATGGCTACTATATATGCAAGTATAAATATTTCTATGTTATTGTTTTATTATAAAAGAACTTGTGATGGCTACTATATGTGCAAGCAGAAGTATTTCTATGTTACACTTTTATTATAAAAGAACTTGTGATTGCTACTATATGTGCAAGCAGAAGTATTTCTATGTTACACTTTTATTATAAAAGAACTTGTGATTGCTACTATATGTGCAAGCAGAAGTATTTCTATGTTACACTTTTATTATAAAAGAACTTGTGATTGCTACTATATTGCAAGTAGAAGTATTTTCTATATAATTCTAATATTTGAGGGTACTTAAAATACTCTAACCTAGAAAATATTGTTTTATTATAAAAGAACTTGTGATTGCTACTATATGTGCAAGCAGAAGTATTTCTGTGTTATTACTTTATTATAAAAGATCTTGTGATGGCTACTATATATGCAAGTAGAAGTATTTTCTATATAATTCCAATATTTGAGAGTACTTAAAATACTCTAACCTAGAAAATATTGTTTTATTTAAAAGAACATGTGATGGCTACTATATCGGCAAGCAGAAGTATTTCTATGTTACACTTTTATTATAAAAGAACTTGTGATTGCTACTATATGTGCAAGCAGAAGTATTTCTATGTTATTACTTTATTATAAAAGATCTTGTGATGGCTTGTATATATACAAGTAGAAGTATTTTCTATATAATTCCAATATTTGAGAGTACTTAAAATACTCTAACCTAGAAAATATTGTTTTATTTAAAAGAACATGTGATGGCTACTATATCTGCAATTAGAAGTATTTCTATATTACACTTTTATTATAAAAAACCTGTGATTGCTACTATATTGCAAGTAGAAGTATTTCTGTTATTGTGTTATTATAAAAGAACTTGTGATGGCTACTATATACACAAGTATAAATATTCCTATGTTATTGTTTTATTATAAAAGAACTTGTGATGGCTACTATATATGCAAGTAGAAGTATTTCTATATTATTGTTCTATTATAAAAGAACTCATGATGGCTACTATATGTGCAAGCAGAAGTATTTCTATGTTACACTTTTATTATAAAAGAACTTGTGATTGCTACTATATTGCAAGTAGAAGTATCTTCTATATTATTCTAATATTTGAGAGTACTTAAAATATTCTTTCCCAGAAAATATTGTTTTATTATAAAGGAAGTTATGATGGGTACTATATATGCAAGTAGAAGTATTTCTATGTTATTGTTTTATTATAAAAGATCTTGTGATGGCTACTATATGTGCAAGTAGAAGTATTTCTATGTTATTACTTTATTATAAAAGATCTTGTGATGGCTACTATATATGCAAGTAGAAGTATTTTCTATATAATTCCAATATTTGAGAGTACTTAAAATACTCTAACCTAGAAAATATTGTTTTATTTAAAAGAACATGTGATGGCTACTATATCTGCAAGCAGAAGTATTTCTATGTTACACTTTTATTATAAAAGAACTTGTGATTGCTACTATATGTGCAAGCAGAAGTATTTCTATGTTATTACTTTATTATAAAAGATCTTGTGATGGCTACTATATATGCAAGTAGAAGTATTTTCTATATAATTCCGATATTTGAGAGTACTTAAAATACTCTAACCTTGAAAATATTGTTTTATTTAAAAGAACATGTGATGGCTACTATATCTGCAAGCAGAAGTATTTCTATGTTACACTTTTATTATAAAAGAACTTGTGATTGCTACTATATGTGCAAGCAGAAGTATTTCTATGTTACACTTTTATTATAAAAGAACTTGTGATTGCTACTATATTGCAAGTAGAAGTATTTTCTATATTATTCTAATATTTGAGAGTACTTAAAATAATCTAACCCAGAAAATATTGTTTTATTTAAAAGAACATGTGATGGCTACTATATCTGCAAGCAGAAGTATTTCTATGTTACACTTTTATTATAAAAGAACTTGTGATTGCTACTATATGTGCAAGCAGAAGTATTTCTATGTTACACTTTTATTATAAAAGAACTTGTGATTGCTACTATATTGCAAGTAGAAGTATCTTCTATATTATTCTAATATTTGAGAGTACTTAAAATACTCTTTCCCAGAAAATATTGTTTTATTATAAAGGAAGTTATGATGGGTACTATATATGCAAGTAGAAGTATTTCTATGTTATTGTTTTATTATAAAAGAACTTGTGATTGCTACTATATGTGCAAGCAGAAGTATTTCTGTGTTATTACTTTATTATAAAAGATCTTGTGATGGCTACTATATATGCAAGTAGAAGTATTTTCTATATAATTCCAATATTTGAGAGTACTTAAAATACTCTAACCTAGAAAATATTGTTTTATTTAAAAGAACATGTGATGGCTACTATA
Organism: Priocnemis perturbator; assembly: GCA_963942575.1. Lineage (NCBI taxonomy): Eukaryota > Metazoa > Arthropoda > Insecta > Hymenoptera > Pompilidae > Priocnemis > Priocnemis perturbator. The sequence goes on along the minus strand of CAWWDK010000344.1, from coordinate 2,226,060 downwards.
TCTGCAAGCAGAAGTATTTCTATGTTACACTTTTATTATAAAAGAACTTGTGATTGCTACTATATGTGCAAGCAGAAGTATTTCTATGTTACACTTTTATTATAAAAGAACTTGTGATTGCTACTATATTGCAAGTAGAAGTATTTTCTATATTATTCTAATATTTGAGAGTACTTAAAATAATCTAACACAGAAAATATTGTTTTATTATAAAGGAAGTTATGATGGGTACTATATATGCGAGTAGAAGTATTTCTATGTTATTGTTTTATTATAAAAGATCTTGTGATGGCTACTATATGTGCAAGTAGAAGTATTTCTGTGTTATTACTTTATTATAAAAGATCTTGTGATTGCTACTATATATGCAAGTAGAAGTATTTTCTATATTATTCCAATATTTGAGAGTACTTAAAATACTCTAACCTAGAAAATATTGTTTTATTTAAAAGAACATGTGATGGCTACTATATCTGCAAGCAGAAGTATTTCTATGTTACACTTGTATTGTAAAAGAACTTGTGATTGCTACTATATGTGCAAGCAGAAGTATTTCAATGTTATTACTTTATTATAAAAGATCTTGTGATGGCTACTATATATGCAAGTAGAAGTATTTTCTATATAATTCCAATATTTGAGAGTACTTAAAATACTCTAACCTAGAAAATATTGTTTTATTTAAAATAACATGTGATGGCTAATATATCTGCATGTAGAAGTATTTATATGTTATTGTTTTATTATAAATAACTTATGATGGCTACTATATGTGCAAGTAGAAGTATTTCTGTGTTATTGTTTTATTGTAAAAGATGTAATGATGGTTGCCATATATGCAAGTATAAGTATTTTCAATATTATACTAATATTTGAGAGTACTTAAAATACTCTAACACAGAAAATATTGTTTTATTATGAAGGAAGTTATGATGGGTACTATATATGCAAGTAGAAGTATTTCTATGTTATTGTTTTATTATAAAGGAAGTTATGATGGGTATTATATATGCAAGTAGAAGTATTTCTATGTTATTGTTTTATTATAAAAGAACTCATGATGGCGACTATATGTGCAAGCAGAAGTATTTCTATGTTACACTTTTATTATAAAAGAACTTGTGATTGCTACTATATTGCAAGTAGAAGTATCTTCTATATTATTCTAATATTTGAGAGTACTTAAAATACTCTTTCCCAGAAAATATTGTTTTATTATAAAGGAAGTTATGATGGGTACTATATATGCAAGCAGAAGTATTTCTATGTTACACTTTTATTATAAAAGAACTTGTGATTGCTACTATATTGCAAGTAGAAGTGTTTTCTATATAATTCTGATACTTGAGAGTACTTAAAATACTCTAACCTAGAAAATATTGTTTTATTATTAAGGAAGTTATGATGAGTACTATATATGCAAGTAGAAGTATTTCTGTGTTACACTTTTATTATAAAAGAACTTGTGATGGCTACTATATATGCAATTAGAAGTATTTCTATATTACACTTTTATTATAAAAAACTTGTGATTGCTACTATATTGCAAGTAGAAGTATTTCTGTTATTGTGTTATTATAAAAGAACTTGTGATGGCTACTATATACACAAGTATAAATATTTCTATGTTATTGTTTTATTATTAAAGAACTTGTGATGGCTACTATATATGCAAGTAGAAGTATTTCTATGTTACACTTTTATTATAAAAGAACTTGTGATTGCTACTATATTGCAAGTAGAAGTATTTTCTATATTATTCTAATATTTGAGAGTACTTAAAATAATCTAACCCAGAAAATATTGTTTTATTATAAGGGAAGTTATGATGGGTACTATATATGCAAGTAGAAGTATTTCTATGTTATTGTTTTATTATAAAAGAACTTGTGATGGCTACTATATATGCAAGTAGAAGTATTTCTATGTTATTGTTTTGTTATAAAAGATCTTGTGATGGCTACTATATATGCAAGTAGAAGTATTTTCTATATAATTCTAATATTTGAGAGTACTTAAAATACTCTAACCTAGAAAATATTGTTTTATCATAAAAGATCTTGTGATGGTTACTATATCTGCTAGAAGAAGTATTTCTATGTTACACTTTTATTATAAAAGAACTTGTGATTGCTACTATATTGCCAGTAGAAGTATTTTCTATATAATTCTGATATTTGAGAGATCTTAAAATACTCTTACCCAGACAATATTGTTTTATTATAAAAGAACTTATGATGACTACTATATATGCAAGTAGAAGTATTTCTATATTATTGTTTCATTATAGAAAAACTTATGATGGCTACTATATATGCAAGTATAAATATTTCTATGTTATTGTTTTATTATAAAAGAACTTGTGATGGCTACTATATGTGCAAGCAGAAGTATTTCTATGTTACACTTTTATTATAAAAGAACTTGTGATTGCTACTATATGTGCAAGCAGAAGTATTTCTATGTTACACTTTTATTATAAAAGAACTTGTGATTGCTACTATATTGCAAGTAGAAGTATTTTCTATATTATTCTAATATTTGAGAGTACTTAAAATAATCTAACCCAGAAAATATTGTTTTATTTAAAAGAACATGTGATGGCTACTATATCTGCAAGCAGAAGTATTTCTATGTTACACTTTTATTATAAAAGAACTTGTGATTGCTACTATATGTGCAAGCAGAAGTATTTCTATGTTACACTTTTATTATAAAAGAACTTGTGATTGCTACTATATGTGCAAGCAGAAGTATTTCTATGTTACACTTTTATTATAAAAGAACTTGTGATTGCTACTATATTGCAAGTAGAAGTATTTTCTATATAATTCTGATATTTGAGAGATCTTAAAATACTCTAACCCAGAAAATATTGTTTTATTATAAAAGAACTTATGATGACTACTATATATGCAAGTAGAAGTTTTTCTATATTATTGTTTCATTATAGAAAAACTTATGATTGCTACTATATGTGCAAGCAGAAGTATTTCTATGTTACACTTTTATTATAAAAGAACTTGTGATTGCTACTATATTGCAAGTAGAAGTGTTTTCTATATAATTCTGATACTTGAGAGTACTTAAAATACTCTAACCTAGAAAATATTGTTTTATTATTAAGGAAGTTATGATGGGTACTATATATGCAAGCAGAAGTATTTCTATGTTACACTTTTATTATAAAAGAACTTGTGATTGCTACTATATTGCAAGTAGAAGTGTTTTCTATATAATTCTGATACTTGAGAGTACTTAAAATACTCCAACCTAGAAAATATTGTTTTATTATTAAGGAAGTTATGATGGGTACTATATATGCAAGTAGAAGTATTTCTGTGTTACACTTTTATTATAAAAGAACTTGTGATGGCTACTATATATGCAATTAGAAGTATTTCTATATTACACTTTTATTATAAAAAACTTGTGATTGGTACTATATTGCAAGAAGAAGTATTTCTGTTATTGTGTTATTATAAAAGAACTTGTGATGGCTACTATATACACAAGTATAAATATTTCTATGTTATTGTATTATTATAAAAGAACTTGTGATGGCTACTATATATGCAAGTAGAAGTATTTCTATATTATTGTTCTATTATAAAATAACTCATGATGGGTACTATATATGCAAGTAGAAGTATTTCTATGTTATTATTTTATTATAAAATATCTTGTGATGGCTACTATATATGGAAGTAGAAGTATTTTCTATATAATTCCAATATTTGAGAGTACTTAAAATACTCTAACCTAGAAAATATTGTTTTATTTAAAAGAACATGTGATGGCTAATATATCTGCATGTAGAAGTATTTATATGTTATTGTTTTATTATAAATAACTTATCATGGCTACTATATGTGCAAGTAGAAGTATTTCTGTGTTATTGTTTTATTATAAAAGAACTTGTGATGGCTACTATATGTGCAAGCAGAAGTATTTCTATGTTACACTTTTATTATAAAAGAACTTGTGATTGCTACTATATGTGCAAGCAGAAGTATTTCTATGTTACACTTTTATTATAAAAGAACTTGTGATTGCTACTATATGTGCAAGCAGAAGTATTTCTATGTTACACTTTTATTATAAAAGAACTTGTGATTGCTACTATATTGCAAGTAGAAGTATTTTCTATATTATTCTAATATTTGAGAGTACTTAAAATAATCTAACCCAGAAAATATTGTTTTATTTAAAAGAACATGTGATGGCTACTATATCTGCAAGCAGAAGTATTTCTATGTTACACTTTTATTATAAAAGAACTTGTGATGGCTACTATATGTGCAAGCAGAAGTATTTCTATGTTACACTTTTATTATAAAAGAACTTGTGATTGCTACTATATGTGCAAGCAGAAGAATTTCTATGTTACACTTTTATTATAAAAGAACTTGTGATTGCTACTATATTGCAAGTAGAAGTATTTCTGTTATTGTGTTATTATAAAAGAACTTGTGATGGCTACTATATACACAAGTATAAATATTTCTATGTTATTGTATTATTATAAAAGAACTTGTGATGGCTACTATATATGCAAGTAGAAGTATTTCTATATTATTGTTCTATTATAAAAGAACTCATGATGGCTAGTATATGTGCAAGCAAAAGTATTTCTATGTTACACTTTTATTATAAAAGAACTTGTGATAGCTACTATATTGCAAGTAGAAGTAGCTTCTATATTATTCTAATATTTGAGAGTACTTAAAATACTCTTTCCCAGAAAATATTGTTTTATTATAAAGGAAGTTATGATGGGTACTATATATGCAAGTAGAAGTATTTCTATGTTATTACTTTATTATAAAATATCTTGTGATGGCTACTATATATGGAAGTAGAAGTATTTTCTATATAATTCCAATATTTGAGAGTACTTAAAATACTCTAACCTAGAAAATATTGTTTTATTTAAAAGAACATGTGATGGCTAATATATCTGCATGTAGAAGTATTTATATGTTATTGTTTTATTATAAAAGAACTTGTGATGGCTACTATATATGCAAGTAGAAGTATTTCCATGTTACACATTTATTATAAAATAACTTTTGATTGCTACTATATTGCAAGTAGAATTATTTTCTATATATTTCTAATATTTGAGAGTACTTAAAATACTCTAACCTAGAAAATATTGTTTTATTATATAAGGAAGTTATGATGGGTTCTATATATGCAAGTAGAAGTATTTCTATTTTATTGTTTTATTATGAAAGAACTTGTGATGGCTACTGTATGTGCAAGTAGAAGTATTTCTGTGTTATTGCTTTATTATAAAAGATCTTGTGATGGTTACTATATCTGCAAGAAGAAGTATTTTCTACATTATTCAAATAATTGAGAGTACTTAAAATACTCTAACCTAGAAAATATTGTTTTATTTAAAAGAACATGTGATGGCTAATATATCTGCATATAGAAGTATTTATATGTTATTGTTTTATTATAAATAACTTATGATGGCTACTATATATGCAAGTATAAATATTTCTATGTTATTGTTTTATTATAAAAGAACTTGTGATGGCTACTATATGTGCAAGCAGAAGTATTTCTATGTTACACTTTTATTATAAAAGAACTTGTGATTGCTACTATATGTGCAAGCAGAAATATTTCTATGTTACACTTTTATTATAAAAGAACTTGTGATTGCTACTATATGTGCAAGCAGAAGTATTTCTATGTTACACTTTTATTATAAAAGAACTTGTGATTGCTACTATATTGCAAGTAGAAGTATTTTCTATATAATTCTAATATTTGAGGGTACTTAAAATACTCTAACCTAGAAAATATTGTTTTATTATAAAAGAACTTGTGATTGCTACTATATGTGCAAGCAGAAGTATTTCTGTGTTATTACTTTATTATAAAAGATCTTGTGATGGCTACTATATATGCAAGTAGAAGTATTTTCTATATAATTCCAATATTTGAGAGTACTTAAAATACTCTAACCTAGAAAATATTGTTTTATTTAAAAGAACATGTGATGGCTACTATATCGGCAAGCAGAAGTATTTCTATGTTACACTTTTATTATAAAAGAACTTGTGATTGCTACTATATGTGCAAGCAGAAGTATTTCTATGTTATTACTTTATTATAAAAGATCTTGTGATGGCTTGTATATATACAAGTAGAAGTATTTTCTATATAATTCCAATATTTGAGAGTACTTAAAATACTCTAACCTAGAAAATATTGTTTTATTTAAAAGAACATGTGATGGCTACTATATCTGCAATTAGAAGTATTTCTATATTACACTTTTATTATAAAAAACCTGTGATTGCTACTATATTGCAAGTAGAAGTATTTCTGTTATTGTGTTATTATAAAAGAACTTGTGATGGCTACTATATACACAAGTATAAATATTCCTATGTTATTGTTTTATTATAAAAGAACTTGTGATGGCTACTATATATGCAAGTAGAAGTATTTCTATATTATTGTTCTATTATAAAAGAACTCATGATGGCTACTATATGTGCAAGCAGAAGTATTTCTATGTTACACTTTTATTATAAAAGAACTTGTGATTGCTACTATATTGCAAGTAGAAGTATCTTCTATATTATTCTAATATTTGAGAGTACTTAAAATACTCTTTCCCAGAAAATATTGTTTTATTATAAAGGAAGTTATGATGGGTACTATATATGCAAGTAGAAGTATTTCTATGTTATTGTTTTATTATAAAAGATCTTGTGATGGCTACTATATGTGCAAGTAGAAGTATTTCTATGTTATTACTTTATTATAAAAGATCTTGTGATGGCTACTATATATGCAAGTAGAAGTATTTTCTATATAATTCCAATATTTGAGAGTACTTAAAATACTCTAACCTAGAAAATATTGTTTTATTTAAAAGAACATGTGATGGCTACTATATCTGCAAGCAGAAGTATTTCTATGTTACACTTTTATTATAAAAGAACTTGTGATTGCTACTATATGTGCAAGCAGAAGTATTTCTATGTTATTACTTTATTATAAAAGATCTTGTGATGGCTACTATATATGCAAGTAGAAGTATTTTCTATATAATTCCGATATTTGAGAGTACTTAAAATACTCTAACCTTGAAAATATTGTTTTATTTAAAAGAACATGTGATGGCTACTATATCTGCAAGCAGAAGTATTTCTATGTTACACTTTTATTATAAAAGAACTTGTGATTGCTACTATATTTGCAAGCAGAAGTATTTCTATGTTACACTTTTATTATAAAAGAACTTGTGATTGCTACTATATTGCAAGTAGAAGTATTTTCTATATTATTCTAATATTTGAGAGTACTTAAAATAATCTAACCCAGAAAATATTGTTTTATTTAAAAGAACATGTGATGGCTACTATATCTGCAAGCAGAAGTATTTCTATGTTACACTTTTATTATAAAAGAACTTGTGATTGCTACTATATGTGCAAGCAGAAGTATTTCTATGTTACACTTTTATTATAAAAGAACTTGTGATTGCTACTATATGTGCAAGCAGAAGTATTTCTATGTTACACTTTTATTATAAAAGAACTTGTGATTGCTACTATATTGCAAGTAGAAGTGTTTTCTATATAATTCTGATACTTGAGAGTACTTAAAATACTCTAACCTAGAAAATATTGTTTTATTATTAAGGAAGTTATGATGGGTACTACATATGCAAGTAGAAGTATTTCTGTTATTGTGTTATTATAAAAGAACTTGTGATGGCTACTATATACACAAGTATAAATATTTCTATGTTATTGTATTATTATAAAAGAACTTGTGATGGCTACTATATATGCAAGTAGAAGTATTTCTATATTATTGTTCTATTATAAAAGAACTCATGATGGCTACTATATGTGCAAGCAGAAGTATTTCGATGTTACACTTGTATTATAAAAGAACTTGTGATTGCTACTATATGTGCAAGCAGAACTATTTCTATGTTACACTTTTATTATAAAAGAACTTGTGATTGCTACTATATTGCAAGTAGAAGTATTTTCTATATTATTCTAATATTTGAGAGTACTTAAAATAATCTAACCTAGAAAATATTGTTTTATTATTAAGGAAGTTATGATGGGTACTATATATGCAAGTAGAAGTATTTCTATGTTATTGTTTTATTATAAAAGATCTTGTGATGTCTACTATATGTGCAAGTAGAAGTATTTCTGTGTTATTACTTTATTATAAAAGATCTTGTGATGGCTACTATATATGCAAGTAGAAGTATTTTCTATATTATTCCAATATTTGAGAGTACTTAAAATACTCTAACCTAGAAAATATTGTTTTATTTAAAAGAACATGTGGTGGCTACTATATCTGCAAGCAGAAGTATTTCTATGTTACACTTTTATTATAAAAGAACTTGTGATTGCTACTATATGTGCAAGCAGAAGTATTTCTATGTTACACTTTTATTATAAAAGAACTTGTGATTGCTACTATATTGCAAGTAGAAGTATCTTCTATATTATTCTAATATTTGAGAGTACTTAAAATACTCTTTCCCAGAAAATATTGTTTTATTATAAAGGAAGTTATGATGGGTACTATATATGCAAGTAGAAGTATTTCTATGTTATTACTTTATTATAAAATATCTTGTGATTGCTACTATATTGCAAGTAGAAGTATTTTCTATATTATTCTAATATTTGAGAGTACTTAAAATAATCTAACCCAGAAAATATTGTTTGATTATAAATAACTTATGATGGCTACTATATATGCAAGTAGAAATATTTCTGTTATTGTTTTATTATAAAAGAACTTGTGATGGCTACTATATATGCAAGTAGAAGTATTTCCATGTTACACATTTATTATAAAATAACTTTTGATTGCTACTATATTGCTAGTAGAATTATTTTCTATATAATTCTAATATTTGAGAGTACTTAAAATACTCTAACCTAGAAAATATTGTTTTATTATGAAAGGATTTTTGATGGCTACTATATATGCAAGTAGAAGAATTTCTATGTTATTGTTTTATTATAAAAGAACTTGCGATGGCTACTGTATTGCAAGTAGAATTATTTTCTATATTATTCTAATATTTGAGAGTACTTAAAATACTTTATCCTAGAGAATATTGTTTTATTATAAAAGGACTTATGATGGCTACTATATTGCAAGTAGGAGTATTTTCAATATTATTCTAATATTTGAGAGTACATAAAATACTCTAACCTACAAAATATTGTTTTATTATAAATGAATTTATGATTGCTACTATATGTGCAAGTAGAATTATTTTCTATATTATTCTAATATTTGAGAGTACTTAAGATACTCTAAGCTAGAAAATATTGATTTATTATTAAAAAACTTATGATGGCTACTATATATGTGTTCGGAAACCCCACTTTCGCGCCGGTTCGAGGTAGAGAGGAGCACACGCCGCGGCTGCGCACAGCGCCGATCGCCCAGCCGGCTACGTGCTGCCAAGCACGCGCCTAATGGCGATGCGCGCGCGAAATACGCGCTTGCGGCCGTCTCACCCGCCAACACCCCGCTAGCTCGGGGGCCCACCGGCTTCCCGGAGCCGCCAATGTTTTGGCTTTTCAGCCGTTGAGTTTTCGAATAGCTCGACCGGGCGGCTCCTGGAGGTCGGCGGGCATGCGACCGAAGGAGGAGGCGACCGTTGCTTCCTCCTTCGTGTAAGGACCTCCGAGCAGGAAAGACGTGCGATTAGGCGAAAAAGAGAGAGAGAGAAAAGAAAGCGAGAAAGGAGAGAATTTTTTGTAGCGATTCCCGTTAAAGCCGGTGACTAATTTTATTCGGAGTGATAATTCCCGTTCGAGTCGGAGAACACTTTTTATCAGGTTCGGTTTATCGAGGTGTGCGAGCCCGTTAAAGTCGGTGCGTTGGTTTAAAGTGTTTTATCCCGTTCGAATCGGTGCAACATTGTTCAAAAGGTTTAGTGTCCCGTTCGAGTCGGTGACGAATTTCTCTGGTGCGTTGTAATAAAGTGTCGGTGTTAAAGGAGAACAGTGTTCGTTCCACCCCTCCTTTCCCCGCGATCCGCAAAGAACAGTACGAGCTGCTCACAACGAGGAGTCCGGATACTCTTCGAACAATATGCAAGTAGAAGAATCTCTATGTTATTGTTTTATTATAAAAGAACTCATGATGGATACTATATATGCAAGTAGAAGTATTTTCTATATTATTCTAATATTTGAAAGTACTTAAATTACTCTAACCTCGAAAATATTGTTTTATTATGAAAGGATTTGTGATGGCTACTATATATGCATGCAGCAGAATTTCTATGTTATTGTTTTATTATAAAAGAACTTGCGATGGCTACTATATTGCAAGTAGAATAATTTCTTTGTTATTTTTCCATTATAGAAAAACTTATGATGGCTACTACATATGAAAGTAATAGTATTTTCTATATTATTCTAATATTTGAGAGTACTTAAAATACTCTAAGCTAGAGAATATTGATTTATTATAAAAAAACTTATGATGGCTACTATATATGCAAGTAGAAGAATCTCTATGTTATTGTTTTATTATAAAAGAACTCATGATGGATACTATATATGCAAGTAGAAGTATTTTCTATATTATTCTAATATTTGAAAGTACTTAAATTACTCTAACCTAGAAAATATTGTTTTATTATGAAAGGATTTGTGATGGCTTCTATATATGCAAGGTGAAGTATTTCTATGTTACTGTTTTATTATAAAAGAACTTATGCTTTCTACTATGAATGCAAGGAGATGTATTTCTATATATTGTTATATTATAAAAGAACTTATGATGACTACTATACATGTAAGTAGAAGTATTTACTATATTATTCTAATATTTGAAAGTACCCAGATAGCCAGATGTAAGCAACTTGGCATCAACTTGGCGCCAACAATCGCCAACGGTTGGCCCCAAAAACCTATTCATCTGTTTCCGCATCTGACTACGGTTTTGCACGCTACGCTTGCACACAGGTCGCGATGCCAAGTTGGTGCCAACAACGCACCAACATCTGTGCGATACGTTGGTGCAAAGTTGGTGTCAACAACGTGCCAGATGTCGGCACATTCGAGCCGTCCAAATTTGGCGCGAAATTCCTTTATATTTAAATTTGGTTGTGAAATAAATTGGAATAATTAATTAATTTAATAAAAGATATATTTATTATTTTAGAATGGGTTGATTCCCAATGTTTTACATATAATATATCGATATTGAAAAATTCATCACAATGGTATTCTGCTTCTTTCTTCTATCCTATCCAGTCCTTTGCCCTACGAAGCGTTGGACATGTTCATATACATCCTCTGCCGTTCTGCCTCTGATGTAAACCTTTCCGTTCCTGTGGATACAAAAAAACACATGTTATTTATATACGAAAGCTGTATATCGTAAATAGGATAAGAAATGATAAACTTGAAAGAAAAGTCCTTAAACCACGTAGTACACGTTCATTTATTGTACCAGGGGGCATCCATTGCAGCGGCTGGAAATTCTGCTGTTTCCTCCTCTCGCTATCCTAGGGCCAGTGGGATGAATGTATTTTTCCTAATTACTGTGGCCTGGAAAAGAAAGAAGAATATTGAAAGAGATGCGGCGGCAATAATATTGTACTTACTATGTGTCAAATAAATATTTATCTTACATGCTGTCAAAATGCAGCATGGCAGCCACTGCAAACTCAGTTTGTTCTCCTTCCTGTGGTTCCAATTGTGGCAGTGGCATCCTGAAACACTTCAATGAAACATCATTTGGATGAATGGTATAATTATTACTTAAATTACTACATTTATGTACGCCTAACTGTGTCGATTTTGCCCCCACATCGTACATGTCAGCCACATGCAGAAATTTTCTGATCCCTAACTGGTGTTACGTCCCAAGGTGAGTCTTGGAAGAACCGCGATAAGGTGGTGGACTCCACGATTCTACTCGGTTGTGGGACGAACAGTCGTACGAATCTGACCTGGATCAGAGTCCGCGCGAGATGTCTGTTTGTAGTCAACCGCGATCCGCGACTTTACTGGGACCAGACACGGTCAAAGGACTGGGTGAGAGGTGGGTGGATTTCGGGATTGGTTGGTGGTTTAACGAGCATTACCCTTCACCTTAGCCCCCAGAGGTTACGAATATTATTTGGAGTGAGTACTTACTCTTGCGGTGGTTGTTGGTTGATTCGCACTTTCGGAAAGATCGGATTGAAGTAGTGTTCAATGACGAGAATGATTCACTGATTTATTCGGAAGTTTGATTTGTAGAAGATTGTACAGGAATCTACTCGGAAATTGAGCTGAGTATTCAATCAGTTAAATCAAGGCGATGGTACACACAGAGTCGAGGCCTTTACAGTTTTAAGGAACTCAAAGAAGTGACGAGAGGTTTTGAAAATCTCAACGAGGTAAACGCGGTTTCCGTTCGGTTCATCCCTTCTCCAATACTTCCCCGTTGGTCATTCGCTGATGAACTTTTTGGGGGCATTGGGGGAGGTCTAGTTCTTAAGATTCTACGAATGAGGTGACCTTTGAGTTTCCTCTCCCAGTCATCCCCGCCCTTGCGTTTTCCGCGGACGCAGGGTGAGTGGGAGGGTAAGTGAAAGTACGGGTTATGTGATCTCTTCCAAATGTTTGGTTCAAGTGGGTTTTTTATATCTGCCGGGATTTATCGCGTCGCGACCTAACGGACAGTCGCCCTTTGTTCACCTCGCTCGTAAAATGTTCTAGGACTTAACTTATTGCCTTCCCCGAGTGGGTGGCACGTTCTGGGAAAGGGTCTGCTTAATCTCTTGCAACGGGTTCCATCAGGGAAATAATCGAAGTCTCTATTAATTAATACTATCTCAAGCGGTGATGTCGCGAGACGTAACACTGGAATGTGTTACCTTCCCTGGTAATAGAGCAGATAACACATATAGCATTATCGAGTAACATGCAGCAATTATCGCGTACATCTGTACTCAATGTCATACGAGGAAGATGTATCTTACGGTACTGAGGGTGAGGCTCAGTACAGCTCCCAATTGGCATTGATACACTGATGGACTTGTGAACGGCTGGCCTGGGATTGTTGACATGAGATTCAATTTCAGACATTCTGTTGACAAATTGCTGAAGAGGTAGGCCTGGCTTTCTGCATAATTTTGAAAAAATTTTCATATTGTTTTCATATGGAAACGCGGAAAATGAGTGCAGTGGACCAAGGCGCCTAACATCACTGGTCAAGTGAAGAAGTCCATGAACGTTATATGAAAGAAAATTTGGGCCATAAAACTCCTCACAGCGAAGGACAAATCTTTGTAAAGCTACTTCAGCAAAGTTCAACTATTGTGGTGAGGGAGAATCTGAAATTAAAACTCTGATAGCCGCGTGTAAATATAAGAAGTGGGTATACAAAGAAGTAGGTAAGATGCCACATGTCACAACAGGCCCTGTGTATAATAAAAACTGGCGAAATTCTGTGGCCTCATATTGAGAATATTGGGCAACTGATCTTGGACGCTGTGCAAAATCAGAAGGGCAATAGTGTCTCAGACTATCCAGTCTTTCCGACAATAAACAAATTTGGTCAGCTGACAATTTGGAGGAACGTGAATATTTTCCCGATATCCACGCAGATAATAATTTTTTCATTACCCCTAGACAGACAAGATGCATGTACTCAAACGGAACTTGAGACACCATGCCAATAGGAAGTGATGCTAGGGGGCTTGGGCCTTCTTTATGATGTTCTTCGTCTACACACATAGAATATTCTATGTCAGATCTAATGGGATGGTTTATTCCCAAGAAGATACGTCTCCGGTCACTATGGAGACCAGAGACTTTGCCCTTGGAGCAGGGCTTGCCAGACATGTGGCCACGATGGTTTAAAACAAATGCTCTTGCTGGTGCATCAGCAATGAAACATCTGAAGTGAATTGGCACCTTGTTACCGTGGAAATTTATGCCACCATTAGCAAAAATGTGGCATAAATCAGTGGTAAACCAATAAAGAAAAGCACTCGGATCATGTGGCTTTTGTGGGCCCTTGTAAATACCGACAATTATTGGAACAGAATTTGTAAGATTTATAATCCTACATTGAATGGGCCACAGATGAACTGTCCCTGCTTTATCCAAAGCACATCCATCCACATGGAAGTCCAAGTGCAATTCTTTAATGGTTTCTAAGAAGGAAGGAACATTATTGAGATATTTAACTATTTCTTCTTCAACATTGAAGTGTATGTATTCCCCCGGCTCAACAACATGTGTTGGAACAACTGTTCGCGGGGTATTTAAAATGGACCTAATATCCTTTGGAAGCAAATTGTTGCCTTGCACATGGCTGAGATTATTGTCTACGCAATATGAAGCTAAATCTTCCCGAAACGAGTGTTCGGGAAGCGCATGAGATGCAGAAGAAGCAGAAGCAGATGCAGAAGAAGAAGAAGAAGAAGACGCGTCACTATTCACATTTGGCTGACATATATTGGTGTTTTCAACAAAGGATGAAGGTAGAAGACGACTGTCTACTAACTCCTCCAACGTTGACGGAAGAGGAGAAGAGCGCCGGATTTTTGATAAATTTGATTTAAGTTCTTGTCTAATGTTCCGTTTCTGTCTGGCCGATAATGTATGTGGGGGTTTCCTCGACACAGATGACTTTAAAGGAAAAGAGTCCATGATGGGTGGCGTGCACTATTCCTCCTACGAATAGACACTTCTCTTCTTTCACTGCTTCACTCGAAAAATCCCACAAATCACAGATAAAAGTCCGACAACGTCTACAGTGCGTGGCGTCTGTAGCGGTACTAATTCTGTCCCAAACGCGCGACGGCAGCACCGGTGCAGATTCGTTAGTCGTAGTGGGGAAAACCAGCCAATCGGCTACGGTGTCTCCCTTCCATGAAAAGCGCGCGTCGTATGGTCGTATTACAGAGATAGGTAGAATGAGACGCGGGATTAGTGGGAAATCCGGATGGAACGGAAAACCGCAACTTTTATTGTGCTACCTGTGAACCGATCTCGGAGCGCGGTTGGATTAATTTGACCGCCTTTTTAATGCAATCGTTCTTAGCGTTGAAGGATTGCATTTCGGGGTTTCCACAACTGTACGCAATTATTTATGTGACGTTTTTGTTTAGTTTGCAAGCAACTCTGCGATGTACATTCAGACGGGGCGACCGATTTCGTTTTCAATACTATACGTCAGGAAAGAGGATGCTCCCGCTGTTGTCCATATATCAACTTATCAAAAAACTATTAAAAGAATACCCGCATTTTATGATTGAAAACCGTAAATTACACTCGCTGGCGCATAACTTCTGACCGAACTGACACATTTTTGTGATTCCAGGTTCGTACATGAAAGGAGGTACAGCGGCGGTGATCCCGTTTCAATTTTAAAGAATTCGAACACAGAATATCGAATACAGAATACGAATTTTGTTTCTATCTTGCCATTGACGTCGAGAAGAAATAATACTACATTCAATTTGTATTCGTGTTCCGGAAAAACTATGTGGACTTGATGTGGAACCACGTCGATTACGCGCTGTGACGCATCACAAGATAGCCCTCGTTGTTTAAATTGCTTAAAAATGAGTGTTTTCAGGTGAAATTATTCGAAATCGATACCGAACCACCGCACGAATGGCCTCTTTCCAATCATCGAAAGCCTATTAAAATCGGTTAAGCCGTTCGAAGTTATGCGCGTTCATACGTAAGTTACGGTTTTCAATCATAAAACGCGGGTATTCTTATACGGCGCTCATCAGGGCCGCGCCGTGGACTTTGGGGGTCGTGGGCTTACGTTGTTTCAGGGCCTATTTAATTAATCAGCAGAACCGCCATTTTCTCACAACAAATTCTTTTTCCTCCCGCTCGCCGTTACTATGGACAACTTATTGTTAAGCGTACGTCACCGAATTGTTTTAAGCATCAATAATGACGTTGCATCATACCGATAACTCCAGGGCTTGGGCTGCAGCCCATAAGGCCCATGGTTAAACCGCCCCTGGCGCTCATTCTCCCAACACCGGGTGCACGTGTTACCGCGAAAACTGATCTTCAGTTACATTGTGACAACCACCCAGCAAAGCACCAAGTGTCATCATCGCAGATATGACGGACAAAGTAATTGCGGTTTATATGCATTTCCATCGGCATTAACATTTATTCGGATTTTAAACATTTTGTTTAATTGCAGAATGTACCAGACGGCGTGCGACCGAAGAGATCGGCGGGAAGGCCGAAAAGGTACGAAACGACCGATTCCGACGAGGGCTCCCAACATCGGCGAGTACCGGCAGGAAGCCTGTCTGGGAATCTCTCCCAAGATCAGCAATTACTCCTCGCTACTTTAGAGGATCGACCGCCTCTTCAAACAGAAACGCAGTTACACCAACATTACAACACATACAACAGACAACAAAATACAACAAACACAGACACATCACACGTATACAATATTCCTCTGACACAATACACACAATTAATACAACACCAAACCCCACACACATACACACCACATATTATTCAAAATCCAACTATGACACACACAACAAACACGCCACCCCCACAATACCCTGCACCTGGCCCATCACACACGTACATACCACACATTACACCTTTGTTACCACAAACACCACACACATACATACAACATGCTACACCCACACTGCCACAAACACCACACACGTACACACCACATGGTACACCTACACTGCCACAAACACCACACACGTACACACGACATGCTACACCTACACTGCCACAAACACTACACACGGACGCACCACCTGAGACAAGAGGTACTGATCGGGACTTGTTGCTGTGAGTTGCATTCATTATTATACTTATACTAAAATATTAAGATAACAGAATAGTGTCTTGGTAATTCAAGGTAATTGTCGCTGAGGTAATTGATCAAACACCCTGAAATTATGAATGTTTCATTATAAAATATGAAGGTTTACAGACAAATCCTCGAGAAGCAAAAAAACATTGAGAAAATGCTGCAGTAAGTAAAGATAACTTTAACATTTACTTTTAAAATATCAGTACCTTGTAAAATTGTTATTTGTTTGTCCAGGAAACTCCTAAAAAAAACGAGTCAGGAGGAAGTAAGAGTTCCAACTAAACCACCTTATATGCCTATAAGTACGCTGGAGGGCATGAGGCAGTTCGATGCAGCCCCGGAAGAAGAGTACAATGAAGCTGTAACTGTAATTTCATTCATTGATGTGTAAAAAATGCTTATATAAGTTATTACAACAGTATTCCTGGCATGGAAATCATGGGAATCAAACATTTAATACCACGAGAATTGCTAGATGCATACATGGTAAGAATTACTATGTATATAATACTTATATTACTATTGCTTTACATGCTATACAAACTAAGTTTTACTTCAATATAATTATTTATTTTAGATGCACTAGCAGCAAATAAAAATTTTAAAAAGCCGTCAAGGGTTGAGGTGGCGGGTGCAATAAAATCCGCCCTCCGAACCACCAAAGAGCGGTTGCGCATACGGTCAAAAAGGTTCCGGCCACGAGAAAATTTTTGGGGCCAACCGGAACCGGATGAAAATGCCGATCCGACATGCGGTTAGTTCAGCATTTGTTATATAATATACGTTTTTTACTGTAGTACTACAAACTAACCTATCTTATAAATTCTTCCCAACCATGGCTTCTTGGTTAGCTGGCACCAGCTGGCACCTGCTGGCAGTGCTGGCACCCTATACAGGTCGCCAAACAAGGCTTCCAACTTCCAACCAGTGGCAGCGTCAGCATATTTGCCTGCAACTCCATCGGAGGTGCCGGTGGTAGCCTCGCAGCCTCAGCATGTTAAACATCTGCTGAGACTTCCCCCACCACCTGCACCGCCGATGGAGTTGGAATCAAATATGCTGACACTGCTTCCAATTTCTGCCTTCTACAGGCACTTCCTGCAGTGTCAGTGTCCCCTGTGGTAGTACAGTAAATTAACATTGATTCTATTTTCATATAACATTTTCCTTTAATTTTTGCTTACAGACCCTGATGATTGACAATGCCGGGCGCCGGGACACGAGGAGTTTTAGTGGGTAACCGTAGGGCTCTCTTCCCTACTGGAGTCCCACACTTCCTCCATTAAACCTATGCTACAATACGCTTTTACACGCGTGAAAGCGTATTGTAGCATGGGTTTAATAGAGATGTGCAAAAAGCATTTCTCCTCGTTAAAAAAAAAAAAAAAAAAACACAAATAAAACTGTATAGAAACATTTCACAAATGGTTCAATTTTTTGTAACACAGGACGTCACATTCGGTAATGAAGCCACTGTCACCATCCGTTACCTACTAATTCCATGCATATTGTTATATTTACGTCCATTACCGCGGCGCGTCGCAGGAAGTCGCGAGTATCCCGCGACCCTCGTGTTGAGTTTCGGAGCAGCAGAGTGCGATTAGCCGTCGAAGAGAAAGCGCGTAGTTCAGAAAATAAACAGGGATAAAGATACCTTTTGGTTCCTTGCAAAGTGCGTCTTCACTTATTCGTAATTGTCCTTCTCTTCGCATTTGTCTCAGATTTTATCTTTCTTCCAAACTTAAATAAATGAGAATTCTTAGGCGGTCGATATACATATAATAAGGACGATAAATAATATTTTAAAAATTTCTTATGAAAAGTTTATTTGTAATTAAAGTAGAAGTACTATAACAATGATTCACTTTCGAGATGTGGATAATTAGAGTAATTATTAAAAGAGGTTAAATAATATTTATATGCCAGCGTACAAGCGCAGCCATTTGAAATTTAAAATATTCTAGTGCAACGGTTGCTGCGTTGTTGGTGCCAATTTGGCACCTACCTTCCATGCACAGATGTTGGTCGGGTTTTGCTACAACTCTGCCGCCAGAGGCCGCAACGCAGAGTTGCTCTGTTACTGCTGCCAAGTGTTGCTGCGATGTTGGCATCAAGTTGACATCAGGACAGGCAATTACAGATGTTGGCTTTTATTTGTAGTCAAATTGCCAACAACAGTTTGCTACAGGCGTTGGCCGAAATCTGACATTACAGATTTGGCTATCTGGGTACTTAAAATACTCTAACCTGGAAAATATTGTTTTATTATGAAAGGATTTGTGATGGCTATTACATTGCAAGTAGAAGTATTTTCAATATTATTCTAATATTTGAGAGTACTTAAAATACCCGAACCTAGAATATATTGTTTTATTATAAAGGGACTTATTATGGTTACTGTATATGCAAGTACAGGCCTTTCTATATTGTGGTTTTATTATAAATAACTTATGATGGTTTCTATATGTGCAAGGTGAAGTGTTTCTACGTTACTGTTATATTATAAAAGAACTTATGATGTCTACTATATATGCAAGTAGAAGTATTTTCAATATTATTCTTATATTTGAGAGTACTTAAAATCCTCTAACCTAGAAAATATTGTTTTATAATAAAAGAACTTGTGATGGCTACTTAATTGCAAGTAGAAGTATTTCTATAATATTGTTTATTATAGAAAGACTTATGATGGCTGCTACATATGCAAGTAAAGTATTTTCTATATTATTCTAATATTTGAGAGTACTTAAAATACTCTAAGCTAGAAAATATTGATTTATTATAAAAAAAACTTATGATGGCTACTATATATGCAAGTAGAAGAATCTCTATGTTATTGTTTTATTATAAAAGAACTCATGATGGATACTATATATGCAAGTAGAAGTATTTTCTATATTATTCTAATATTTGAGAGTACTTAAAATCCTCTAACATAGAAAATATTGTTTTATTATAAATGAACTTATGATGGCTTCTATATGTGCAAGGTGAAGCGCTTCTACGTTACTGTTTTATTATAAAAGAACTTATGATGGCTACTATATATGCAAGTAGAAGTATTTTCAATATTATTCTAATATTTGAGAGTACTTAAAATGCTCTAACCTAGAAATTATTGTTTTATAGTAAAAGAACTTGTGATGGCTACTATATTGCAGGTAGAAGTATTTTCTACATTATTCTAATATTTGAGAGTACTTAAAATACCCGAACCTACAAAATATTGTTTTATTAAAAATAACTAATGATGGCTTTTATATATGCAAGGTGAAGTATTTCTATGTTACTGTTTTATTATAAAAGAACTTATGCTGGCTACTATATATGCAAGGAGATGTATTTGTATATATTGTTATATTGTAAAAGGACTTATGATGACTATTATATATGTAAGTAGAAGTTTTTACTATATTATTCTAATATTTGAAAGTACTTAAAATTCTCTAACCTAGAAAATATTGTTTTATTATAAATGAATTTATGATGGCTACTACATTATAAGTAGAAATATTTTCAATATTATTCTAATATTTGAAAGTACTTAAAATACTCTAACCTAGAAAATATTGATTTATTATGAAAGGATTTGTGGTGGCAACTATACATGCAAGTAGAAGAACTTCTATGTTATTGTTTTATTATAAAAGAACTCATGATGGATACTATATATGCAAGTAGAAGTATTTTCTATATTAGTCTAATATTTGAGAGTACTTAAAATCCTCTAACCTAGAAAATATTGTTTTATTATAAATGAACTTATGATGGCTTCTATATGTGCAAGGTGAAGCGTTTCTACGTTACTGTTTTATTATAAAAGAACTTATGATGGCTACTATATATGCAAGTAGAAGTATTTTCAATATTATTCTAATATTTGAGAGTACTTAAGATACCCGAACCTAGAATATATTGTTTTATTATAAAGGGACTTATTATGGCTACTGTATATGCAAGTACAGGGCTTTCTATATTGTGGTTTTATTATAAATAACTTATGATGGCTTCTATATGTGCAAGGTGAAGTGTTTCTACGTTACTGTTATATTATAAAAGAACTTATGATGTCTACTATATATGCAAGTAGAAGTATTTTCAATATTATTCTTATATTTGAGAGTACTTAAAATCCTCTAACCTAGAAAATATTGTTTTATTTGTGAAAGACTTATGATGGCTACCACATATGCAAGTAGAAGTATTTTCTATTTTATTCTAATATTTTAGAGTACTTAAAATACTCGAAGCTAGAAAATATTGATTTATTATAAAAAAACTTATGATGGCTACTATATATGCAAGTAGAAGAATTTCTATGTTATTGTTTTATTATAAAAGAACTCATGATGGATCCTATATATGCAAGGAGAAGTATTTTCTATATTATTCTAACATTTGAGAGTACTTAAAATCCTCTAACCTAGAAAATATTGTTTTATTATAAATGAACTTATGATGGCTACTACATTGCAAGTAGAAATATTTTCAATATTATTCTAATATTTGAGAGTACTTAAAATCCTCTAACCTAGAAAATATTGTTTTATAATAAAAGAACTTGTGGTGGCTACTAAATTGCAAGTAGAATTATTTTCAATATTATTCTAATATTTGAGAGTACTTAAAATAATCTAACCAAGAAAGTATTGTTTTAATATAAAAGAATTTGTGATGGCTACTATATATTGCAAGTAGAAGAATTTCTATGTTATAGTTTTATTATAAAAGAACTCATGATGGTTACTATATATGTAAGTAAATCTATTTTCTATTTTATTCTAATATCTGCGAGTACTTATAATTCTCTAACCTAGAAACGAACGGGTTCTACGCTGCGAGTTCAGTCTTAGTCTACATTTTAACACCGAATCTCTGCCAGTAACTATATTCATTCTTAATAAAGTATTCATTATTATATTTTATTTTATGTCGTCTCATTGATTCGCGCTATCACGACAACGTGACCCGCGCGTTCCTTTTTCGGCCTTCTGGTCGGTTCCGGCGTGCCGTGCTCATCTATGGCAGCCACGTTCAGGCACAGTGCCGCGTATTATCATAATTTCTATCATAGTTATATAAAACATTGTGAAACCGACAGTTTTGTATTAAGTAAACGAATAAAGAAACTAGTGTGCAAGACATAGATAACTGGCGGCGCGACTGGTTATTTCGCAACATAAACAATAAAGCGTCATGCTTTTCTAAGTGCTAGCCACTTGACAATCTTTTCTCCGTTAGATCTTCCTCTTAGACACACGGGAATGCTTTCAAAAGTTGAAAAAGTTTACTCCTTCCATATGAAAAACATTAACAAAGATATGACGACTTTGATTTCGGGCGTTTGCTGTGCTAAAGATTTAATTATTTTCTCAATCGTTAGATCCTGTTCTACGAATAACGAAATAAGTCCGAAAAGTTGCAAAAAGCTGATTGTTTATCCAGTCTTCAAATGTTGGTACTAAATGTGCTATTTATCTTTGTGCCTGACAATCATTTTTCTTACAAGCCCAAGAATTCATGACAATACCATCGAAAATATTAATTTTGTTTCGAATCCACATCCCAAAACGCGTTTATTGGAAGCGCGTACATACATCAGCAAACATCTTTGGCGATAACGCACACAATAGCCGTTGTAACAATGTTGCGTTACCTGCAACATGTCTCTCAATCAGTAAGCGAACACGGCTGAAGTATTACAGGGATCTTTTACAACGGGAATGATCATTTCAGCGTAAACAGTCATGACAGTTCAGCGTTGAGAAAGTACTGCTTAGTAGAAAAAAAGTTCACAGTTTTATTTAATATCGCACTACATCTATAAGTGAAGTGTGTGTTAGCTTTAGTGCGTGTTTGAATTACTCAACTGGAATATTTAGAATAGACGCAAGTTTTCCTATTTAATTTATTAATTACCTTTTCTAATTTCTTTCTCTTTCCTAATTTTCTTATTCACCTTTCCTTCTGATGTTTGTTTGGCTCTTTTCCTTCTCATTTTTTTCCCTTTCTCTTTTCTTAGATTAGTTAGAATTTAGTATTTAGATTGAATTATTTACAATCGCTGGTACGTTTACAATTCTATACGTGGCAGTAATTCTATTGCGTACTAGTAGATAGTGTGTTTTGCTATTTTTGTGATTATAAAGTACGCGAACGAAAAATCTATCGTAGGCTTTTGTATATTTCGCAGTAAAGTAACACATATAAAATAACTGTAAATATGTCTTTGCCAATTCTTTCTTTGTCCGAATTGGCAATTCGTGAATTATCAAACGGTGACGTATTATCAACTGACCATATCAGTAAATTTAACGAAATTTTGGCTGCTTTTACCGAATTTATGCCAAGGGAAGTTTTATTGATGTGGAATTTATATGCTGATATTGTACCTGTTAGAAGAAATGAAAAACATTCAGATTCTCCCGTCGGGTGCTACTGAACGTATTACACATTGGATTGCCGCTTGCAACAGCAAAACTCTCATATGACGCGCCGCGTGCGATACCCGGGCAACGCCGGGCAACACCTTCTAGTAACTAATATAGAAAACGTAGAAAATGTAGTTTTTAATGTGTAATAAATATAAACATAAATAGTAATAATACCAATAAAAATACTAAAATGGTAAAATATATACATTAGCTGCGAAGATATTATAAACCGCCGTAAATTATGCTAACCACTTCGAAATGTTCGCTGGTATTGCCAAGGAGCACTTGCTTCTTCAGCTTCCGATACGAAATAGCTGGAAAGCGTGTCACGGAAGTGACAGGCCGTCCTTCGTCGGTTATTCGACCCTAACCGTCCCAATTCTTCCAGGCCTCCCTCGTACGGGTCATTGCGCCACTGTCCGTCGATCGTTTGCCCTCCTTCACCCTCACGGTCTACGAAAGACGGAGGACAGTAGTTCCGTTCTTGGGGTAAATGTTTATTTTCCTCCGTCATCACAAAATTATGGAGGCACACCAGGGCCTGTACAATTATTTGTGCATTTGAAGGGCTATTGGCCATGCATTTTCTTAATATGCGCCACCGGGACACCAGAATCCCGAAGACGTTTTCTACAACTCTCCGCGCTCGGGAGAGCCTATAATTAAAAACGCGACTTTGGTCTTGTAAGGCTTTGCGTGAATACGGCCTCATTAAATATGTCTTTAGGGGAAAGGCCTCATCCCCTACAAACACGTGAGGGAACTTGATTGAAGTTCTTGGTAAGATCCCTTGGAGGAGGTAGTCCTGCTTCACCATGCTCCAAGGCATTGGCGAATTCGGTGTTGCTCCACACTCCTCCATCGCTTATAGAACCTGGTAATTACATAAAGTGAATGTAATAACATATATAAATATACCTTTAACAAAATTGATATTAATAGAAGTACTTGGACTGGTATTACAAAAAAATGAAAGACATTCTTACCAGGTTGCCCAATGTCAACTCATGTAAAATCATAGGAAGCATCGCAGGATGCCATTAAAATAATGCTAAAGAATTTTTTATAATTAAAAAATTCTGATCCTGAGTTCGGAGGAGCTTGAATTTGCATGTGCCGACCATCTATGGCCCCCACACCATTTGGGAATTGCCACTTGGAAAAAAATCCTTCTGCCACATTTGCCCATAATTCAGTTGTTGGTGCAGGCAGATACATGGGCTGAAGGGCTGTCCAAATTGCACTGCATACCTCCGGTATTATTTTGCACATGGTTGATCTGCCAATTCTAAATTCCCATGCCTTGGACCTGACAGAGTTCCCGTGTGCGACATATCTGTACAGTACATGCTTTATGAAATAAAATTTGGCAAACACAGAGAGTACTATTAAAGATCTGATGAGTGTAGCATAACAACTCACGCAAGAGTTGCAGCAAGCTTTAGCTTTGTCGGCAATGGCTGTCTACGGCTTCTTTTTAAAATTAATGGACGAACCATTTCGTGAAGAAGATGAAATTCTTCAGGCCACATTCGGCAATATGAAATAAATTCCTCATGGTCAGAGGTTAAAATTTCTCTAAAGAGATTGCTGCGAAATCCTGTTACCTCCCGCCGTAAATTAATTGGACGCACCGACCACCTGTGTCTCACACCACTTCTGATCATTACATATCTCATCATTAAATAATCGTATTGTAATAGCCATATTAGAAAATACAACGCAAGAATACTGCACGTCTCACACATTTTGATGGCTACTGATGACTATTCAAGTGTTTCCCGCGTTTTGACCAGTGCGACACTGCACGAACTCGAGAAACGTCGTAATTTCACTTCGCCCTGATTGGTTGCTCTAAGAGAGTACGACAATAGTTACTTCCATTGTAGCTTGAGCTGTTGTAAAACCTCACTCCTACGACTAAAACCTACAACCTACAACCTACGCTTACTTCATTGTAGCATTGGCTTAATGAGCAGGCGCGTTTACATAGAGTATCGACCGCTTGCTTGATTTCCGCCAGTGATCTCGGAAGTGGCATCCTTCCGCATCGCGGCACGCGTGGTGGGGAAAGGCGAGAGTTGTATGCGTGCTGTGTCCGTGAGCGCTGCGCGCGCACCGTACGTAGACAAGGAAGGAGCTATGCTTCTCGTCTTCTTTCTACCAATGTAGAGTAAAATGACGTCAGAAGCTGCGCGCGCACCGTACGTAGAGACAAGGAAGGAGCTATACATCTCGTCTTCTTTCTCTTTCTACCAATGTAGAGTGAAATGACGTCAGAAGCTGCGCCCGCACCCAATAGAAAGAGACACAGAATTATGCTCCGTCTTCTTTCCACCACGATCGTACGCACGTGCTTCGTTCGGCATGCGACAGCGGTACCGAATTTACCTTTCGGCTGAGCGTTGAGCCGGCTGAAATTGTCAAAAATGCACTTGTACCAAATTTATCTCGCAAGGCGTCATTCGATAGGGGATGAAAAGAAAACGCTCTATGCTAAGTTTCAACCCTCTATCTCCATCAGAAGGGTAGTTATAGAGGAAATAAAAAAATCAGTTTTTAACCCATTTTCCGTATTTAGGGGCGCGGGAAAATTCTGAAAAAAAATTGAGAATATTCAGAACATGTGAATTTATGGTTGGGAATTTTTGCAGATTTTTGTCTAGCAAATCCTAAGCATAAAAAATCAATAACCCCCCAAAAACACGAAAAATTCCAATTACGTGTTGAAGTTTCCGACTCACAGAATTTTTATAAATGCTGTAGTGAAGTATTGGCATAAGTAGTACCACCAATTTTTTTTTTGCATGCGAGAGAGCAATGTACAAATAAAGGGAATTAAGTTATTTCGAGTTTATTGAAAGTCTGTGTGCACCGTACTTTGAAAAATATTGAACGATAAGCCAACAGCACGATTAGCTCGTTGGTTAAGCTACACCCATCTGCGACATCGTTGGACACTTTTGTCGGAGGTTCGCGCCCAGGATGGCTCATCTTTTTTTTCTTTCTAACAACTACACGACGGTAAGCGATATTCACTTACAAATATTTTAAACATACTTCTATAATATTTAACTGTATTGTGTATGAAATATGTATGCACGCATTGCGTTATTTATGTGACCTTTATCACCCAATGAAGCTTCCAATGCGTGTAATGCATTCGAACACAGGAACATTCTACGAATCTGCTAGTATAAGTATTTTATTCTCCAAATATACATTTTCATGTGGTCTTCCACGCCACCCATGAGGTGCCACGACTAGCGTGTTCGGTTTTATATTGTGGACCTTCGCCGGTAGCCCCATTGTACCACATTTTTAATTTATTAAATTACAGTGGTGATGGGATATGTGTAAAGAAAAGCATATTTTCAACACATCTCAGCAATCACCATACGACAGATTTCTTAAACGTAAAGGTCTGACACAAGTGAGGCCTGACCAATTTTTTTTTGCTGTACCTCTCCTTTTCGGAGAGGTACGGTCTAACACAGGTGAGGCCAGACCAATTTTTGCTGTACCTCTCATTTTCGGAGAGGTACGGTCTGACACAAGTGAGGCCAGACCAATTTTTTTTTGCTTGTTACGTCCCGAATCGGGGTAGGATAGAAATACGCGATATGGATACGGACTTCGCGAATTCTCTCGTTCCGCTAAATAACAATTGCACGCACCTGACCTTAATCAAGACACATACGTAATGTCTGCTTTTAGTCAACCGCGATCTGGGACCAGACACGATAAAAAAGCTGGGTTAAAGGTGCTGATTGGGATTGAGGGATGAATCGGAGAATATTTATAATGAATTATCGGTATTCACTTGCAGTTGGTGGAAGATGTTTTATAAGAATTAGTGAGGCTATGATGTTGACAGTTTTACAGGTTCACTGATTCTAGGCTATCGTAGTAAATGAACAATGATTCGGAAAAGTTTAAATGTAATATAACGATCTCGGAATAATTATAAATAAATGTAAATCTAGAGACGAGTCGTACTGTAGTGTATTTGAACTGAACGGTCTTAAGGACAAAATCGAAGTGCACGTTTTTCAGAAGTGCATACGGACCATAGACCTTATATACATGGACTGCGCGTTAGGGACAAGCCACGGGAACACATGGAAGGACAAAGATATCTGTCGGTCCTCTGTTTTCCTTTAGGTACTGACGTTGGTCGCTAATGCGCATGCTCCGCGCAGAAAGAGAGAGAGGGAAAAGGATCGAGATATCTGTCCGACGCTGTTTTATTTTATGTACTGATGATGCTCATGCTCAGCGAGTAGGCAGTGAAATCTGGCTTATTTACTTCATTCTGCACTGCGCATGCGCATCATCAGTACATAAAACAAAACAGAGATCAATAGATATCTCGGTCCTCCTCTCTCTCACTTTCTGCGCGGAGCATGCGCATTAGCGACCAACGTTGGTAAATAAAGGAAAACAGAGGACCGACAGATATCTCTGTCCTTCCATGTGTTCCCGCGTCCCGTGCATTGCCAGCATAGGGAACGCGCAGTCCATGTATATAAGGTCTATGATACGGACGACCGATGCGTTCGAACTATCCCCTCCCTAAACATCTCTCGTCCTTGTCTTCAACCCAAAGGCTCGGACAAAGGGGTGATTAAAGAAGTTCGGTCACTAAGTCTTTCCGTGTGTGGGCCCTTGAGCTCTCCCTATCTTCATTTTGCTTATTCTCTCAAATTAATGACTAAACTGCTCTTCGGTTTGTTCTATGCAATAAACTAACCCTCAACTACGTCTACAATGATCTATAGGACCGATACGTCACGAGAAAGTGCCGGTCTAGGTTTCTGTTACTTCCTACGTCCTCCACCCGCTTTTTCTATAACTATATTCTCGCAACTGGCTCATCGCACCGCGTATCTTCCTAATTAGGCGTAAGTCGCGCATAAACGAAACAAAAGCCGGCGCACCGCGCCACCGAAATTCCTTCACGTAACGCTGACGCCCATCCGGGACGTAATCCGCGCCACGCGAAGGAATGACATAACGAGCGCGCACAATAGTGATGTAAGTAGAGACATAAGAATGCTGACGCCGAATCAGCTCACGGGCCAACCCCAACGATCGATCAGCGATCCACGGCAACACATAGTTCTGAGAACGCCAACTTCAAAACGGAAGCTAGGGTGCCAATTCCACGAAGGACTTGGCGACCCTCAGCAAAACCCACTACTTAAATAGGCCACAAAGCAAGCGATTCAGTCAGTTACAATTCTCCGCTCCATAGTTAATGCCACGCTCAAGTCGGGCACCAAGTCACTTCAGTTTACTTTCGGCAACTCATTCATCTAAGTTATCAGGCTCTTCAGTCAACCAAGTTCGGCTACGATCCATGTAAATTCAGCAACTGTAAACCAGCTAAGTGTACTTCGAGATAAAACATCCAGTCCACTTCCACCATCTGAACATTATTTAATTCACACGACCGTGTCCTTCCTGCACGTCAACACCAAACGCCACCACCTCTACCTCTAACCCAGGGCCCCCAGCGAGCCATCTACGAGCGTGGACGCCCTCCCCGGCATCCACCGTGGTAGACTCCCGGTGATCGTCGAGCCATCTACGAGCGTGGACGCCCTCCTCGGCATCCACCGTGGTGAACTCACGCACTACCTCAGGATCGAGCCCCTCTGAACGGGACGACTAGTAGCGAGGTAGCCCGGAAGCCCTCCCTGGCTTCCTGCACCCCGCGCTTACTGCCCTGACGACCGCTCTCCCGGGCATGGGAAAACCTTCGGGATCGGCAATCCACAACCACACACACTCCCACACATCCAGACCCGTAGCCATTCGGACACCTCCTTACATTCCTCGATACGTCAGTGAGCCGCTCCAGTGACGGATCAACCCCCCTCTTTTCGGTGCGATCACTCCTTCCGTCTGTCCTCGATCCCCGGTATACCCGGTGAATGCAGGGTGCTAAAAACGAGGACGTAACAGTTTCTTTTCATATAATGTATACTACGTAGATGTTTTGTATTACTTGTAATTCTTATTTCTTGAACGTTAACGCCCGGGGACGTAACATGCTGTACCTGTCCTTTTCGGAGAGGTACGGTCTGACACAAGTAAGGCCAGACCAATTTTTGCTGTACCTCTCCTGTACGGAGAGGTACGGTCTGACACAAGTGAGGCCAGACCAATTTTTGTTGTACTTCTCCTGTTCGGAGAGGTACGGTCTGACACAAGTGCGGCCAGACCAATTTTTTTTTTGCTGTACCTCTCCTTTTCGGAGAGGTACGGTCTGACACAAGTGAGACCAGACCAACTTTTTTTGCTGTACCTCTCCTTTTCGGAGATGTACGGTCTGACACAAGTGAGGCCAGACCAATTTTTTTTTGCTATACCTCTCCTTTTCGAAGAGGTACGGTCTGACACGAGTGAGGCCAGACCAATTTTTTTTTGTTTAGATTAGGATTTACCGTAAAATAAACTATTCTATGGTACACATTAGTCTTATACATTATGAGACGAGCAGGGAGTAGCAATGTCTGCTGCATGTTCTGTGACTATTTTACGGGAACATGCAGGATATAAAGTTTTACTTGACATGAGAGACAAATGTCTCTCAGTGACATCTAAGTTCTTAGCAGTTTCCCTTCTCGCCTTTAATGCCGACTTTACAACACAAGTGGCATTTACATTAGCGGACGACAGCTTGTTTCTTTTTTTTGTTTTTAAATCTGTCAAGAGGGAAAAGATTCTTTCCGAATCAGCACTTGAATACGGGAGGGACCTTACAGCATTTACAAGACACTGCAAATTGGGATATTGACGAAGGCGGAAAATTTGTTCCCACATTTCGTCCAAACTAAATTTTAAGAAGTAATCTTTTTCTGTTGCTTCAAAATGTTCATACAAAGCGAACCATTCCGATCTTAGACCATTGTTATTAAAGCCTTTCAAAGATTCGGCGACAAAAGAAACATCATTAAAAAATATTTCTCTGTTCATATCGCGCAAAGTTGTTTCGAGTTCAAAAACTTTCAACTTTGATAAAAATGCGTCTTTTATCGGTAACCTAGTGCGAATGTCCTGAGCGGCACTCATATAAAATTGCAAACATTTCTGTCGAATGTTTGTAACTATAGCTGTGTGCCCTTCTGATGACAATTCGTTTAGGAACTCTTCACATTCTATTCCTAATGTAATATCTGCTAAGGGTTTAATATTATCAAGATTTGAATAATCCACATTACTTCCAAAATCTTTCAAAAGCTCTGGTTTCAGAAACTGCTGACAAACTGTATGCAATAATTGCAATGATTTGGTTTGCAGTAACTGAATTCTGGTTTCCCCAACTTGGAAAAAGATTGTAAATGTGTTGAAATAACAGTAACTGCTCTGAGGTTTTCGTTTTATCATTACTATTGACAGTTATCAAAAAGTATTCGATATTTCCCAAGTTTCTAAAAGTCTTGAGATACATGAGTGCCGTGAAAGCCATTGTGTTTCGGATAATTTCAGAATCTTACGGTTCGATTCCTGACAATCCGCAAAAATAGCAGATCGCTTTGGACTACAGTTAACAAAGTTCATTATTTGCTTTACAAAGTCCTCACATTTACCTGGAATCATCTTGCATGCAGTATTGGCGACTAACGCTACGGAATGGCATGGGCATGGCAATGTTTTAACATGTCCAGACTTTTCCTCTAGCTTTTTTTTAAATGATGATATTTTTCCTGTCATAACGCTTGCATTGTCGCATGACAGGGCAACAATATTTGAAAATGGAATTTCTAATCTATACATTTCGTTTCGAAATGCTTCAAACAATTTGTCGGCGCCATAATTTTTTGCATCAAGATCGATCAATTTCAGTAATTGTGAGACAATATGTGAAGTGTCAGGATCAACATATCGAACATGAAACGTCATCCATTTCGTATTAGAAATATCACATGTTTCATCTGTGAGTGAATATTGATTTGAATAAACCGCCGATCATAAGGTTGAGCGTGACCATCGCGAGTCGCGATGTTCCTCCTTCCCCCCTTTCCTTCCCGCGCCACCTGCTTGCCCGTGCCGGCCGAAATAGGTAGTACGAAATGCGCCGCGCGAGAGAACGAAGCCTCGCAATAGACAAACACCGAAAAGTTGTAACGACCGGCCTATCTGCGGCTATGAGAACGGAAAGGAGGCCCCACAACCATACTAAAGTAAGATCGGTCCATAGACCCCTGGTTGATTATAATAAACTATATTTGATTCCCATGATATTTTCCGTTTTTCCATTTACGCCATCATTTCACAAAAATTGGTAAACCAAACGTTACACATCAATAAAAACACTGAATTTAGTATTCTGAAGTATGCTCGCAACACGTTCAGTTTCAACCGGACAGATGACGTTTGAAATAACATTTTTACATTTCGTTTCCCCCATTGTCATACTTTGCAATATGTCAGAATCTTTTATCACGGTTTGAAAGAAAGTTAGTAATTCAGATGCTGTTGAAAACAAAATATTCTTTTCTGAGATCAACATAGCAAATTGTATGTATGTATGTATTTCTTTATTTTGTTCCCTTTATGGTTACAAAAAACTCCGCCTCACACCTCCTTCTCGTCTTACAATCCTTATACTGTACCGCCTTACATCTACTCTTATCCTATTCCTTATCTACACGCTCGCCTTCGCTCCCTCTCCACCTCCTTTCTCTCCTCTCACCCTACGCTTTCTTAACTTACGCCTTCTATTGTTACCCTTATACTCTACCCACCACCTTCCCCTGCGACTTCCGTTTCCCTCACTCACTCCTTGTCTCTTTCATTCATCCTCATTCATTCCTCCTCTTCTCCTCCTTCCCCCCTACCCTCCCCCCTCACTCCCTTGCCACTCTTTTTCCTTTTCCTTCCTTTCTCGCTCTATTTCCCTGATCCACCTTTCTCCTTCCCCTTCCGCCCCCAGTACCTCTCTCGCTTTTTCCTTCCATGTTCCTTCCCGCTCCCCCGCGTACCCCCATCCATCACATCTCTCCCATACATGCACCCATGATTCCCCCACTACTCCACACAGCCTGCACCTCCTTTCCCACTCCCATTCCCAATATCTTCCCTGTTTCATTTCATTTCCCAGCCTAAACCTCGCCAACCTTCTTCTTCTCTCCTCTGGCCACCTTTTCCCCAAATACCCTGGCCTCCCTTCTTCCTTCAGTTCCTCATACACCTCGTTGTATTTGGAGTCTCTAATCCTCTCCCCCCTCTCTTTCCTCTGATCATCCTGGTCTCTCTTTTCTAACTCCTCATACTTGGTCTCCCTCCCCTCCTCGCCCACCCCTATCCCTCTCTGTCTCATAAACTCTCTCCTTTCCTCTTCCCGTCTCCCTATTACCTTTCCCTTCCTCCATCTCTCCTTCAACTCCTCCCAACATCTCCTGGCTACGTCTCCTCCCCTACTTTCCTCCAGCTTCTTCTCATATGCCCACGCTCTCCTCCCCGCCCTGATTCTAATCTTCCATCTCTTTGTCTCCTCTCTTACGCAGTACCCAGTCTACCCCTAAGACCCACCTCAGGTACCTCTCCTGTAGCTCCTACACTTCTCCCCTCTCCCTCTAACCCCACACCTCCACCCCATACTCCATCACAGTCCATATCATGGCGTCAAACAGCCATATCCTTCTGTCCCAATCCCTCTCCCATGGCTTCCTTCCTATCCCCCACACGTCCCTCATCACCGCCGCCGCTTTCCTCCTTCTCTCCCTCACATGCTCCTGTCCCCCGTTCGCCATGAACGTGTACCCCAAATACTTAATTGTCTTTACTTCTTCCAACCGCTTTCCCTTCCACCTCCAAGCTACTTTCCTTTTCCTGCCTCCCCCCCCCCCCCCTCCTAAACCTTACCACTTTCGTCTTCTTTTCATTCACTTCTAGCCCCTTCCTGTCCATATATCTTTCCAGTCTCTTTACCATTGCTCTCATGTCATCCTCTCCCTCTGCCATCATCACAATGTCATCCGCGTATGACAACGTGTAAACTCTCACCCCCCCCCCTCAACCTCATCCCTCCCCATCCTCCCTTCCTCATCTCCTCCTCTAAATCTGCCAGCAAGATGTTGAACAGCAAGGGGCTCAGCGGGCAACCCCTTTTTTTTTTTTTATTGTCGAGGTGGAAATCTTTCAAAGACACCCCGGGGCCCGACGAGGGGGTCCCGGGGTAGTGCCGGATTTCCACCGGCTAAAACCTCCCCGATGCCACGTCCCTGCTCGAGAGTGGGTGCGTTACGGGAATTTCGCGCACGAATTACGTCCGCGACACACCCGAGGCTGGCGTGAGGCGCCCGATACCTTGGAGGCCGCGAGCCGGCCTCCTTACATTCCAAGGTTAAATTCGGCGGCCGCGACGCGGCCGCCAAATGCCGCGTTGAATCTAATTGCCAAAAGGCTCTAAATTCTTTAAATGAGTGACGATCACTCGTTCAATTTCAACAAATCTATTCGCGTAGATAGGACCGCTCGACCAGGCATCTGCCGAGCGGCCAAAACTCCCGAGGGCACTCAGAGTGAGCGCCCTGGCTCGACGCGCGCGAGGAGCCTTAAGAAACTACCCGGCCGACGGCGGCTACGAATCCGAAACCGTCGGCCACCGGTGGTGCGGCGACCGCAGAGAGGGCAGCTCCCGGCGGCCGCCCACACGGTTATCCTCCGTCCCCTCGCACGGCGGGACGGAGGAAGGGAGGCGGAAGCCTCCTCGGACGCCGCACGCGGAGCGAGTCGGGATCGCGTTCCCGCTCTCGCTCGGCAGCCTCCTTCTGGGACATGCCGCCCTCGCAGAAGGAGGCGAACGCTCCCCAGGACCGGTCGCTCCGGAGTATCTCGGGGAGAATGCCCCGAAGAGAGAGGTCCCGGCCGCAAACGCTACGTAGGACACGGCGTTCCCGTGCTCACGCTGGACACTCCTCGACGGTGTGCGCCGCCGTGTCCCTACCCTCCCCGCAGTGATGGCACTGCTCGGACTGTTCCCTCCCTAGGCGACACAGGTACACCCCGAAACATCCGTGTCCGGTGAGCACCTGCGTCGTCCTGAAACTAAGCGCGCCCCGCGATCCGCTGACCCAATCTTCGAAGATGGGGAGCAGCGCCTCGACGAGCGTCCGGCTCTTACCGTTGGGGAGATCCGTCAGCCGATCGCGCCATATGCCGATCGACCTTCTTCTCCCCTCACTGCGCTCGATACCGATGGTGTTCGCCGCAACCACCGGATCGATCCGTCGCTCTCGCAGCTCGACTCGACGCCGATGAGTCGCCGCGAGTTCGCGTGCCATAAGATCTATGGGCACGACGCCCGCGAGAGTCCTCGCCGCCTCCAAGAAGACGGTTCGGTATCCCCTTATCACCCTCAGAGCCATCAGGCGCTGGAGGGAGTCCAGCGCCCTCAAGGTGGGGGCTGATAAACTATCCGCCCATATCGGTGAGCCGTACATCACGATCGCGTGCAGGACCCCCAAATACAGGCGGCGAGCGCGGGCCCCGAGGCCCCCTAGGTTCGGCAGCAGCCGCGCGAGTGCCGCCGCCGCACCTTCCACCCGTGGTATCAACTTTTTGATATGTCGATCAAATTTCCACGTTTGATCAAGGAGGAGTCCCAGATAGAGGAACCCCTCGCCCACGGGGGTTAACTCCCCGTTGTCGCCGAGTCCGACGCCCGCGACCGCCGGGACGCCCCGACCATGGAGCCTGCGATAAAACCACATGGCCTCCGTCTTGGCCGGAGGGACGCGAAGGCCGAGAGCACGGATGCGATCGAGGACAGAGGCCAGCGCCTGGCCGGCCAGCTCGATGGCCCTCTCGCAGGAGTCCCCCCCGGCAAGGACGAGCGTGTCGTCCGCGTAGCAGACGACACTTACCCCTGGAGGCCGAGGGACCCGCAGAACCCAGTCATAAGTCAGGTTCCACAAGAGTGGACCCAACACCGAGCCCTTCGGTATCCCGCGCGTAACCCGCCGCGTTTGGACGCCGCCGTCCTTTACGGTAAACGTTACCGTTCTGTCCCGCAGGTAGTCCCGGATGACGGCCTGGAGATACGGCGGAAGGCCGTAGTGCTCCAACGCATCCCGAATCGCCCCCCAGGGGAGAGTGTTGAATGCGTTGACGATGTCAAGGCTCACCGCCAACACCACTCCACCCCCGGAAGTCACGCCCGTCGTGAAGCCGCGCACGCGCTCCAACGCGTCGATCGTCGAGCGCCCGCGACGAAACCCGAACTGGTCGTCATCCAGGCTCGGTCCTACCCCGGACAGATGCGCACTTATCCTACCGGCGAGCAAGGTCTCGAAGAGCTTGCCCGCCTCGTCCAGAAGGCATATGGGGCGGTAAGCGGAAGGAGAGTCCGCCGGCCGCCCCACTTTGGGGACCAGAACCAGGTTCGCCGTCTTCCATGGTGCGGGGAATATTCCTCTTCGGAGGCAATCGTCGAAAATCTTCGTCAGCCTCGGGCGAAACGTCTTGAGGGCCGACGCGAGCACCCTACCGGGTACACCGTCGGGCCCTGGCGCGGCGGTCTTGGCGCGCATCCTGTTCACCGCGAGGCTGATCTCGTCTCCCGCGACGCGAAGCTCCTCGTCCCATTCTGGGGAGTCGCGCGGGGCAGGTCGCGGCTCCTCTCCATCCTCGTCCGGAGGGAAGAGCGCGTCCAACACCTGCTTCAAGAACTCCGGCTCGAGTCTGTTCGTAACCGGAGGTCCCCCGTCGCACAGCTTGCGCAGAACGATTTTGTACGGGCGGCCCCATGGATCCAGTTCGACTGTCTCCACGAGTTCCGCCCACGCTCTGATCTTCGCGCTGCGTATCGCCGTACAGAGCGCATTCCTCCTGCGGCGTCCCACGTTGTCGTCGGCGATGGAAGCGGAGCAACCGGCGTCGCACGGAGACGCAGGCGCTACGTTGCGCCGCGATCTCCGGGGACCACCAGTACACTTCCCGCTTCCCGTTGGGCTTCGTCTTAGCTCGGGGCATGGAGGCATCGCAGATTTTCGTCATCGTGAGCCGAAAGCGCACAGCCGAGTCATCCGGATGCTCCTCCTCCACCTCTTCCCGCGAAGTGGGCGGCGGTGGTTGCGCCCAGTCCTCCACGATGACGGCTGTGGTCAGCGCGTCCTCGTCGAGCCCCCGGAGGACCCATCTACGGGCCTGGACCCCGCGCTCGCGTTGCGGGGTGCCCGCAGGGCGCCCCCCCACGTTGAGCTCGATCACGATGTAGAGGTGGTCGGAGAGAGACTCGATATCCTCCGCTACCGCAGAAGGCGTCGCCCACGATACGTCAACGATCGAGCCGCCATTCCACCGCACGCAGGTGCACGAGCTTCCCACGTTGAGGAGTCGAAGTCCTCTTGGTACTGCCCATCCCTCGAGGGTTGCTCCTCTTCGGTCCGTGGCTCTGTTCCCCCATGCCGCGGACTTCGCGTTAAAGTCGCCCAGAACGAACGCACAGGCTCCCGGCAAACTGTCCAGGCGACTGTCAGCGGGCACCCCTGCCTCAGGCCCCTTGCTGTCCAGAACGGCTCACTTTGTTTCTCCCCCGCCCTCACTGTACTTCGTGTCTCTCTAATCAGTTCTTCGACTCTTACTACTAGCCCCTCTCTAGTCCCCTTTTCCCTCATTGCTTCAATCAGCCTCTTCCTGTTCACCGAATCGAAGGCTGCCTTCAGGTCCACAAACACCGCTACCAGCTTTCCCTTACCTTTCCCTAACTGTCTGTTCACCAGGTAATTCAGGGCGTGAATCTGGTCTACTGTCCCTTTGCCTTTCCTGAAGCCGGTTTGTGTCCCCGAAAGCAGCCCTCTTCCCTCCACCTCCTCCCTTAACCTCTCCGCTAGTGTCGCCGCATATATCCTGTACAGTGAGGGCATCAGGGTCACCCCCTGCAGTCTTCCTTTGTCTTCCCCTCCCCTTTTTTCACTATAGGGATGATTGACCCCTCCTTCCATTGTTCCGGCCAACCCTCCCCCTCCCACACCCTTCCACATATCTCCCATCCCCATTCCTCCACCTCCTCCCCTCCGTATTTCCATACTCCGTTCGGGATCCCGTCCTCGCCTATTGCTTTTCCTCCTTCAGCCTCCTCATCACCCTTACCACTTCCCCTCTCTCCAGCCACCTCTCCTCATTCTTTTCCCTGCCTCCCTCCCCCCCCCCTACCCGCACCCTCTCGTCCACCCCCCCTAACAATCCTACAAAATATTCTTTCCATTCCTCTATCCGTATCTCCTCATTTACCCTTTTTCCCTGCCCCCTCTGTCCGCTTATCACCCCCCACACTGCACTTTCCGTCCTAGCCTCCCCCGCCCCTCTAATCATGCTTTCCCTTTGTTGCGTATTCACAGTCGTCTCGGGCGGGCGGCCAATGGGCGCCCGCGACGCGCTCGCCCAAGATCAATCAGTGCGGTCGATACTCAGGCGATACTCTATGTAAACGCGCCTGCTAATCAGCAGCGCCGCGTCGCGTTCTTCCCGGGCAATGTCTCTCGCGCGCGTTCCCGCGTGCTCTCGACGGCCATTTACCGTTTTCTCTATACTGGCGACAGGTTCTGCTCGACTTTACACGGCTTTTTTCGTGCGTTCTAGTGTTCTCGTCCTCTGATCGTGAAGCTCAGACTCACAGTGTTATTCAAGGGAATAGAAAGACGCTTGGTGCCCCTCAAGTTGTATTTAATAGTAGTGTAAGTGCGTTCAGTTAATAAATAAGGTTTTTGGAACTCCTCAACCACGTGTTACCGTTTCGTGCCGGCCACGTGCCGCGGGACATAGTTTTAGTCCTCCTCTTTTCTTGTGCGACATTCACCTGCGCCTAACCAGTCTCCTCAGGTACTAGCCAAAAAAGTAACACCCTTTCTTCCTCCTTTTTCCTCTCGCAAAGCTTCCTGTATTCTTTTTTGCCCCTTCTGAATTCCTTTTCTGCCTCTCCTTCCCCCTTTGCCTTCCACTTCCTCATCTCTCTTCTTACCTCTTTCTTCCTCTCCCTACATTCCTGGTCCCACCATCCCTTCCTCCTACACCCCTTCTTCTCCCCCCCTTTTTTTTGCTCCTCTTCCTCTATTGCTCCTCTTACCACTATTCCTAGCTCCTCTAGCTCTTCCTGTGTTCGCCCCCTCTCTTTCCCCTTTCCTTTTCTTCCTTGCATTCTTCTCCTGAAATTCTCCCTTCCCTCCTCGTCCCAAGTTGCTCTCTCTTTTCCCTTGCTCCCCCCTCCTCTCCACCCTCCCTCCTTTCCTCTTCCCCTCCGCTCTTTGATCCACACTACCAGGGGTTGGTGATCGGAATCCACCGCATCCCCTACCTCCAGTCTTCCTATCTTTTCCTTCGCCCCACCCCCCCCCTATCACGTAGTCAATCACCGTGTTTCCCTTCCCTCCCGTGTATGTGAACTCCCCCTCTTCGTCCCCTTCTGTTCCCCCGTTTAAAATTGCCCACCCCGTTTCCTCCAGGCACTCCACTAGTATCCTACCCTCTCTGTTAACCTTCGTGTCCTTGGAGTTCCTCCCTCCCTCCTCCTCCTCCCCTTCCTCTACCCATCCTCCACCTACTCCTGTTCTCGCGTTAAAATCTCCTATAATTATCGTTGTCCTTTCCTTCTCCTCTCCCTCCATTAACTCCCTCAATCCTTCTAGTTTTTTCTCTATATCCCCGTTCACATACACCCCCCTTATCCTCCATCTCTCTTTCTCAATCAGAATTTCCCAGTCCCAGCTTCCCTCCTCCGTATCTCCCTCTTCCTCCACTATCGTCCCTAATCCCTTTCTCACTCCTCTTATCATTCCCCCGCACGCCCTCCCTTTTTTATTCCTTCTCACTGCTCCTCTCGCCTCCCACTCGAACTCCTTCGGCATCTTCCCTCTCACGTTTTCCCATTTCTTCTCCTCGACCCATGTCTCCGCTAACAGCACCACATCCCACTCCTTTATTGCTTCCCAGAATCCCCTGTCCTTGTTTTCCACCCCTACGACGTTCCAAAAAGCCAGTTTCCATCCCTTTCCCCCCTCTCCCTTTCTCTCCTTTTCCCTCCTCTCCCACCTCCTTCCTTTACCTCTACTCCTTCCCTCCACCTTCTCCCCCCCCTTATCCCTTCCCCCCCTTTCCCTTCCCTCAATCTTTCCTCCTCCTCATCCCATCTCCACCACTTCCCTTCTATTTGTACCTTCCCATATCCTACCCACACCCTCTTACCTTTGCCTCTTTCCTCCCTCGCTATCTCCTGTAATCTCCATCTCATTTTCCTTTCCTTCCACGTCAAATCATCCTCTATCTTTATTCCCTTCTCCCTCAACTTCCCTCTCGCCACCATCACCTCTCTCTTCTGATCTCTGTTTCCTAGTGTTGCGAATATTCCTCCCCCCTCCCCCCCTCTTGTCAGCTCTCTCGTTTCCCCAATTTCCACTTCCACCCCCAGTTCCTTCAACAAACCCTTGAGCTCCCCCTCTTTTTTCTCGCCCTTCCCCTTCCATCCTCTGACCACTATATTATTCCTCCTTTCCTCCCTCTCCTCCCTTTCCTCTTTCCATTCATTCTCCTCAGTTTGTCTCTAATCTCTTCCATTTCCTTTTCCCCCTGCCCTTCTCCTCCCCCGCCCCCATCACTCTTCTCTCCCTTCCTTCCTATGTCCTCCAGTTTCCCTTCCATTTCCGCTATTCTTCTCTCTATCTCTTCCTTCTCGTTCCTCCA
Source organism: Priocnemis perturbator (assembly GCA_963942575.1). Lineage (NCBI taxonomy): Eukaryota > Metazoa > Arthropoda > Insecta > Hymenoptera > Pompilidae > Priocnemis > Priocnemis perturbator. Next base: position 2,186,068 of record CAWWDK010000344.1, on the reverse strand, counting down.
TCTCTCCTCTCCTTCCTTCATCTGCCTCCTTAGCTCCGCTATCACTTCTTCCCTCGTCTCTCTCCCCTGTTTCTCAACCTGGCCCTTCATCACCTCTAACATCTCCTTCATTTCCAACATGGCCTCCTTCATCCTTTCCCTCACTTCCTTCCTCAGTTCCTCTTTTATCATCGCCCGTATCCTCCCCCTCTTCCTCCTTCTCCTCTTCCCCTTTCACCGCCTCACTCTTCGGCGACCTTTGTAACTTTTTCCCTGCTTTAAATATCCAGTCATCCTCCTTCCCTCCCCCCGTTCTTCCCTCTTCCCCCTCCCTTTTCCTTTTCCACTGATCCTCCATGCTTCCTACACTTCCTCTTCTCACTCCCATCCCTAATCCCAGCTCCTTTGCCTTCTCCATTACACTCGTCCCTGCCTTACCGATTCCGTTCTATCCCACTTCCTTGTTCTCTTTTCTCCCTGTAGGTGTCGCTGTCCCCTATTCACCCACCTGTCCACCCGCTCTTTCCCTATCTCACCCACGTTTCCTCCTAACCTCACTCTTTCTCACCCGCCTTTCACTACTCCCTCCACCTTTTCCCGTCAACCTTTTCATCCACCCACACTCGTGTACCACCCTCTATCTCTCCCCTCCCTCTGCCCACTTTTTCCCAACCCTCCCGCTTCTCCTTACTCCTTTCTCACCCACTTTTTCACACACGCTCACGCACTCTACTCCACTCTGATTCTCACCGGAAACGGAAGCCTACATAGCGAATTGAATTTCTGCTTTTTTCTTTCGCATGTCAAAACATACATTACGGTCGTCCGTCATACAAACATCTTTGTCTGGTCCTTTTTTTTTCTAAACATGCTTGTTCTTTTGCCAGATGTATTGCGGATTCTGCATGCCGATAAATGGCAGCCACTCTTGCAATTATTTCTATTTCACAATATCGGCAAAAAGCTAATGTCGAGTCGTTTGATACTTCGCATAGCCATGGTTGAAATGTTACAATTTCTAACCATTGCTTACGAAATTTTCGTATGACTGGACAAATTTTTGCCGAATTATAACTGCTTATGTTCACAACTGAATTTTCTTTTATATTTGTTGTATGACTCTGAAAATCCGCATGTCTGGAAATATTCGTGTCACACGACAAATATTTCTGAAATACAATACAATGAAATAAATTATCATTTAATGGTACTTTGCGTACCCAAGAACTGTATCTACTATCGCGAAGCCATGTGTCACAAAATTTTCGCTTTCGCCTGCTTTTTAGCGAATCACTCATCATTGAAGTGTAAATTTAAAAAGGAACTAACCAAAATGTATTTTAACAATAAAACTACTATAAATAATTGCCCACAACTAATTTTACTAAAAGCAACAAAAAGCAAAAAAGGAATTATTGATTAAGAATGAAAATTAATTCGCGCAAAATACCCTACAATTAGATCAAGCAATATAGAATATTCTTACTCACGTGCCACGTGTATACAAACGCTCCTGCGTGGCCATGCGCGACTGACTTGGAAACGTAAAAAATGGAAGAAAGCAGTCGTTACCATGCACCGAGAAACTTCCAAAAGTACTGCAGTATGTGTGTGTTTTGATGCAACGGAATTTAGGAACGAGCGCGTCCGTGCCATCCACACGCGCACGCACACTCTGCTACATTTATAAAGTAGGCAATCGTTTGCGACAGCGGACCGCGTGTCAATCTCGCACGAAATACTTGAACGGAAGGACGATCATGGCCTCCATTGTGTCCGGTAAGTAATGCATATATCATAACAATTCTTCTTTGATTTTTATACAATTAAGGTGACCAGTCGTCCTCCTTAAGGAAGGACAATCCTTCCTCCAAAAGTTTCCTCCCACATGTCCCCCTTTTTGAAGTTTAAAGACTAATCTCTAAATCTCCGTATTCGACCGATGCAGAGTCGATCCGTGGTGTGTGATTTACGCTATTTTTGTCTTAAATTTATTTCTATCCTTTTCATTGTATACAAGTTGGTCACCTTAATGTAATGAATGCTTGTATTTCTAACCAAAATATTATCAAATTTATGTGTCGCTTTCTTTCTTCTCGCAGAAACAGAACGAGAGAAAGCGGGAGAGGGTGGCTCCGGGGAGCAGGTCCAGCAGCAGCAGCAGCCGCCCCTGCCGCAACACCAGCCCCAGCCGCAACAGCAGCCCGAAATGATGGAGCCTGCGTTGCTGGAATTTTTGCAGTTTTTGCAACTGCAGCAGTTGCAGCAGCAGCAATTCTTGCAGCAGCAGGGGCAGGAGCGATTGCACCAGTTGCAGATGCTGGTGGGGCTTCAACTGCAACTGGTGCAGTATATGCAATCGCTGCCTCACCAGCCACACGAACAGCTGCAACTGCTGCAGCAACAACAACCGCGGCAGCAACTACAGCAGTAACAACAGCCGCTACAGCAACAACAGCCGCTACAGCAGCAGCAGCAGCAGCCGCCCAAGCAGCAGCAGCAAAAAAGAAAAAGTAAATATAATATCAATACTTACCGTATTGTTATTGCATTAGCGGCCCATGCACGAGCAAGCTCGATTACGATTGGGCTACATGAGTCGAAATTACATAGTATCTATTATAGATGTGTTTCATTTATTATATGTGTGTACCTTTATGTTTTAGGGAAGAAAAGGAAGGGAGCCGGCGCTCTGAAGGCCGCATGGAAGGAGAAGCGGGGAGGCCGAGGGGGAGGTCGAGGGGGTGGCCGAGGTGGTGGCCGAGGTGGTGGCGTACCCACAATTATTCATCACTATATTCATCACCACTGTAATTTAATAAATTAAAAATGTGGTACAATAGGGCTACCGGCGAAGGTCCACAATAAAAAACCGAACGCGCTAGTCGTGGCACCTCATGGGTGGCGTGGAAGACCACGTGAAAATGTATATTTGGAGAATAAAATACTTATACTAGCAGATTCGTAGAATGTTCCTGTGTTCGAATGCATTACACGCATTGGAAGCTTCATTGGGTGATAAAATATAAGTAAAGGTCACATAAATAACGGAATGCGTGCATACATATTTCATACACAATACAGTTAAATATTATAGAAGTATGTTTAAAATATTTGTATGTGAATATCGCTTACCGTCGTGTAGTTGTTAGAAAGAAAAAAAAGATGAGCCGTCCTCGGCGCGAACCTCCGACAAAAGTGTCCAACGATGTCGCAGATGGGTGTAGCTTAACCAACGAGCTAATCGTGCTGTTGGCTTATCGTTCAATATTTTTCAAAGTACGGTGCACACAGACTTTTAATAAACTCGAAATAACTTAATTCCCTTTAATTGTACATTGCTCTCTCGCATGCAAAAACATAGAGCATCGTATAACTGACTGGCAATATCAAGAAAACGCAATTATTTTAAGTATTCAATAAGTTATTACACGAAATATGTCGTAAATATCGGTTTTTATTTATTTGAACTACGACGCACACTACCAAAAAATCTAAAAAAAAATGGTGGTACTACTTATGCCAATTCTTCACTACAGCATTTATAAAAATTCTGTGGGTCGGAAACTTCAACACGTAATTGGAATTTTTCGTGTTTTTGGGGGGGTCATTGATTTTTTATGCTTAGGATTTGCTAGACAAAAATTTGCAAAAATTCCCAACCCTAAATTCACATGTTCTGAAAATTTTCAATTTTTCAGAATTTTTCCGCACCGCTAAATACGGAAAATGGATTAAAAACTGATTTTTTTATTTCCCCTATAACTACCCTTCTGATGGAGATAGAGGGTTGAAACTTAGCATAGAGCGTTTTCTTTTCATCCCCTATCGAATGACGCCTTGCGAGATAAATTTGGTGCAAGTGCATTTTTGACAATTTCAGCCGGCTCAACGCTCAGCCGAAAGGTAAATTCGGTACCGCTGTCGCATGCCGAACGAAGCACGTGCGTGCGATCGTGGTGGAAAGAAGACGGAGCATAATTCTGTGTCTCTTTCTATTGGGTGCGCGCGCAGCTTCTGATGTCATTTTACTCTACATTGGTAGAAAGAAGACGAGAAGCGTAGCTCCTTCCTTGTCTACGTACAGTGCGCGCGCAGCGCTCACGGACACGGCACGCATACAACTCTCGCTTTCTCCCACCATATGTGCCGCAATGCGGCAGGAGGCCACTTCTGAGATCACTGATTTCCGCGAGAGTGTCACGGGCGCCCATTGGCCGCCCGCCCGAGAGGACTATGAATACGCAACACTTGCAATATATCGATTTTGTTCTCCCCCTATATCATTCTATTTGATTTATTTTATGTCGTCTCGCTACACCTCTCCGGTTACCTCGGTATGCGAGTAGTAAACATAACCTAACAAGCGATTCGGGACCTGTACGGGTCTTTCAGGGAGCACACGTATCCCATAAGTCCTGCAGATAACTAAACGCGATACAACATTTAAAATATCCTCTTCGTTTAGTTTATCATTTAAATTATTATTTTATTTATGAAAAGAATTGTATCTATGAAAAGAAGACGAAAAGATATATATATAAACACTTATAACTATGGTATATGTACATTGGGTGGGACGAGTATGATTCCACGGTGAGGGAGCTCCACTACACGTTACCACTCGACATAGCCACGTATGCGAAGGGCATAAGCCATAATACGAATATTGCCGCACACGAGGGCTGGGGAAAAAATGAAATAATTATGATTTTAAAGCTAATACTCAAACAGCGCGCCGAATGCGAAAGGCATATGCCATAATACGAATATTGCCGCATCCGGAGGCCGGAATAAAGGAAATGAAAAGAATGATTAATTAAGAAAATATATTAATAAAAAGGAAAATCAAAAAGTTACGCTGGGACGTAACAGTACAATAATGTAATAACACCCCGGGCAGGATTCTACGCACGTCGCGATTTTACAGCCAACTGCCACGAACTTTGCGTCGCGAGCCAGTAGCTGCGCGTGACAAGGACGTCTTCCGCATCCTCTTCCTTCGCGATTAGGTCAGCAGTTCGCAGTTCTGTTATTATCGAATTATTGCAACGCAGCGGTTGTCATCCCGGCATTCGATGTTCGTGCGCAACTTGCCATTCAAGTGGTTAATAGTAACTCAAAAGAAAAGGACTTTATGCAATCTGAGAGAAAAGAACAAATGAACGTCTCTTTTGGCGGGCTTTAAGAGAGATCGTTGTATACTACGCGTTTTGTCATTTAACAATTGCGGGATGCGATCGGCGCTAGGAATATATACAGTTGAACTAAAAATGCGCATCGATCGTCGGTAACCATTCACAAAGAATGAACTTAAGACTCTTTCAGGCTTAACATAGGTAACAGAAATAACATGTAATTAATGTATACACATACAATACAGATACAATTAATGGTAACCCAAGGTGCGTCGGTCTGCTACGGCCCGGAGACGGAAAATTATTAACATTACTACCGAAAACGTCCACTCGTATGGGCTCGATTTCTCGATGCTTGCGCAAGCCTCATACGAGGGCTCAACAAATTTTGAAACCGTAACGCCAGGCCATAGCATGTGAAAAAACTTATGCGTTTGTGCTTTGCGGATTACCGGAGAATATTGCAACGAACGGTTCAAAATCTGAGTTAATCAACGCCGGTCTCGAGCCGACAAGTATCTACCTATTAAATAATAGCGGCCCATCCCACTACGGGATTTTCAAAGTCATATTCCCGGCTTCCTGTCCTCCAAGTAAGGTACGCAGAGTGAGCCCTCTATTCAGTACGCACATATATTGGGAAAAATATCTTTCCAATCGTAGATACACGCAGTGTTATCGTTGCCAGGCGTTCGATCATTCCGCGGGCAATTGTAACCTGCAGGCCTTTTGCGTTAAATGCGCGGAACCTCATCTTTCCAACTCATGCCTTAAATCCAAAGACCTTCGACCTCTCTTTTAAGTACCTAGAAAATAGAGGAAATATAGTGGATGCAGGCCCAGCGCAAATTGACTTTAATATCAAAAATATTAATTTTGCATCGGTTTCATCTTCACAACCGGGAAAAAGAACCCTTAATTTCTCATCTAATAGATCGAATCCTCCTGCGATGCCGTTGGCCCCGGCACGGTCATACGCAGCGGTAATACGCGGAGACGGTGCGGGGAACGAGAGGCAGGCTTCTTCCCCCTTCCCCTCCCGTCCCGTATACGGGCATTCTTCTCGTGTCACTCAGTCACAGTTCGCTGAGCAATTCAGCCAATTTAAGAAACTCACTTCCGAGCTGAATTCCCTTTGTAACCTACAATAATTAGTAAACATTATGCAACAATTGGTCCACGGGTTGCGTAAATGTAATTCAAAATTAGAACAGTTAACACTCTTTACTCAAATTTTCTCATCTATCCCATAATGGCGACTATCCCAGTAATTACTTTATGGAATGCTCAATCGATCAACAATAAAAGAAATGAAATTATTTATTACTTCAACTCGGTTAACTGTGACATACTTCTGATCATCGAAACTTGGCTTTCCCCTTCCTCTTCCTTCGGCGTCACTGGCTACAGGGTCGTTCGTGCAGACCGTTGTACATCTCCCGTCTCCAGAGGCGGAGGCGTCCTGATGCTAATTAAAAACAGCATCGATTACGTCGTGCTACGTACCCCTAAGATCGAATTCATTGAGCGTATCGCCGTGATGGTTCCTGACATTGAACTTACCATTGCTAATTGTTAAATACCTCCTAAGTATAGAATCACTGAAGAGAATCTTAATGTCATCACTGATCTACCGCATCCCTACATCATAGGTGGTGAATGGAACGCAAAACACCGGGCCTGGGGAAATAAGAGAGCAAATGCCAACGGCCTTGTGCTTTACGACCATCACATGGCGAGCAACTACCGTATCGTCTCTCCCGAATCGAGCACTTGTTTTACGAGCATTTCTAATCCCTCGCTCATTGATTTCTTTCTTACAAATATCGGGCGTAATGTTGACTGTCAAACGTCTGAGTCTCTCATGTCCGATCATAAGTCTGTGGTCACATATATCGGCACTGAGGTCTCGCCAAATCCGATACTATACTCCCTTGTTAACTGGGAAAAATATAAAGCCTTGACTCACAAAATTCAAATTCAGTCTTCATTTGAGGCTAATGATAGTATTGATGACAAGATTAATGAAATTCATCTTCTATCACATGACGCTGCACCCGTCACGCAAAAAAAAAAATTTACCCTGGACGAGAAAACCAATTGCTTGATTCGTGAGAGGCGGCGTTTGCGTTCCCATGCCGCAACTCTCGGATCTTATCCAGGCCCGGGAGTTATTTAAGCTCTTAATAGATTAATCAGGCTCAGGATTTCCCACGTGCGGCACACTCACTGGAACGAGATGTTGGAGTGTTTTAACCGACCCCACTTCCTGGGGCACTTATCATGCGGTCAAAAAAGGTAAAGAATCTCACCTACCTCCGTTCACCATTAACGGTACTTCAGTATTCTCCTCAAATCCTTGCGGAACAATTCTCTAACCTATACCCGGCTGCATGTAATCTTAAGTCCGACATTGACGACTCTGTCGCTAGGGACGTTAGTAGGATTTCTTCTGTTCCTCTCACCTCCTCCGACATCGAGACTGCCCTCAGTCCCGGCATCGTTATTGATATCGTCTCCAATCTAAAACCAAAAAAGGCACCGGGGTTAGGTTCTATTTCATTCCAGACGCTCACACCAGCTAGCAATAAGGTCATGACTCAGTTTTACTATATATTCAAACACTGTCTGTTAAAAAGTTATTTTCCCTCGGTTTGGAAAACGGCCAAGGTCGTCCCTATCCGCAAGCCGGGGAAAAACAAAAGTCTGCCTGCAAGTTACAAACCGATATGTTTACTCTCCGTCGTCAGTAAAATATTCGAAAAAATTATCTTTAAAATCATTTCTAATACTCCAGAAGATAAAAGCATTCTTATTGGTCAGCAATTTGGATTTCGAAGTAGGCACTCGACTATTTAACAGTGTCTGAGAATCACTCAACATATTGTTAGAAGCTTAACCATTAAATGATCTGCAGTCATGGCCTTATTAGATTTGGCAAAAGCGTTTGACGCCGTCTAGCACGATGCACTGCTGTATAAATTGCACAATAGCGGAATTCATCCCGGCGTCGTATATCTCCTCCGCTCCTACTTGAATGACAGGAAGCTCATTGTCTACTTGGGTCAGCATCCTTCAGATGCATTCCCTGTCCTAGCCGGCGTCCCTCAGGGATCTATCCTTGGGCCGCGGCCGCTTTTATTTAATATCTTCATAAACGACATCCCTTCGGCACCGAACAGCGAGCTCGAACTGTACGCGGACGATACGGTGATATACGCCTTTTCTACACAATTTAAAATGGCAATCATATATATCCATGGCACTTAAATATCATTGCTCGCTATTTCGAACGCTGGAAATGAACTATTAACGCGGACAAAACACAAGCTATATTATTTACCCGGAAACGCGCGTCTAGTCAATTTAAAGCGGTAAATCTTCTCCTCGTACTAGGGCACAGCGTGTCCTGGAGCGATTCTGTCATGTACCTGGGCATTGTCCTGAATGAAAAAATGTTGTATAGGTGTGCAATTCGGGATAGAATCAATCAAACAATGAACGTTTTTCACGCACTTACCCCGGTACTCAAGAGTGATTCCAAATTGTGTGTGTGTATGAGACTCACTATTTACAAGATCTGTCTTCGCCCAATCTTGACACACGGTATTCAAGTATGGGCTGTTGCAGCCAAATCTACTTTCCATAAAGTGCAAATCGCGCAAAATAAAATCTTTAAATCAATCCGCGACTTACCGATAGATTTCTCTACATTTGATTTGCACCGTAAAACAGGAATGACGAAGCTTCAGGCCCTTGCACACAAGCTCATTCAACGACACCTAGAGATGGAATTTGATAATCCTCTCGCAGTCCTAACTCAACAATACGATATTAACAAAATTCCTTACCGCGTGAAATATGCACATCCTATGCAGCATTGATCCTCGGGCGCAGTGCCCGAGGGTATGCTCAGCGTGTTGCCGGTGAACGATTGGCAGTTCCTGGTTGGCGGCCATGCGCACATGCGTAGAGCGTAGCGCGCTGAACGTCGTGGACCAGGGGCCGCGCCAAAGGACTGCGTCGGCTCACAATAATGGGGTGCGTTTCATCGTATGTCAGGAAGGACCCCTACAGTCGGCCACCGACCCGAAGAACGCTGTGGGGGTCGATGACGGGGGCCAAGGCCCGAAGGTCCGAGCTCCGGGAAAGCGGGCCGCCCTTGAGCACCTTGACCCCTGCTGCAACCTCACCCAAAGTCGGAGGGCGTCCTGCAGCTCGACGGACGTAAGAGGGCCCCAGCAGTGTTGGCAGGGTTGCGCAGGTTGTGATGGAATCGGCGGCAAAGTCCTGTAATGCGCAGTAAGCGTGTTAGCGTTGAATAACGGACTAAAAGAGGATTGGGTTCCGGGTCGCGCAGGGCCACGCACGCGACGACCCCGCGTCCCTCAGTCATCTCAGCCCCGTCGTAGTCCTTGGAGGAACGAGGCCATCGGTTCTGCGCCTCCGAGAGCCAGGGCAGCCCCTGCCATTAAAGAGAATTGCCTGCAAGCAGTTCGGGCGCGATTCCTCGCGTAGCCAAGTGGGCGGGGTTGGAAGCGATGGCGACGTGGTGCCACTCGGTGGCCGGAAACGCGGTCTGGATCTCCGCCACCCTGTTGGCGACGAACGGCTTCCACCTCGGAGCGTGGCAGCGCAGGCAGGCCAACACCACTACACAGTCGGTCCAGGCGTGGACCGTAAAGTCCGTCGAGGTCACGTCGGCGATGTCGAGCGCCACGAGCCGTGCAAGGAGCAGCGCGCCGTTGAGTTCCAGGCGCGGGATGCTGACAGGCTTCACTGGGGCAACCTTGGACTTGGTGTCAAGAAGCTGAGGCCGGACCCTATTCGCGCGTCGGGCGATCGGAGGTAGACCGCCGCGCAGTAGGCCCGTTCTGACGCGTCGCAGAAGGCGTGCAAGTCCAAGACCGATGGTGTTGCGGCCGTACCGACCCAACGCGGATTCTGAATGTCCTCCAGCTGAGAGAGAGAGAATCCCGGAAGGAACGCCATTCCTTCCAGATAGCGGAGAGGACAGGCGCGTCCCAGTCGGCACCTATGAGCCAAAAATTCTGCAGGAGGGTGTTCGCCAGGACGAGGACGCGTGCCATCCAGCCAAGGGGGTCGAAGAGATTTGCGGCCTCGGACAGGATCCGGCGTTTAGTGACGGGCGTAGTCGGCGACTTCGGAAGCGTCACGCGGACTGAAAAAGAGTCGCTGGCGAGGTTCCAGCGGAGCCCCAGTGTACTCACCTCTTCGGGTGGGTTTGCCGGGTCGTCGTTTGAGGTGTCGGATCTATAAGATCTAGTATCCGAGACGAACCTGGGGGCAGACCACACGCTGCCCACCCATAAAGTTGCCGGCGGAGCTACCCAATCCCACGCTCGTGGGTAACAGAAGCCACCGGCAGCAAAGATGTGTGGTACAGTTGATCGCAGCCGCGACCTCGACGGTTACTCATCGAACGCAGTGAGAGAAGTCTCGCTAACATGAGCAGGACGCTGAGCGGTTGCCTGGCCGTGCGTCCACTCCACCGGAGTATAATCGGTAGACGGGGATGGGGCCCACCAGTGGTAGCGCGGTCGGCGTGTGGGAACGTCCCACCGCATGTTTACCTCGAGCTGCCATTGGCCCCCATCATTTGGGACGGCATCCTTTAGGGGTTGCAATCGTCGTGGTAGTGGTTAAAAGCCGACATCGCCGGCGAGGGGATGAAACCCCGGTGCGGGAGTTCCACTCAATGAACTCGCCTACCATAGTGGCAGAACTATGGGAGAGGTTTAGAAAGGCCTCGCTTCCACCGGTAAGATGAGGGGCTGGCAACTCTCTAGACCGGGACGCAACTTCGGTTGCGCGTTGATCGAGCGACAATCTCAATCCATGCCTCGTTTGCGCTTGCGTAACAGGGGGTCGTGTGAATAAGGCTAACGCCAGGTGTCGCACGTTAAATCTTGAACGACATATGTACTCACCTCTGTGGGGTGGGTTTGCTGGGTCGTCGTTTGAGGTGTCGGATCTATAAGATCTAGTATCCGAGACGAACCTGGGGGCAAACCACACGCTGCCCACCCATAAAGTTGCCGGCGGAGCTACCCAATCCCACGCTCGTGGGTAACAGAAGCCACCGGCAGCAAAGATGTGTGGTAGAGTTGATCGCAGCCGCGACCTCGACGGTTACTCATCGAACGCAGTGAGAGAAGTCTCGCTAACATGAGAAGGACGCTTATCGGTTGCCTGGCCGTGCGTCCACTCCACCGGAGTATAATCGGTAGACGGGGATGGGGCCCACCAGTGGTAGCGCGGTCGGCGTGTGGGAACGTCCCACCGCATGTTTACCTCGAGCTGCCATTGGCCCCCATCATTTGGGACGGCATCCTTTAGGGGTTGCAATCGTCGTGGCAGTAGTTAAAAGCCGACATCGCCGGCGAGGGGATGAAACCCCGGTGCGGGAGTTCCACTCAATGAACTCGCCCTACCATAGTGGCAGAACTATGGGAGAGGTTTAGAAAGGCCTCGCTTCCACCGGTAAGATGAGGGGCTGGCGACCCTCTAGACCGGGACGCAACCTTCACGGTTGTGCGTTGATCGAGCGACAATCTCGATCCATGCCTCGTTTGCGCTTGCGTAACAGGGGGTCGTGTGAATAAGGCTAACGCCAGGTGTCGCACGTAAAATCTCTCTCGACATATGTACTCACCTCTGGCCGGGTGGGTTTGCTGGGTCGTCGTTTGAGGTGTCGGATCTATAAGATCTAGTATCCGAGACGAACCTAGGGGCAGACCACACGCTGCCCACCCATAAAGTTGCCGGCGGAGCTACCCAATCCCACGCTCGTGGGTAACAGAAGCCACCGGCAGCAAAGATGTGTGGTAGAGTTGATCGCAGCCGCGACCTCGACGGTTACTCATCGAACGCAGTGAGAGAAGTCTCGCTAACATGAGAAGGACGCTTATCGGATGCCTGGCCGTGCGTCCACTCCACCGGAGTATAATCGGTAGACGGGGATGGGGCTCGGCAGTGGTAGCGCGGTCGGCGTGTGGGAACGTCCCACCGCATGTTTACCTCGAACTGCCACTGGTCCCCATCATTTGGGACGGCACTCTTAGGGGTTGCAATCGTCGTGGCAGTGGTTAAAGCCGACATCGTCAGCGAGGGATTCGTCCCGGTGTGTGAGCTGCACTTAATCAGCTCTCTTTACCGTGGTGGCAGAATTATGGGAGAGGTTTAGAAAGGCCTCGCTTCCACCGGTATTGTGAGGAGCCAGCAACCCTCTAGACCGGTAGCAGTCTCACCTCTGGGTGGCTGTGCGTTGATCGAGCGTATCCCGATCCCGTGCCCCGTGGGGGGCCGTGTGGTCAAGCCTGATAGCGTATACCGCACGTAAAATCACCAGGTACTTATGTACTTACCTCGTCCCCGCAGGGGGGTCCCGCCCGTGTGGTGTGTGACCTTTGGGGCTTAGCGTACCCACGGAGCCGACATACGTTCCGACTGCTCAATCGGTTGCTCGGGCCGTGCAGTCACTCCACCGGAGGATAATCGGTAGACGGGGATGATGCCCGCCAGTGGTAGTGGCAGGCTGGCGCGTAGGAACGTCCCACCCGCGGCGTCCATAGCTGCCACTGGAGCCCATCATTTGGGACGGCACCCCTTCTGGGGGTTGCAATCATCGTGGCAGTGGTTACAGCCAAAATTCGCTGGCTAGGGATTCGTCCCGGTGTGGGAGCTGCACTTAATGAGCTCGCCTTACCATGGTGGCAGAATTATGGGAGAGGTTTAGAAAGGCCTCGCTTCCATTGGTATTGTGAGGGGCCGGCAACCCTCTAGACCGATAGCAGTCGCACCTTCGGGGGGCTGCACGTTGATCGAGCGTATCACGATCCCGTGCCCCGTGGGGGGTCGTGTGGTTTGAGGCGTCATGCCAGTTGCCGCACGTAAAATCACCGGAACTCTCTCCCTCACTCATAAAACACAGAAAAGAAGAACAAAAAAGTCTATATAATTTCGAATCTGCCTCTCATCTCCGTCCTGATCCCTTCCTTTCTCAGAGATCGAGATGTGCCTTTCTCCTTCCTTTGTCGCCGGGCACATGAGAAAACTTAAACCTAACAAGTCTTCTGGTCTTGACCGAGTATCGTCCTAAATGCTTATAAATGCAAACTCGAAAGTCACAACTCAGCTTTACTACATCTTTGCAAGACCCGAAAGTTACAGACCAATCAGCCTTTTATTCATCATAAGTAAATTATTTGAGAAATGTATTCACAATTATATCTTAGACTTTTATACAATTAATCACGTTTTTTAAACCAACAGTTCGGCTTTCGGGCGGGCCACTCCACCATACAATAGGGCATCGTATTGCCCAATAGATCGTTAAAAACCTAAATGTACATCGGCTCACCATTATGGTGTTGTTGAATTTGGCAAAAGCGTATGACGCAGTGTGGCATCAGGCACTGCTATATAAACTACACATGTTGAAACTCCCATCCAGTATCATTGCCATGTTTGGTTCGTACCTGGCGGACGAAAAGTTAATAGTAAATATCTCTGAGCATTCATCAGAACCTCAACCGGCACTGGCAGGAGTCCCTCAGGGCTCGATTCTTGGGCCGTTACTCTTTAATATATTTGTAAGCGTGGAATGCGCCTGCGTTCGAGCTGGCTCGGATCGGGGAAATTAGTTGTTCGTTGCCTCTAAAACGAGATTTATTCATGGTAACATTGTTACTATACATTAGTTTATCCTTACTAACCTAAAACGAGAAATCGAAAGAACTGTTCCTTATTTCCTTCACCGTATTCACGTCGGCTTTCCGTACGTCTCTGTCTTCCACTATTTTCTCGTTCGCTCCTATCGCTTGTTGCCCCCCCCCCCTCCCCCTCTCTCTCTAGTGGACAACCAGTCGGCGCTCCTTGGAGTGCCGCGTATTTTAAAAGGGAGCTACGTCCCTAGTCTCTACTTTTACATATTTATAAATGATATCCCTACCTTATTTAACTGTTAGCTGGCCTTATACCGCCTTATACGCCTCTTCTTCTCATTTCCATGCCGCGCTCATGTATATACAAATGCATCTGAATAAGGTCTCCAGACATTTTTCAACATGGAAACTTAGTCTTAACACATTCAAGACCCAGGCAATAATTTTTACATGGAAAACCTCAATTAAAACACTTATGGCAAGTAATAAGCTTCAGTTATTAGGACAAAGCATACCGAGATGCAGGAGTGTCACTCACCTGGGCATTGTTTTATATTGACATTTTTATCTCCATTCCGCTATTCAAGACCGTATCTCCAAAACCATTATCGCATACCAAACCCTCATTGACATCCTTGATCTCAAATCCAAAATTTCCATTAAAATTCTGCAGCAAAATCCAATTTTTACAAAATTCAGATGATTTAAAATAAAATTATCAAGAGAATACTAAACCTACCGCCTGACCATAACACGTACGTTATCCATAAAAACAAACACGAATTCCACTCATTTCAACCTACTACGTGACATTAAAATCCAAATATTTAAACACGGAATTCATTAACCCACTCGCACATTCAACACAGTCATTTATCATCCCTACCATTCCTTACAGAATGATACAAAATTTTTAACAAAAAGATATCACCGACTTCAAAACAAAAGGAAGGCACTGAAAGGTATACAATAATTCCCTTCTTTTGACGTCGGTGCCGAAATAGGAACCAAAAGAACACTTAAATTAATTCCTCAACCTTTGTCAACTAGACAAGCTACAAACTACTTCTGCCACGTACACAACACTCACGTAATTCGTGTGTGTAAAAGTCCGAACAAATGTGTTTCCCTTCTCAACCATTTATTCTTAGTCACATATATACAGTGAGCCATAAATAGAGACAAAGATACGTTTTCTGCGACTACGATCACCGAGTGTGGTTAATCTGGTGTACCGTTCATTGTAGAGACCTTTTTAACCGACTTCCAAAAAGGACGAGGTTCTCTATACGACATGTGTATTTAAAGAGGTATTTATTAAATTACAATACTTCCGTAGGCTGTTCCCAGCTCGAACTCACATTACGAGATTAATTTCTCAAAGACGTAATTGTTTTAGTTTATACCTGTTCTTTTGTTTGTAATATTTCATTTATCTTAAAAAATAGGGTCTCAAAAGAATTCCTTATAAATTCCCAACAAATACATATAAGTATTGGAAACGGCGATTGGAATTCTTAAATCCCGCGCTATATGACGTCAGGCCACACCCCTCAGCCGGAGCGAACCGCGTGCCTGACGATCCGGGTGCCAATCGCGCGCCGCTCAGTCGCCTCAGCCCGCCAATCGCGGATGACCGGCTGGTAGTCAGCTGAGCGGGTCGAATGTCAACACCGCTCTTCCAGAAGACCCACCAAAATGAGCTGTCGCCGGTAACACCTCGGAAAGTCCTTCTGGAAGGGCGGTGGTTACATAAGTCACCTAGGAATGGGGGGTGTCCGTGTAGCTTCTCGTTAGCGTGTGTGCTTTGCTTCTCGTTCTGTTCGCTTTTACTCGCTCTAGCTACTATACGCATTACCGCTTCGCTGTTGGTATATTCTCTTCGAGATTAAGTTTTGCTCGCTTTTGTCCGGTGTCGCTTTGCCGTGTATTGTTCGCTTGCATGTTTAAGTTTTCTGTAGTGTGAATGGTCTGTGAGTGTTCTGGAAAATATACTAATTTTAACTATTGAATGGTGTTCGCGTTTGCCTTTTGGCCTCGTCACCTCCCGCTCGACCCAGTGCCCGCAACAGCTGCGACGCGCTCCGGTTTCGCCCGCTGCATCCGGATAAAAACAATAAGAAACAATCCAATTCGGGGGCTGCTATCATATTTTGCTGTGGTTGTACTTCATACACCGAATCGATTTAAGCGTTTTTTTAACCGACTTTAAACGGAGGATGTTCTCTATTCGACATGTATATTTTTTGGTTCCTACCTCGGCACCGACGTCAAAAAAAGGGAATTATTTTATACTTTTTATTTCCTTTCTTTTGTTTTTGTAAGCGGAGGGCTGGGATGGCATGGATGTGGAAAGTATGATTATGCAAAACTGGGTATATCTATTTTGGAGGCTAAGTATATTTTCGGTTCTCACTATACACCTTTACGACCCGGAATCTATCGTTGAACAGTTCTGTTCTACTGATTATTACCGCTTCGTGTACGTAACGGGCACCGCCCGAGTCCAGGACACTCCTCACGCATTCTGTCGACGGTAATTACAAAAATCCCTTACATTTTATTTTGAAGTCGGTGATATTTTTTTTTTATTTTTTTTGCATCTACATGTCGAATAGCTAACCTCCCTTTTTGGTTAATATAACAGACTTATTTTATGAGGCGTCATAATGATGTTGCAATTTGTGAATCACAATATCAATGTTATCATTATAACAACATTAGAGTGATACATATCACAATGGAATTTAATTAATTACATATAAGTATTTTGTTTTCCAGAAGGAAAGAAGAGGTGGATGAACATTCAAAAAGCCAGATGGTGCCAAGAGCATGGGCCAGGGTAGGGGCCGCGGGAGCAACGCAGCCAGCATCTATTTAAAATAAATCATTATTATTATGTAAACTAAACCTAAAAATTACAAAATATTTGTTTAAAAAAATTGGCCTCTGTCTATTTCATATATCACGCATGTCTTTGTTTATATGAGCTCACCTACATCATTTCTATTACAAAAATCATTCGTCCACGTTGCAAATACTTCACAAAAGACATATATAGTTATACTTGATCGTAACTATATTACATATATATTGGCTCCCTCTTTTAAAGTAGTATAAGTCGCTTTAAACATCTTATTTTCTTCAACAAATTTATTAATTAATATAATTGCTTAAAAAATGTAATATGCTTGTACTTTTAATAACATAACCTACTAGATAACTAGCAAACTACCTACAAGATAGCTAGGAGTTTCCCAAAGGGGGGCGATGGCCAGCCAAAGGCGCCCTCCTTTGCTTATAGGTTTACTCACTGGAATTGCCAGAAACGCACACGACTTAAGGCGGGAGCACGAAGTTGGCCGTGCGATGGGTCTAGCATTTGTCAAGTCTATGGCGCTAAACCTAATACATACAAACTAAAATCTTTTGGAAGTATCCCTACGATACGCGCGTTTCGTAATCTGGTGTACACTTCGGGGATTCGGCTTACGAAGACATAACAAGTTTGATTTGAATATGTACGGGTCGGTTTTAACTCTATACTCGGACGCAATGTCGGTGCCACGGTGCAAGAAATCTATTACATGTGCTTGTGACTCTCCCAGAAAGGGTGCTCAAGAAACAGAGTCCGCTGTCCGTACCACTGTAGGACTTGTCGACAAACGGGCGATATATGATCCTCTGTCGTGACGTTTTTGCTTGCTTTCCCTTGTGGAGACCTTGGCTTATGATTCTAATTGAGTTACTGATTATTAAACTTCCCTATCCTCCGTTATTCTGATGTCCGGCAGAACGGCGTGGCGCTTATGATGAAAGATCACAGCCGAAGCATGTCCTATACGTGTATTTTATATTTCGTTTCGTTCCTTGATCCTATACGTGTATTTAATGGTCACAGCCGAAGCGTGCTCCTACGTATACTGGTTCGTGGGATAGAAGGCTTTTGCCGTGCGAAATAGGCCTATGTATATGGATGAATGGTAGCCTCAGATGCGAGAAAAGAAGTCATCTATTGTTTACATATAAAAGTAGGTACAGATTTATTGATATGTCAGGTTGCACCGATGGGCCGGGCTTAGGCGCACACAGGCATGTGGCTCCTATATTCCCCGCGCGCAGGCGTATAGACGTAGCGGAGCCATATGTATGTACACGTCGATTTTGGACGGTTACAACTCAAACGAAAACTCTTAAATATCTCAATGCATGAATAAACGAACTTATACTACTTTAAAAGATTACGGCTCCTGTTCAGGGTCTCACGCAACGTGACGATTCTAAATAACTTGCAAAATGCGTACTGTACGAGAAAATGTTTCGGACAAAAATTGCACAGTTACCGAGGGGACAATCCACAATATAATAGGTTTTATGCTGTTTTAATTCTTTATCGAGGTATGCAGGTCAGCTTCATTTTTTTTACGCCATACCCAAATTTTGTGTATGAATTCTGGTAAACCATCGAACTTCGCAAATGTTTGAAAATCTCTCGTTTCAACGCCGTCTTGCAGAGAATCAAAGCACGCGCTGCGATCATTACTCTCACTCGGAAGCGGGCAATGTGCTACACGGCTCGCAGACACTTTGTTGCGCGCGCATAGCAGCGACCAGCGTCTCACCTGAGAAATCTCATCTCCATTCATCTTCCCGTGAAAGTGAGCGTCCTGCGACATCCAGATCTCCCTTTGTTTTTAACCTCCGTTAGTTATTTGGAATTCAAATTTGCCGTTCTCTAAGGATTTCTGGAGGTCTGAGGACACATGGGCGAACTGCGCTGTTCCATCCATTACTGATTACCAGAGCAAGCAGATGTGTTTCTTCGAGATTATTGTAAATCGTTGTAAAAATTCAAGAATTTTATTGTAATAATTTCTGAGCGATTTTGGGCTATCGAAGTGCCTTGAATAAAGTCCACTGTACTACATAAAAGTATGTAATTTTGAATGCATGCAATTTTAATTACAGTACCTTCCACCGGAAAGAAAATTTTTGAAGGAATTTATACATCAAATAGCACAATAAACCATGATTTTATGTACGGTCTAAAATGAATAATTACTGTCTCGACACCGACCAATAGTTTTGAAACTATACTGCGGGTTTGCTATACATATATCTTCCGCGTTTACAGTGGCAAATTTGTGCAAAGGCAATTCTTACAAAAGTCACACATTACACTCGGACAATTGGTATACAGGTCTAGATTTTACACAGCATATGATACAACAAAATATACGTTTGAGAGATCATATACAAAATAATCATACAGGTGATCCAAAAGATGTAGTGCCGCATATACCGAAACAGGGAGAAATTATTGCACAAGAAAGCAGGGCAGAAATCATTTTTAAATGGAAAGAAAGACGTGATGTTTTATTACGTTCTACCCTCATTTCAAAGGAATGGAAATTGCCAAAACAAAATCAATTTATTTCTAAACCTAACATAATGGTTGAGCATAATGCAGGAAAACAATCTACTGATTTGTTTGACCAATCACCAATACAAGAACTTGGGTATGCTTAAAACACAAAAGGTAATGCACATAAATTGTGTACAATAGTGATTAATGTTGCTGTTTTATCAACCGTGACGTAATTGAAAGAATAGTATGCCCTCTTCTTGGTTGATACTAGATTTGTGGTTTATTCGTCACTCTACAAGAGCATTTAAATACCATCAAATCCGACTTATTGAACAGCAACTATCCCACTATAATTATTAGTAATTGCATCAAATATGGAGTTCATAACACATATACCCCCTTACAAAACCTGGAAAAAACGGAATTTAAACCAACAATAGTAGTATCCATTCCTTATGTGAGAGGCTTATCAGAATCGATTAGAAATAAACTTGTAACCGTCCAAAATCGCACGTTTACATGCGCCCGCCCATTTCGCACCGTAGCGTACGCGCGGCACATGGCGCACAGGCAGTGGTCTCAGATTTGGCCCGCTAGCACCATTGGCGCTTGTCGGAGTGGGGATACGCGCTAGTGTGCGTGCCTTGTCCGTGAGAGTTGCGCGCGCCGTTTCTCGCCGAATCGCGCTCGGCGTGGAAAGAAGGACGGAACTATGCTGCGTCTCTCTTCCACCAACATCGGGTGACGTCACGTATCGTGACGACACATAAGAAGGACAGAACTATGCTCCGTCCCCTTTCAACCAACATTGCGCGTTGCGTCTTTGTTCGACATGCAGTCGCGGCGTCGCGTCTTCGTTTCGCACACAGGCCGATGACAGTGGTGCCAGATTCCGCATAAGGCATCGCACGTACCATTGCGTTCTTTCAGCCGGAAGGCAAATCGGGCACCACCGCCATGAACAGAGCGCGATCCAGAGAAAAGTGAATCGAGGAGAGTTTGGGATTTCCTCGTCGTACTCATCGTCGCTCGTCGACGCGTTCGATTTTTTTCGTAGGTTCGCGCCCAGCCATGGTTCATTTCTTTTTCTTAGGATAATTTTTCTTTTTTAATTATTCATCACACGGCAACAAACGATATTCATTTAAAAATATTGTAGTACCTCCTACGGATAGTTTTTAATATTTTATCAGCCGAATAGATGTGTCGTATTGGTTTATGATAGATGTGGGCAAAATATATATGTCACGTTATGGCAAAGATGGCATATGTACCCGGATAGGTATAGAATTATTTAACTTCTTTTGTTTAGCTGATACATGCATGAACTTTATTGTAAGCATACGTATCTTTATTCGAAGAATATTTATTACCATTACTGTCGTACTCGTCGTCACTCGTCGACGCGTTCGTGTTCGATAATACTGATCAACCTGTTATTGACGAGTATTCGATGAATCATGGGTGTTATTATTTTTCTAAATTATTTTTGACTGCAAAAAGGTCATATTTTATTTATAGATAATTAATCTACCTTATAAGTATTACTTTTAAATATATGTCCGCAGGGTGCTCGCTGATGTTACTAGCCAGCTTTGTTTCCTGGAAATGGTAGGTACTAGAAAAATAACACTGGACAACAAAATTGAACTTTTTTTTTGCCTTTTGAACGAAAATAGCCAATTTCGATTAATCTTGACCCGCTGAAAACGAATCTGAAACCCGTTTTTGAAAATTGGCTCGAGATTTTGAGTAATTGAATTTCGAAAAAAAAACATATAAAATGGAAGAAATCAAAACTACCCCACAACTTTCCCGCTAGAGGCCCTTTTGAGCACAAATTGACTGTATTATACAGGAAAACTAATTAAGACTTCGTGCGCGTCACGTAGTAACACGCGCTCCGTTGTGGCTTCTTTTCGCCTAGCGTTTGCACGGCATTGAGTCGGAGAACCACTGCTGACACTGCGTAGCACGCATGAGGTTTCCATTTTCCTGTGCGAAGCAGAAATATAATTTACATAGTGTTAAAGTGGTTTTCTAAAGACAAATGTCTGCTCTATCGCGTAGAGGTATTGGAATCCTCGTCGGATACCCAGTTTTTTGTAAAAATTGGAAAACATCTGGAAAAATAGGTGCGCAAAACGTGTCTTATCCATTTTAACTAATGTTTAAACATGTTTGCAAGTTTAAATTGTAAAAGTGTTTGATACCGTTTTATTCGGAAAAGTCTGGAGAAGTTTTTGCAACCAATAAAAATTGTCTAACTTGTATACTTACGGCCTGATTGTTGTTCAAAGTCGAAAAAAGGCTGATTTTTTTAAAATTGAATTACTCAAAATCTCGAGCCAATTTTCAAAAACGGGTTTCAGATTCGTTTTCAGCGGGTCGAGATTTATCGAAATTGGCTATTTTCGTTCAAAAGGCAAATTTAGTGTTGTGCAGTGTAATTGTAGAGCAAAGGGTACAATGGTATCGTAATGTTTATCTTCTGCGAAACTTTGACTAGAGACTATATACTTTGTTTTTATATAATCTGAATATACATCTACTAATCTACTTAATAAAATGTATTGTTATTATAAACGTTATAGCCACCATGGCCGCCGCCACCATGCCCGCCGCCCCCGCGCCCGCCGCCCCCGCGCCCGACGCCCCCGCGCCCGACGCCACGAAAATGGCATTCGCAGCAACCGCGGTGCTGACTGCGCCTTCGCGCCTTCACGGAAAAAGAAAATCAAAAATCTTTACATGAAATCGCATTGGGCATTGATTGTGATGATTATCTTAACAAATTAATAATAGAGGGGCACACCGATATAGTTGAAAATATTCGAGAGAATTGTTTGCAATTTTATGTATGTGCCGCTCAAGAAATTTCTAAAAGATTACCAATCAATTATCAATTAAAAGTTTTTGAACCCGCCACAGTTTTGCGCGATATTGACAGAGAAACTTCATTTCATGATGTCTGTTTTATCGCTGAAACTCTTGGCGGATTTGATACATTTTCTTTACAACAAGAATGGTTTGCTTTATATCACGATTTTACAGAAACACAAAAAAATTATCTTTCATTAAGAGAATTTGACGAAATGTGGGAAAACATCCTACAACGTAGTCGTCAATATCCCATTTTGAAATCTCTTGTCAATGCTGTTCGATCGTTACCCAACTCTAATGCTGATTCAGAAAGAGTCTTTCCCTACTTACCAGACTTGAAAACGAAAAAAAGAAATAAACTGTCGTCCGTGAATATCAATGCTGCTTGTGTCCTTAAATCAGCATTAAAAGCGAGAGGGGAAACAGCAATAACTATAACGGTTAATGACGAGCATTTGTCTCGCATGCCATCTCATATATTATATTCAGCATGTGCAAATAAAAAAAAAACCAGACAACATGTAGTACATAAAGAACGTATGTGTGAATAATCGGTCTGGCAAACATTTTGTCAGATTCCACAAATCGGTCTGGCATATCTTTTGTCAGATTCCACAAATGGCATAATGGGCATAGTATGTGGTATAATAGGGCTACAGGCGATGGTACACGTTAAAAACAACCGAACGCACTAGTCGTGGCACCTCATGGGTGGCGTAGAAGACCACGCAAAACTTGGTGATATTTGAGGAAAGTAAAACGATTTAATATTAGACCGTACTCAGATTATATAAAAACAAAGTATATACGCATTTGCATTGTTCGGGTTGCACTTCTCAATAGAGTGAAGTCTCGCAGAAGATAAACATTACGATACCATTGTACCCTTTGCTCTATAATTATTTTTCTAGTACCTACCATTTCCAAGAAACGAAGCTGGCTAGTAACATCCGCGAGCACCCGGTACACATTCATTTAAAATTAATACTTTAAAAGGTAGATTAATTATCTATAAATAAAATAGGATCTTTTTGCAGTCAAAAACAATTTAGAAAAATAATAACACCGATGATTCATCGAATACTCGTCAATAACAGATTGATCAGTATTATCGAACACGAACGCGTCGACGAGCGACGACGAGTACGACAGTAATCGTCATAAGTATTCTTCGAATAAAGATACGTATGCTTACAATAAAGTTCATGCATGTATCAGCTAAACAAAAGAAGTTAAATAATTCTGTACCTATCCGTGTACATATGCCATCTTTGCCATAACGTGACATATATATTTTGCCCATATCTATCATAAACCAATACGACACATCTATTCCGCTGACAAAATATTAAAAACTAACCGTAGTAAGTGCTAAAATATTTTTAAATGAATATCGTTTGTTGCCGTGTCATGAATAATTAAAAAGAAAAATTATCCTATGAAAAAAATGAACCCTGGCTGGACGCGAACCAACGAAAAAAATCGAAAGCGACGACGAGCGATGATGAGTACGACGAGCCAATCCCAAACTCTCCTCGATTCACTTTTCTCTGGATCGCGTTTTGCGCATGGCGGTGGTGCCCGACAGTGATGCCAGAAAGCGAAATCTAAACAGTAACACGTCGAGTGGTGGGGGCATGCGGTAAGTGTGTGCGTGCCGTGTCTGCGAGCGTCTTTCGCGACGTTCAACTGTGACAACTGTCACATATCACATGCATGGCCCCTGTAAGCGGGCCCAGGTACCGAGCCCTTCGCCGCTTTCCCTTTTTAACCACCCATATCGTACCGAGGGATACTTTACGACGTCCGGGTAACCAGAAACCGACAGATAGCGAAGTACTTGCAGCTGAGGCGACATCTGAGTGTACACAGATGTCCAGATAGCCTAAATTCCTAGAGACTCCCTTACCAAGAAGAGAGACTTCGTGGAGGACGCTTTCGCCCTTCTCTGGGTTACCGACGCAACCCCCTCTTCTCACAAACCGTAGATATAAGAAGCATGTTCTACGCTGCGAGTTTTAGTCTTAGTCTACATTTTAACACCGAATCTCTGCCAGTAACTCTATTTATTCTTAATAAAGTATTCATTATTATATTTTATTTTATGTCGTCTCATTGATTCGCGCTATCACGACACCCCCACCACTCGGCGTGTTACTGTTACGATTACGCTTTCTGGCATCACTGGTGCCCGATTTGCCTTCCGGCTGAAAGAACGCAATGTTACGTGCGATGCCTTATGCGAAATCTGGCACCATTGTCACCGGCCTGAGTGCGGAACGAAGACGCGACGCCGCGACTGCATGTCGAACAAAGACGCAACGCGCCTTGAAAGGGGACGGAGCATAGTTCTGTCCTTCTTATGTGTCATCCCGATACGTGACGTCACACGGCGTTGGTGGACGAGAGATGCAGCATAGTTCCGTCCTTCTCTCCACGCCGAGAGCGATTCGGCGAGAAACGGCGCGCGCAATTCTCACGGACAAGGCACGCACACTAGCGCGTATCCCCACTCCGACGAGCACCAATGGTGCTAGCGGGCCAAATCTGAGACGACTGCACCCAGGTCAAGCGTGTGTATTAGCACGAGCGCCGTGTCATATATAAACAAACACATACACGAGAAAGACATAGTTACCGACACTGGGCAATAGATGCCTTCTTTTCTCGCCAGAGTATTTGTATGTACTATTGAATATATAGTGCTCGGCGGCACAATGAAAGCTTTCTTATCCTGAGCCAAAAGTTGGAGCACACTACGGCTGACGCCCACACTAAGGAGCACGCATTTTGCTGTCGCCCTTATCACCCCGCAGGGGGGTCCCGCCCTGGTGGTGTGTGACCTTTGGAGCTTAGCGTACCCACGAACCCGACATACGCTCGTATTGGATGCATAATCGGCTGCTTGGGCCGTGCGTCCACTCCACCGGAGGATAATCGGTAGACGGGGTTGGGGGACCCGCCGGTGGTAGTGGTAGGGCGGCGTGTGGGAACGTCCCACCCGTGCCGTTCTTAGCTGCCGCCGGTCCCCCAACATTTGGGACGACACCCCTTTTTTGGCGTTCATTGGGGTTGCAATCGTCGTGGCAGCTGGTGTAGCCATAGCTAGCGAGGGAATGTTCCGGGTGTGGGAGCTGCACTGAATCAGCTCGCCTTACCATGGTGGCAGAATTATGGGAGGGGTTTAGAAAGGCCTCGCTTCCACCAGTATTGTGAGGGGCCAAGCGACCCTCTAGATTGGTATCTGTCGCAAGACAGCCCGTTGATCGAGCATGAACTCGATCGTTGAAGAGCATTGTGGACGTATAGACCCACGAGTCGAGGAAGCCACGGTCTTCGGGCCCGCTCGCAAAAGGACAACAATTGTCGCCCTTATCATCAAAGCACTACGCCGTACCGCCGGACACCACATATTCGGTTGCATCAAGTTACAAGTCAAGTCTGTGAACATATTTAGAACGGAAGTTGTAGAATTTACGACCGTGCGTTATCCTTCTGTCAATTTTGCTCACGTCGCGGGAGTCTGCGAGTGGAGTCACTGCCCCGTCAAACTCACTTGCCACTATAAACGCGTGATAAGCCAAAGTATTGTATAGAAGCATCGCCGATAGAAAAGTTAAATTCTCGCGTTCGTTCAAGCTTGCATACACATTACCGACACATAGAGTGTACCCGCCTCGTAGTAAGAGCGTCGCGTTTCTGCCAGGATAGTTACACAAATCTTAGAATATAATATACTAGGTTTAGCTCCAATAGAATTGGAAGTAGTTAGATTGACTCCCGGCCAGTTTCGCGCTCCCGCAGAACAGTATCGTGTACCGTTCTTCCAATTCTATTGCGTAAACCTGTAAGGTGACAGAGGACTCCTACGGCTGGCTGTCCCCCCCCCCCTACAGGGGTACTCCTAGTCTCCCTTGCAGGCAGTTTGCATATAGTAAAACGTAGTACAGGATATCTGTGGTGCGACAAAATACGACTGCATTTTCACCGCCAACGAGGCGTAGAAAAATTCGGTTACAAGCTAAAGACACATAACATCGGGACAGCGTTCAAATCATCCTTAGGCTTGTACCACAAGATCTTTAGCAAGATTAAAGACAGAACACCACAAGAGCTGGCCTCCAATGTGATCTACAAAATTCCGTGCTTAGGTTGTGACAGGTGTTATGTTGGACAAACAAAGCCATATATAAAAAATAGAGTCTACACACACAAAACGAATATTAATGCAGAACAGAATAACTTTACAGCCTTAGCAAAACACAACATAGAATTTGACCCCAATTTCGATTACACAAGCATTGACATACTAGCCATAGAACCATATTACGAAAAACGGTTAATTAAAGAAATGTTCCACATCCACAATGAAAAAACAGTTAATTCAAAAACTGACAGACATAATCTCAGTAACATCTACCTACCTTTACTAGAACACGGAAGCCGAAAACCCACATCAAATAATTGAACACCAGATATTTAGTTCCTTGATGAAAAAACGAGCGTTAATACACATCACATCACACACACAAACACACGCAATAGTCGATCCAAACCAGGAGTGTAGAAGCACAAAATTATCTACCATGGTTAATTTCTTATGAAAATGGAGCACGATAGATACACCCTGCGTCAGATTTTAGATTTAAGTTTTATTAACCGTTATAACTTAGATATAAGAACATTGTGAAAAGTTAAGGTTGTACCTATCACCTTTCGGTGATATGAATAGCCTCAATCTATTACAAAAAATTGTAAAACCATTAATTGTTAAAGCCAACAATTAACGGGTTAGACACCCTAACACACACCACAGAAAAACCGTTAAAATGAACCGCGACTCCATCTCTCACACACACCGCCAATAGATTCAAACACCTAAACTACAAACCGAAATACCCCCGCTCCATAGTAATAACCGCTGTGATTTCTACCGTCTGCCTCAATCCCTCGACCTCTCCGACTATGACCACACCACAAAGCTCATGAGCACAGTGAACAACGAACAAACATCAAACAGTGAACCACTATCTCCAGTCACTGTAATTTAATTATTTCACATATAATTTCCTATTAGAATAATCCGATACACACATTTGAACGGAAAACATAAGATCATTGTCTGTGAGGCCACACACGACCATCCACATAAAAATAGAACCGCTACAAACCAAAATATTCCAACAAAAACCGAAGACTTCAACACATATGGATTGGTAGAAAATATCTCTATAAGTAATCATGTTTCCTCGCATAACAGTTTCCACACGAATTTTTACTAATTCTTTGCAAAAAATAGACATAAGTACATATCAGACACTACTTTCACCGACATTTGTACCATATAGACTCCTGATGAGGGAACCATGGATGTTTCAAAACATGTAGAGTGCCGAATAAATCACAAATCCAGTATCAACCAAGAAATGGGCAAACTATTCTTTCAATAGTGATTAATAAACTTTTGGTCTAAAATTGTGAAAAATATAACAAAAAATGTTATAACATTTGAAATCGTTGTAAAGAAAAACCGCACCTTCGTGTAAATTGTTTTAACCCTCGGACTCCCGACTAAAAATGAGACACGCAGACCAGTGATATCAGTTCCGGCCTAAAACCGCATATGTGGCGACCGTGGTGGGGGAAACCGCAAAGTGTGTGCGTGCCGTGTCTGTGTGTGCGATGTGCGCGCCGCGGCACGGCGGTTGACCGTACCGTACGGAGACAAGGAAGGTGCTATGCTCCCCGTCTCCTTTCCATCAAGGCTTGCGTACCGTGACGTCACAACCAACAAAAAGAAAGACAGTCCTATGCTCTGTCTCTTTTCCACCAACGAAGCGTCCTTATGACGTCGACGCTGCGCGCACCCCCAGTTGCGAGAAAGACAGAACTATGCTCTCCGTCCTCTTTCCACCACGGTCGTACCCATGTGCTTCGTTTGGCATGCGACAGCGGCAACGAAATTCTCTTTCGGCTGGGCAGGCCAAAATGGTCAAAAATGCACTTTCACCGAATTTATCTCGCAAGACGCCATTCGATAGGTAATTAAAAGAAATCGTGCTTTGCCAAGTTTGAGCCCTCTATCTCCATCAGACGGGTAGTTATAGGGTAAAATATAATACCGGTTTTTTGCATATTTTTCGTATTTAACGGTACGCAAAAATTCTGCAAACAATCCTGAATATTCTAAACATGTGTGTTTACGGTTGGAAATTTCTACAGATTTTTTTCTTGCAAACCCTATGTATAAAAAATGAAAAACGTAAAAAAAACACGAAAAATTTCGATTACGTGTTGAAGTTTTCGACCGACTGGATTTTTACAAATTCTGTGGTTAAGTATTGTCATGACTATTATCTCAAATTTTTTTCAGATGTTTTGGTAGGGTCCGTCGCAGTTAAAATAAATAAAAACCGATGTTTTCGGTGTATTTTGAGCGCTAACCGAATGAATACTTTAAATATTTGCATTGCCTTCATATAGTGACTGAATTGGACGATCCTTTGTACGTCTGCACACAAGCGAGTAATATACATATAAAGGGAATTTGGTCGTTTCGATTTAATTGAGAGCGTGCGCACGCTCTATTCAGAAATATTAAATACCTTTTAAAGAGTGCGGCTAAGGCAGCGGTTAAGAGCTTTCGTGTCGCAAGTTCGCGCCCCGTATTGGTCCATTTTTTTTCCTTGCGATAGTTGTTTTTTGTTGCTTAAATCACACGACGATGAGCCACATTCCCTTACAAATAATGTTGGACACACTACCATCAGTAATAAACTCATACATAATGACAAATTCGATTGAAATGGATTGCATAGCCTACCTACTGACCCGGGGTCGCATTTCCACTAGTTCAACCGGCTGGGAAGAGCAACATTTCTTATCCCATATTTCCGAAAGCATTTCAAAGGATCCCACCCCAGGGATGCATTTGATTTTTTAATTGATATGTATGTGCTGATGCGTGGTCCCCTACCACGAATACGATGACAGGTTCGGTGAATCACAGGACAGAGTAGGGAAAGGTGCCACCAGGTTCTACAGGTAAGTGAAACACACCTAAATCACCGAAGCGGTCGGTGGCGAAGTGCCTATGGTGCCAGCTTCGGAATCCGAAGGTTGCAGGTTCGAGTCTATGCACAGACGTGCGTGTGTATTATTAATTTCTGGTTCGAACATTTTTTTTTTTTTTTATTATGCACACGGTTTGGCTATGTGTGCTTTACGTTGGTGTGTTATTGCATAAGTGACCGAATTTATTTTCTGAAACTAATTTTTACGTGGTCTTCCACGCCACCCATGAGGTGCCACGACTAGCGCGTTCGGTTTTTTATTGTGGACCTTCGCCAATAGCCGTATTGTACCACATTTTTGAAGTAGTCGGCAATGACAGTGCCGGAAGCATATATATGCGAAAATGCATATTTTCAACACATGACAACATTCGATACACGACAGATTTTTTCCCATTTCCTCTCTTGAGACGGGGTGTCTAGCACGAGGCCAGACTCAGTTTTTCCCATCTCCTCTCTGGAGACGGGGTGTCTAGCACGAAGCCAGACTCAATTTTTCCCATCTCCTTTGTGGAGACGGGGTGTCTAGCACGAAGCCAGACTCAATTTTCCCATCTCCTCTCTGGAGACGGCGTGTCTAGCACGAGGCCAGACTCAATTTTTCCCATCTCCTTTGTGGAGACGGGGTGTCTAGCACGAGGCCAGACTCAATTTTCCCCATCTCTTCTTTGGAGATGGATTGTGTAAAAAAAAGAATACTATAATGGATGAAACAGCAATTATATCAAATTGCTTTAAATCCCCATAAAATACAGAGAATTTTATGGTGTGACGGCCAGCCGGGACGTGACAATGGTATTTATTATTTTTACAAATCAGTAGACGAGCCGGCAATAGCAATGTCTTCTACATGTTGTGTCACTGTGTTATTGGGACATGCAGAATATAAAGTCTCAGTTGACATGAGGGACAAATGTTTGTCACTAATGTCGAGAGTTCCAGCATTTTCTCTTCTCGCCTTTAGTGCTGATTTAACAACACAAATCGCATTTACATTGACGGACGATAGTTTATTTCGTTTCTTTGTTTTTAAATCTGTCAAAAGTGAAAAAATTCTTTCCGCATCAGCATTGGAATTCGGTAGGGATCTCACAGCATTAACAAGACTCTTCAAATTGGGATATTGACGAACGCGGAAAATTTGTTCCCACATTTCATCAAAACTCAATTGCGAGAAGTACTCTTTTTCTATGTCTGCAAAATCTTCATGCAAAGCAAACCATTCTATTCTTAAAGCATCTGTATCAAAGCCCCTGAAAGTTTCGGCGATAAAAGAAACATCATTGAATGATGTTTCTCTGTCAATGTCTTGCAAAGTCGGGTGCGGTTCGAAAACTTTCAGCTTTGATAAAAATGCGTCATTGACGGGTAACCTTGTATAAATTTCTTCAGCGGCACTCACATAAAATTGCAAACAA
This sequence comes from Priocnemis perturbator, assembly GCA_963942575.1. NCBI lineage: Eukaryota > Metazoa > Arthropoda > Insecta > Hymenoptera > Pompilidae > Priocnemis > Priocnemis perturbator. The sequence goes on along the minus strand of CAWWDK010000344.1, from coordinate 2,155,522 downwards.
TTCTGGCGAACATTTGCAACTACATCTGCGTGCCCTTCTGAAAGCAATTTGTTAAGGTACTCTTCGCATTCAAACCCTAAGTTTATCTCATGTAGACATTTTTGATTATCTACATGCGAATAATCGACATTATTAATTAAATTTTGAAAAAGCTCTGGTTTGAGAAATTGTTGACAAACAATTTCCAGCAATTTCAATGATTTCGGTTGCAGCAAATGAATTCTAGTTTCCAGAGCTTGGAAAAACGAAGTAAATTTATTGAAATGAAATAATATATTTTGAAGAAATAATAAGTAGGCTTTTAAATCGGGATTTTGCATGACCAGTAATAAGTGCTGTGAACTTTTGCTTTTATCATTTGCATTTAAATATATTAAGAAATTCTCGATATTATCCCAAGACTCTAAAAGTCTTGTGATACATAATTGGCGCGAAAGCCAACGTGTTTCGGACAGTTTCAAAATTTTATGGTTTGTTTCCTGATAACTATCAGCAAAAATAGCAGATATCGTGGGACTGCAGTTAATAAAATTTGTTACATGGTTTACAAATTCCTCGCATTTGTCTGGAATCATCGTGCATGCAGAAGTTGCAATTAATGCTGCGGAATGGCATGGGCATGTCAATGTTAAGACATTTCCACACTTTTCCTCTAGCTTTGTTTTAAATGACGAATGTATCCCTGTCATAACACGTGCATTGTCGCATGACAGGGCAATAATATTAAAAAACGAAATGTTTAATCTGTACATTTCGTTTCGAAACGTTTCGAACAATTTGTCTGCAGTACAACTTTTTGCATCAAGATGAATCAGCTTGACTAATTGGGAGGTAACATGTAAAGAGTCAGGATGAACATACCGAACCTGAAACGTCATCCATTTTGTATTACAAATATCGGACGTTTCATCAATAAAAACACTAAATTTTCCATTCTGAAGAATTTCCGAAACACGTTCCGTTTCAATCGGACAGAGCACATTAGAAACAATGTTTTTACATTTTGTCTCCCCCATGCTCATTGATTGCAATACGGCATAATCTTTTCCTATCACTTGGAAAAAATGTAATAATTTTGTTGCTGTCGGGAACGAAATATTATTTTCAGCGATCAAAGCAGCGCACAGTGTGTTATTTTGGCAATCTAGCGGGACAAATGTACCGTCTTGGTGCTTGAATGATTTTTAATTTTTTTTTCAGCTGTAAGTAGTCAAAATGAAAAGAAAATAACCTGGTAAAAAACAAATTCTGAGCCCAAAAAAAAAAAATTGTGAAAAATAATTATAAATTTAGATATTATGTAATTTGTTTTACATTAACTAATGTAATATGAACAGAACAACAATTATAGTTCAAAAATATATTCTTAACAAATTATGAATGATAACATAGCTGGCAAATATGGCCTTTTTCGCATTTGTGCTCATTCTACACGCAGATAAAAAATATTCAGTTTCTACCAAAAGCGCAAGAATGCGCAGAATGTTTTTACAGTTTTTGGTACTTGAATGCTCATAGAGTAAGTCTATAAAAGAATCTAGTTGTAATTTTGCGGAATAACTAAGAAAAAGTTAACCTCAATGTCATGTAGTAAACGAATATTTCGCCTTGTGGAGCCCAAACTTTGAAGAACAATAACTGCATAAAAACATTTGATATTTATATAAGAAAAACGAGCAGAACATACCATATTAAAGGTACAATTCGGTTTGAATAAAAAAAAACCAGGACGATTTGCCACTTTTCCAGAATTTACGGGTAAACAGAACGAACTGAGAATAACGAGCGCAGACCATTAATTTGCAAGATGAATACAGGTGGGTTCAAACATGTCCCAACACCCTGTGTTGAAGGCAAAAGAGTAAATAGTTTCGGTATCGAGACTACCTAATATCCCTCTGAACACACGCAATAGCGTCCACTTAAAAAAAAGAACTTAATTTTTAGACTTTTGTCCACCTAGATTGCCGAAATAACACACTGTGCAGCGTACCGAATTTCTGTTGCTTTCTTTCGCATGTCGAAAGGTACATTTGTATCGTCCGTCGTATTTATATTCTTGTCTGTTCCTTTTTTTTCAATACATTTTTCCTTTTCTATGTGCACTGCGGATTCTGCGTGCCGATAAATGACAGACACTTTTGCGCTCATGTGTTTCTCACAATATCTGCAAAAAGCGAGTGTCGTGTCCTCCGATACTTCGCATAGTCATGGTTGAAATGTTAAATTTTCTAACCATTGCTTACGAAATGATCGTACCTCTGGACAGAGTAGAACTGAATTCTGTCTTTTTATTACGACAGACGAATTTCTCTTTGCATTACTTTTGTGGCACTCAGAATCCGCATGCTTCGAAATGAACGTTTCGCATGACAAATGTTTTTTGCATATTGTGGAATGAAATAAGTAATCGTTTGTTGGTACTTTGTGTACCCAAGAATTGTATCTAGTGTCGCGAAGCCAAGCTTCACAAAACTTTCGCCTATTTTTTTTTTGCAACGGCTAGCTCATTTTTATGTAAATTAAAAAAGGAACAGACAAAAATGTAATTTGATATTATTATTAACTTAATACTAAAAATAAAACTAAAAAAAATGTTTGCAATGGAATAAAGAAAGTAAATTACTATAGAAAAGGAAAAAAAGAGAAAATGAGAAAGAAAAGGAAAAGGAGAAAAGCTAAAAAATTCAAACACAAATAATTTAATAATCCGTACCGTGCCGCTCGGGATCCACAATCTGCGCACAACACTGGACGAAAACGAACTGAAAGCAGTGTTACTGTGCGTACAAAGTATGGTGCGATCTGCGTTTGTTTCTCAATGGCTTTTCGCTGTGCTACGACGTACAAGCGGACGCCTCACTTTCGATGAAGTTACCGAGCGGTGCGGACGTGTAATGAATCCACGTAAGTAATACATGTATCATTATACACTTCTTACATTTTCATATAATGAATGATTATATGTGGAAGCACAAAATGTGATGATATTACAGTATCGCTTCCTTTCTTCCCGCAGACGACAAGCAGCAGAAAATGGTCGGCAGTGACCAGGAGGGCCAACAGGCGATTCTTGCACAGATATGGCACCTCCCGGCACTGCTGAATAGTCAGCAACACCAGCAGCACCAACAGCATCAGCATCAGCAACAGCAGCAGCCGCCGCTGCCGCCGTCGCCGTCGCCGCCACCGACGCCGCCGTCGTCGTCGGCGACATCACTAACGCCAACGCCAACGCTGCCGCCGCCGCCGACGCTGCCGCTGCCACCGCTGTCGCCGCCGCCGCCGCCACCGCCAACGCTGCCGCTGCCACCGCTGCCGCCGCCGCCGTCGCAGCAAAATGTAATAAAAAGTAAGTGTACTATCAATACTTGTTGCATTATAACAACATTAGCAGCACGTGCACGAGCGAGCCCAATCGCTGGTTAGCTGCATGGGTCGCTATTAGGTAACATATAGTACAATTGTATACATCTGGTGCATATCTGTACGTTTATATTTTAGAGAAGAAAAAAAGGGGAGCCGGCCGAAGCCGGGCATTCGCCCACCGCAGATACTGGGGTGGGCGAGGAGGCCGCGGAGGAGGCCAAGGAGGGGGCCAAGGAGGGGACAGGCCACCCGTGTATTATATAAATTGCAAGTGGTAAATAAAAAAATATATTTAAAAACCTCAGTTTCTTTTTTTTTAATGCTAGTAACTCCTGCAATACCTGCCTACATTTCATGTGTTGAAAATATGCATTTTCGCGTATATATGCTTCCGGCACTGTCATTGCTGACTACTTCAAAAATGTGGTACAATAGGGCTATTGGCGAAGGTCCACAATAAAAAACCGAACGCGCTAGTCGTGGCACCTCATGGGTGGCGTGGAAGACCACGTAAAAATTAGTTTCAGAAAATAAATTCGGTCACTTATGCAATAACACACCAATGTAAAGCACACGTAGCCAAACCGTGTGCATAATAAAAAAAAAAAAAAAATGTTCGAACCAGAAAGTAATAATACACACGCACGTCGGTGCATAGACTCGAACCTGCAACCTTCGGATTCCGAAGCTGGCACCATAGGCACTTCGCCACCGACCGCTTCGGTGATTTAGGTGTGTTTCACTTACCTGTAGAACCTGGTGGCACCTTTCCCTACTCTGTCCTGTGATTCACCGAACCTGTCATCGTATTCGTGGTAGGGGACCACGGATCAGCACATACATATCAATTAAAAAATCAAATGCATCCCTGGGGTGGGATCCTTTGAAATGCTTTCGGAAATTTGGGATAAGAAATGTTGCTCTTCCCAGCCGGTTGAACTAGTGGAAATGCGACCCCGGGTCAGTAGGTAGTGTCATGTCCCTCTTCGGACAATCGGAGCCGACGCCTTCACGTTGACTCCGTGGTTTCGCTTCAATCAATTCGCTACACTTCGCTTTAAATATCGTTTTATTTTCACCTTGCTTTATCACACTGTTTACGCTACTGTTGCTACACAGAGAGTGATTTCTGGAACCTTCGAAGAGGTGACGCTCGCCGATGTGACGATCGCTGATGCACCGATCTCGGTGTGCTGTGATGAAGATTATTGGCCGAAATCGAGAGCGTGTGAATGTGTCGGAGTGCAGGTATGAGTGTATTGGAGCGTGCGATGAAGACGACAGTGCGGACGAAAACAGACGCATTCCTCGGCCGTGCATTTGGAGCAGGTTATTGTTTTCCATAGAGCATACGACTTTTGGAGTATTGCATTGGTAATGCCATTGACCCGGAGAAACGCATGGCAACAGCGTTCTGCCTTTTATGTGGTAGTGTGCGTAACCTGCTCCAATACAATGACATGATGATCGCGTCGCGTACATTGAGATCGCCACGACTGTATTCCTTCGGGTCGCACTATATATATATGTTACGCGACACAACATACTCCCCCCGTTGAGAGGTTACGATCAACCACTGCGGATGTTGATTTCGCGACTCTGAATTATATAATGTGTTTATGGTGGAGTCAATCGCATACGTCGCATGATGATATCGCTGGTCGCTCGCTGGTGACTCTAAAGAGGAGAGCTAGACTGTGTGGTGTGGTTGCGCCACCGCACGTACATTTTCTACATTCTACCGTGCCGGGTATTTTCCGACTTGTGATCGCATCGTGACGTATATATTTTTGGCTGTGACGACGCCTTGACTCATCTTAGGTGGAACCCGCTCTTCACCTCTCGATGTATTATGTGGAACACGTTCTTCACCGTTTGATATGTTGGGTGGAACCCGTTCTTCACTATTTGGTATATTGGGTGGAACACGTTCTTCACCATGTGGTATGTTAGGTGGAACACGTTCTTCACCGTTTGGTCTAGTAGGTGGAACACGTTCTTCACCAATTTATTTGTATGGCCGGTAGGCCCTCTCTGATCGCATTAGGGTCTATTCTAACGGCTAGGTTATGTTTGCGCACGACGTCGCAGGCCGTTTATTACAATGCAGAATACGCAACATACTCCCCCCGTTGAGGGAGTACGAACAAGTCGCGTACATAGTCGCGTAAATGTGTTTTTAGATACGCTAACCTAGCTCGTTGGTAGGTAACGCTTCACTTGCGCTGAGTGACGAGGTCGGTTTTTAAACTAAGCGCAATTCGTGTCGATCCTGCGATTGTGTTGCGTTGTATGTTTTGTCTCGCACGATGTGCGTAAAGGTGTTAATTAGAGGGTAATGGACACAGGACTTGAGTTGTTCGCTTTAGCTCCCCGTTCGCTGTTTTCACCGTAACTGTTCTGGTGATTCCGTCTTCGCCAGGGTGTGTAGCTGTAACCTTACCCAACGCCCATTGCGAGCAGGGCTGGTTCTTGTCCTTTAGAAGGACGATGGTCCCGACCTTGAGTTCTGGTCCGTCTTTGGCCCATTTGTGTCGCTTCTGCAGTTCGTTCAAGTACTCCTTGTTCCATCTCGCCCAGAAATCCTGACGCACCTTTGTGATGTGACGCCAGGTGGACAAGCGGTTCACTGGAACTTGCAAAACATTGCCCTCGGGAAGGGTGGTCAGAGGTTTGCCGAGTAAGAAGTGCGCTGGCGTCAGAGCCATCAAGTCGTTCGGATCGGATGATAATGACATTATAGGCCGAGAATTTAAGATGCCTTCTATTTCGATTGTTAATGTATTCAGTTCCTCGAAAGTAAATAAGGAGTCGCCCACGACCCGTCGGAAATGATGTTTAAATAGTTTAACCATCGACTCCCATAAACCGCCGAAGTGCGGAGCAGCCGGTGGTATAAAATGCCAGGCGATCTTATGTTCGCTGGCGAACCTTTGGACGCGTTCTTGGTGCGTTTGCGATTCAAATAGAGCGTGGAGCTCTCGCAGCTGATTATTCGCACCGACGAAATTCGTGCCGTTGTCCGAGTATATATGGGAGGGCAACCCCCGTCGCGCCGCGAACCGTCGCAACGCCGCGAGGAATCCCTCGGATGACAGATCGCTCACGAGTTCTAAATGAACGGCCTTTACGGCCATGCAGACAAACACGCAAACGTAGGTCTTAATGCGCGATCTGTTGCGATATTTTTTCTCCTTTATGAAGAACGGCCCGCAAAAGTCCACGCCGGTGCTCTCGAAAGGCGTTGCTTGGCGCACGCGGGCCGCCGGGAGACTGCCCATCTTATACTCCACGGTATTCGCGTTAAATCGGAAGCAACGCGTGCACGCGCGTATTACCTGCCGCACCTGATTACGCCCGTCGAGTACCCAGAATTTCTGCCGCAGGATGTATAACGTGGTCTGGATCCCCGCGTGATGGTGTTTTTCATGCGTTTCCCGAATGATTCGGTCCGTTAACGGATGCCGATTTGGCAGCAAAATTTGGTGTTTTTGATTATACGTGAGATCCGCCTTCCGAAGCCGCCCGCCGACCCGCAACAACCCGTCATCGTCCAAGAATGGGCTCAAGCACGCTATTTTGCTTTTTACCGCTGTGAGGTTGTCTTTGATAATTTTTATCTCGCATGCAAATTGCGCGGCCTGCATGATTCTCAAGATTGTTGTCTCGGCTGCCTGAATTTCTTCGGCGCACAATGGCCCGACGCGCCTGCCCTTGGGGCGGAAGCGCAAGCAGTAAGCAATGACTCTCCGTAATTTAGTATATGACGAACAGTGCTCGAACAGTTCGGTAGCATGCGTGTTGATGACTAGGCACGTGGCGGTCTTAAGCTCCGGAACCTCAATCAATTGGAGCCTCTCGTCAGGCCAATCCTGCTCGGTTTTCGTTAGCCACGGTGGACCGGTACACCATGTAAGATTTCGCAAAAACGCGTGGGGTAGTTGACCCCTGGATACAGCGTCGGCCGGGTTGTCCTCCGAACGGACGTGCCGCCAGGCGTGCTCGCCGGTAAGTTGTTGGATCTCCGCGACTCGCGCCGCTACGTACGTTTTGAGCCGATGCGGTGGCGCTCCGAGCCAATGTAGGACCACGGTCGAATCGGACCAGAATATCACCTTATCGGGCGTGACCTTGAACGCGTCGCTTGCCTCGCGGTACAATCGAGCTAGTAATAACGCTCCACACAATTCTAAGCGCGGTATTGTCACCGTTTTCAGCGGCGCGACTCGCGACTTTGCGCATAGTAGCCGGCTAGTGATGCTTCCGTCTCTGCCGTTCGACCGCACGTACAGACATGCTCCATACCCGACCGTACTCGCGTCGCAAAACCCGTGTAATTGTACACCTTCACACCGGTCGGCTAATACCCTGCGATCGAACGCGACTTGTTGAACGAGTTGCAATTGACGCGTGAACTCTGTCCATTCAGAATGTACGGTCTGCGGAACTGACTCGTCCCATGCGACTCCCGAACGCCACACGTCCTGCATGATTTTCTTGGCGTGTAATACGACGGGGCCCAGCAAACCCAAAGGATCGAAGATTTTCGCGACCTCGGACAATATGCTTCGCTTAGTCACCCGATCCTCAATGCTGTGGGGATGTGTTGAGTAACACAATTTATCTGACCGCGTGTTCCACGAAATGCCTAGCGTTTTCAAGGACCGATCTATGTCTACCAAAAAACTTGCGTGCAATTCGCTGTCTGCCAGACCGTCGATGACATCCCGATGGTTCGATGCCCACTGCCGAATGCTTAGCCCGCCGCGATTCAATAGGCTCGTTATTTCCTCTCTCAACGCGCGAGCCTCGTCGACCGTTTCGGCGCCGGACAGGAGATCATCCACGTAAAGATGGGCCTTCAGGATTTCCGCTGCCCTGGGGAATGACTGTCGCTCGTCGTCCGCGAGTTTGTGCACGGTGCGGATCGCGAGAAACGGGGAAGACGAAACGCCGAAAGTAAGAGTATTCAATTGATACGTCTCGATTTTTCCGTCTATACGCCAAAGAATTCTCTGAAACGGCCGATCGCTCTCATGCAAAAGAACCTGGCGGTACATTTTCTCGATATCCGCGGTTATAACGTACCTGTAAGCTCGGAATCGGACTAGATGGGCGAACAATTTGTCCTGTATCGTAGGCCCTACTAACAGGGTGTCATTCAATGACACGCCGGATGTCGACTTCGCGGATGCGTCAAAGACTACACGCACCTTCGTGGTATTGCTCGACTCTTTTATTACCGCGTGGTGTGGCATGTAAAAGCCTTCGTCATTGGGGGCCTCTACTAGCGACATGTGGCCTAAAGTCAAATATTCGTCTAAGACGCGTTGGTATTCTGATCGTAGCGTGTCGTTCGAGTTTAACTTGCGCTCTAAAGCCGACAACCGTTTGATTGCACCGGCTCGCGATTCGCCTAGGCGCTCGGGTGGTTCGCGAAACGGCAGACGCACCGTGTATCGTCCGGACCCGTCGCGACTCACGGTTTTCACGAAGTGCGCTTCGCACTCGACTTCCTCTTTCGACCGAGGTTTTTCTGTCGCGACTTCCTCGACGTCCCAAAACCTGCTTATCTGAGCCTCGAGCGACGTCAGGTGGCACGCGGCTTTCGTCGTGTTTTGTTTTGATTCACCGCCGGCGACCACCCAACCTAGCCGCGTTTTCTGCAGATACAAATCTTGGCCCTCGCGCGAAAGGTTGATCTGCCCTACCGACAGTAGCGAAACGGTTGCCCCTGAACCGAGCAATAGATCGACCGGCCGCGGCACATGAAACTCCGCATCCGCTAAACGAATATTTGGAGGAATTACTATTGAACTACGCGGGAATACCTCCGACGGGACCAATTCAGCGATGGTGGGAATGGTGAGACATGTCAACTCCTTGCGAAACCCGTCGATCGCCGACCGCAGCACGATCTTTACGATGCCCTTCGAGACGGTGTGTGTGGCATTTATTGTACCGACCGGTACCGAATGCGCGGTCACGCGCACGCCCAGCCGCCTCACGAGGGACTCCGTGATGAAATTCGCGGTGGCGCACGTATCCAAGAGCGCACGGGCCGTGACTGTTTTATTCCACTTATCTGTGATGCAGACCGTCGCGCTCATTAAGAGTTGCGGCGGCGCGGTCGGTATGAGAGTCGCGAGGCTTATCGCTCTTTCTCCCGCCGGACGCAGTCATGCGGATTTTGCAACCGTCGATTTGTCGCACGCGGGCCTGGATGTATTGACTCTACTCGAGCTCGCGAAGTCGTCATTGTGGAGCAAAGAATTGTGCCGTCTCTGGCAAATTGAGCAACTGGAGAAACGGCAGGGGGCATCGCGATGGGAGCGCAGGCAATTAAAGCACACCTTCGCACTTTTTACTACTTCGATGCGCTTTGTAACGGGCAACCGCTTGAACGTGTCGCACGCGAAAAGCGGGTGTCGCTTGACCCTGCACGCCACGCAGTTGCGCGCCGTTTCGGTGAAGAAGGCCTGATTCGTGGCGTAGGTACGCCGCCGCTTGGCCGGTGTTTCGTCTCTCTCTCGCTCTCTTTCTCGCTCGCCTACTCGCGACCTCTCCCGTCTCGAGGCGCAGACCGCGGTCTTGTACAAAAATTCCACCATTTGATCTAGTTTAGGAAAGTCGTCCCTTTCGAGGCTTGCCTCCCATTTCTCTGCCGCGGTTCTAGGCAACTTATTTTCTAATATGTGGACGACCATTTCGTCGCCGACCGACACTCCCAGCGCATTTAGCGACGCGACGTGCTGCTGGGCGTCGTCCGCGAGCCGCGTCAAACCGCTCGTGGATTCCCGATCTAACGTCGGCATGTTGAGCAATAACGACAAGTGCCGCGACACTAAAATGCGCTTCACCTCGTACGACCGCTCGAGCAAGTCCCACGCCTTCGGATAATTAATTCCATCTATTTCAAATAGTCTTATCTTGCTCGCCGCCTCTTTTACCAGAGCGGATTTTAAATAATGTAATTTTGCCATGTCATCTAGATCGGTCTGCGAGCCGATCATGCTGTTGAACGCATTCTTAAACGATAGCCAATTCTCGTACCGGCCATCAAACGTCGGCAACGAAGCCTCGGGCAACTTTATCCGGCGTCTCCTTATGGCAGTAGCGATTACATCATTATCAACGCGCGCGTCCTCGTCCACCGGATCGTTGTCCGCGTGCGAGATCTCCGCGCTATTCAGGATATTTTCGGCCTGTCCCGCGAGCGCGTAGAACCGATTTTGAATCTCCGCGAATATGTCCTCATGGCCTTTGTCCGACTCTAACACCACCAGCTCATCATTGTGCTCCTCGGCAGCGTAAAATAACTCCGTTAAGCGGCTAATCCGTAATTTTAGTGTTGCACTATCTAGCTTCCCTTTTTCGAGAAGATGTCCGATGGCCGTAATCTGCGATTTGACGGAGGATCGCTTTTGGACTAGAAATTTCACTCTTTCCGACATGGTGGGCGAATGTAATTTTGAAAATGACCGAACGACTTACTCTGATGGCTCTGTAGATGCGGCCGATGTAATCCTCGACAGTTGTTGACCGTCCCGTTCTCAGTGGCTGATGCAGCGATATATGCTTCTTTCTTTCCTTTCGTAAACCAGGGGTCGTGAGTTCAAACCTCACAGGAGGCACCAAAATGTCATGTCCCTCTTCGGACAATCGGAGCCGACGCCTTCACGTTGACTCCGTGGTTTCGCTTCAATCAATTCGCTACACTTCGCTTTAAATATCGTTTTATTTTCACCTTGCTTTATCACACTGTTTACGCTACTGTTGCTACACAGAGAGTGATTTCTGGAACCTTCGAAGAGGTGACGCTCGCCGATGTGACGATCGCTGATGCACCGATCTCGGTGTGCTGTGATGAAGATTATTGGCCGAAATCGAGAGCGTGTGAATGTGTCGGAGTGCAGGTATGAGTGTATTGGAGCGTGCGATGAAGACGACAGTGCGGACGAAAACAGACGCATTCCTCGGCCGTGCATTTGGAGCAGGTTATTGTTTTCCATAGAGCATACGACTTTTGGAGTATTGCATTGGTAATGCCATTGACCCGGAGAAACGCATGGCAACAGCGTTCTGCCTTTTATGTGGTAGTGTGCGTAACCTGCTCCAATACAATGACATGATGATCGCGTCGCGTACATTGAGATCGCCACGACTGTATTCCTTCGGGTCGCACTATATATATATGTTACGCGACACAACATACTCCCCCCGTTGAGAGGTTACGATCAACCACTGCGGATGTTGATTTCGCGACTCTGAATTATATAATGTGTTTATGGTGGAGTCAATCGCATACGTCGCATGATGATATCGCTGGTCGCTCGCTGGTGACTCTAAAGAGGAGAGCTAGACTGTGTGGTGTGGTTGCGCCACCGCACGTACATTTTCTACATTCTACCGTGCCGGGTATTTTCCGACTTGTGATCGCATCGTGACGTATATATTTTTGGCTGTGACGACGCCTTGACTCATCTTAGGTGGAACCCGCTCTTCACCTCTCGATGTATTATGTGGAACACGTTCTTCACCGTTTGATATGTTGGGTGGAACCCGTTCTTCACTATTTGGTATATTGGGTGGAACACGTTCTTCACCATGTGGTATGTTAGGTGGAACACGTTCTTCACCGTTTGGTCTAGTAGGTGGAACACGTTCTTCACCAATTTATTTGTATGGCCGGTAGGCCCTCTCTGATCGCATTAGGGTCTATTCTAACGGCTAGGTTATGTTTGCGCACGACGTCGCAGGCCGTTTATTACAATGCAGAATACGCAACATACTCCCCCCGTTGAGGGAGTACGAACAAGTCGCGTACATAGTCGCGTAAATGTGTTTTTAGATACGCTAACCTAGCTCGTTGGTAGGTAACGCTTCACTTGCGCTGAGTGACGAGGTCGGTTTTTAAACTAAGCGCAATTCGTGTCGATCCTGCGATTGTGTTGCGTTGTATGTTTTGTCTCGCACGATGTGCGTAAAGGTGTTAATTAGAGGGTAATGGACACAGGACTTGAGTTGTTCGCTTTAGCTCCCCGTTCGCTGTTTTCACCGTAACTGTTCTGGTGATTCCGTCTTCGCCAGGGTGTGTAGCTGTAACCTTACCCAACGCCCATTGCGAGCAGGGCTGGTTCTTGTCCTTTAGAAGGACGATGGTCCCGACCTTGAGTTCTGGTCCGTCTTTGGCCCATTTGTGTCGCTTCTGCAGTTCGTTCAAGTACTCCTTGTTCCATCTCGCCCAGAAATCCTGACGCACCTTTGTGATGTGACGCCAGGTGGACAAGCGGTTCACTGGAACTTGCAAAACATTGCCCTCGGGAAGGGTGGTCAGAGGTTTGCCGAGTAAGAAGTGCGCTGGCGTCAGAGCCATCAAGTCGTTCGGATCGGATGATAATGACATTATAGGCCGAGAATTTAAGATGCCTTCTATTTCGATTGTTAATGTATTCAGTTCCTCGAAAGTAAATAAGGAGTCGCCCACGACCCGTCGGAAATGATGTTTAAATAGTTTAACCATCGACTCCCATAAACCGCCGAAGTGCGGAGCAGCCGGTGGTATAAAATGCCAGGCGATCTTATGTTCGCTGGCGAACCTTTGGACGCGTTCTTGGTGCGTTTGCGATTCAAATAGAGCGTGGAGCTCTCGCAGCTGATTATTCGCACCGACGAAATTCGTGCCGTTGTCCGAGTATATATGGGAGGGCAACCCCCGTCGCGCCGCGAACCGTCGCAACGCCGCGAGGAATCCCTCGGATGACAGATCGCTCACGAGTTCTAAATGAACGGCCTTTACGGCCATGCAGACAAACACGCAAACGTAGGTCTTAATGCGCGATCTGTTGCGATATTTTTTCTCCTTTATGAAGAACGGCCCGCAAAAGTCCACGCCGGTGCTCTCGAAAGGCGTTGCTTGGCGCACGCGGGCCGCCGGGAGACTGCCCATCTTATACTCCACGGTATTCGCGTTAAATCGGAAGCAACGCGTGCACGCGCGTATTACCTGCCGCACCTGATTACGCCCGTCGAGTACCCAGAATTTCTGCCGCAGGATGTATAACGTGGTCTGGATCCCCGCGTGATGGTGTTTTTCATGCGTTTCCCGAATGATTCGGTCCGTTAACGGATGCCGATTTGGCAGCAAAATTTGGTGTTTTTGATTATACGTGAGATCCGCCTTCCGAAGCCGCCCGCCGACCCGCAACAACCCGTCATCGTCCAAGAATGGGCTCAAGCACGCTATTTTGCTTTTTACCGCTGTGAGGTTGTCTTTGATAATTTTTATCTCGCATGCAAATTGCGCGGCCTGCATGATTCTCAAGATTGTTGTCTCGGCTGCCTGAATTTCTTCGGCGCACAATGGCCCGACGCGCCTGCCCTTGGGGCGGAAGCGCAAGCAGTAAGCAATGACTCTCCGTAATTTAGTATATGACGAACAGTGCTCGAACAGTTCGGTAGCATGCGTGTTGATGACTAGGCACGTGGCGGTCTTAAGCTCCGGAACCTCAATCAATTGGAGCCTCTCGTCAGGCCAATCCTGCTCGGTTTTCGTTAGCCACGGTGGACCGGTACACCATGTAAGATTTCGCAAAAACGCGTGGGGTAGTTGACCCCTGGATACAGCGTCGGCCGGGTTGTCCTCCGAACGGACGTGCCGCCAGGCGTGCTCGCCGGTAAGTTGTTGGATCTCCGCGACTCGCGCCGCTACGTACGTTTTGAGCCGATGCGGTGGCGCTCCGAGCCAATGTAGGACCACGGTCGAATCGGACCAGAATATCACCTTATCGGGCGTGACCTTGAACGCGTCGCTTGCCTCGCGGTACAATCGAGCTAGTAATAACGCTCCACACAATTCTAAGCGCGGTATTGTCACCGTTTTCAGCGGCGCGACTCGCGACTTTGCGCATAGTAGCCGGCTAGTGATGCTTCCGTCTCTGCCGTTCGACCGCACGTACAGACATGCTCCATACCCGACCGTACTCGCGTCGCAAAACCCGTGTAATTGTACACCTTCACACCGGTCGGCTAATACCCTGCGATCGAACGCGACTTGTTGAACGAGTTGCAATTGACGCGTGAACTCTGTCCATTCAGAATGTACGGTCTGCGGAACTGACTCGTCCCATGCGACTCCCGAACGCCACACGTCCTGCATGATTTTCTTGGCGTGTAATACGACGGGGCCCAGCAAACCCAAAGGATCGAAGATTTTCGCGACCTCGGACAATATGCTTCGCTTAGTCACCCGATCCTCAATGCTGTGGGGATGTGTTGAGTAACACAATTTATCTGACCGCGTGTTCCACGAAATGCCTAGCGTTTTCAAGGACCGATCTATGTCTACCAAAAAACTTGCGTGCAATTCGCTGTCTGCCAGACCGTCGATGACATCCCGATGGTTCGATGCCCACTGCCGAATGCTTAGCCCGCCGCGATTCAATAGGCTCGTTATTTCCTCTCTCAACGCGCGAGCCTCGTCGACCGTTTCGGCGCCGGACAGGAGATCATCCACGTAAAGATGGGCCTTCAGGATTTCCGCTGCCCTGGGGAATGACTGTCGCTCGTCGTCCGCGAGTTTGTGCACGGTGCGGATCGCGAGAAACGGGGAAGACGAAACGCCGAAAGTAAGAGTATTCAATTGATACGTCTCGATTTTTCCGTCTATACGCCAAAGAATTCTCTGAAACGGCCGATCGCTCTCATGCAAAAGAACCTGGCGGTACATTTTCTCGATATCCGCGGTTATAACGTACCTGTAAGCTCGGAATCGGACTAGATGGGCGAACAATTTGTCCTGTATCGTAGGCCCTACTAACAGGGTGTCATTCAATGACACGCCGGATGTCGACTTCGCGGATGCGTCAAAGACTACACGCACCTTCGTGGTATTGCTCGACTCTTTTATTACCGCGTGGTGTGGCATGTAAAAGCCTTCGTCATTGGGGGCCTCTACTAGCGACATGTGGCCTAAAGTCAAATATTCGTCTAAGACGCGTTGGTATTCTGATCGTAGCGTGTCGTTCGAGTTTAACTTGCGCTCTAAAGCCGACAACCGTTTGATTGCACCGGCTCGCGATTCGCCTAGGCGCTCGGGTGGTTCGCGAAACGGCAGACGCACCGTGTATCGTCCGGACCCGTCGCGACTCACGGTTTTCACGAAGTGCGCTTCGCACTCGACTTCCTCTTTCGACCGAGGTTTTTCTGTCGCGACTTCCTCGACGTCCCAAAACCTGCTTATCTGAGCCTCGAGCGACGTCAGGTGGCACGCGGCTTTCGTCGTGTTTTGTTTTGATTCACCGCCGGCGACCACCCAACCTAGCCGCGTTTTCTGCAGATACAAATCTTGGCCCTCGCGCGAAAGGTTGATCTGCCCTACCGACAGTAGCGAAACGGTTGCCCCTGAACCGAGCAATAGATCGACCGGCCGCGGCACATGAAACTCCGCATCCGCTAAACGAATATTTGGAGGAATTACTATTGAACTACGCGGGAATACCTCCGACGGGACCAATTCAGCGATGGTGGGAATGGTGAGACATGTCAACTCCTTGCGAAACCCGTCGATCGCCGACCGCAGCACGATCTTTACGATGCCCTTCGAGACGGTGTGTGTGGCATTTATTGTACCGACCGGTACCGAATGCGCGGTCACGCGCACGCCCAGCCGCCTCACGAGGGACTCCGTGATGAAATTCGCGGTGGCGCACGTATCCAAGAGCGCACGGGCCGTGACTGTTTTATTCCACTTATCTGTGATGCAGACCGTCGCGCTCATTAAGAGTTGCGGCGGCGCGGTCGGTATGAGAGTCGCGAGGCTTATCGCTCTTTCTCCCGCCGGACGCAGTCATGCGGATTTTGCAACCGTCGATTTGTCGCACGCGGGCCTGGATGTATTGACTCTACTCGAGCTCGCGAAGTCGTCATTGTGGAGCAAAGAATTGTGCCGTCTCTGGCAAATTGAGCAACTGGAGAAACGGCAGGGGGCATCGCGATGGGAGCGCAGGCAATTAAAGCACACCTTCGCACTTTTTACTACTTCGATGCGCTTTGTAACGGGCAACCGCTTGAACGTGTCGCACGCGAAAAGCGGGTGTCGCTTGACCCTGCACGCCACGCAGTTGCGCGCCGTTTCGGTGAAGAAGGCCTGATTCGTGGCGTAGGTACGCCGCCGCTTGGCCGGTGTTTCGTCTCTCTCTCGCTCTCTTTCTCGCTCGCCTACTCGCGACCTCTCCCGTCTCGAGGCGCAGACCGCGGTCTTGTACAAAAATTCCACCATTTGATCTAGTTTAGGAAAGTCGTCCCTTTCGAGGCTTGCCTCCCATTTCTCTGCCGCGGTTCTAGGCAACTTATTTTCTAATATGTGGACGACCATTTCGTCGCCGACCGACACTCCCAGCGCATTTAGCGACGCGACGTGCTGCTGGGCGTCGTCCGCGAGCCGCGTCAAACCGCTCGTGGATTCCCGATCTAACGTCGGCATGTTGAGCAATAACGACAAGTGCCGCGACACTAAAATGCGCTTCACCTCGTACGACCGCTCGAGCAAGTCCCACGCCTTCGGATAATTAATTCCATCTATTTCAAATAGTCTTATCTTGCTCGCCGCCTCTTTTACCAGAGCGGATTTTAAATAATGTAATTTTGCCATGTCATCTAGATCGGTCTGCGAGCCGATCATGCTGTTGAACGCATTCTTAAACGATAGCCAATTCTCGTACCGGCCATCAAACGTCGGCAACGAAGCCTCGGGCAACTTTATCCGGCGTCTCCTTATGGCAGTAGCGATTACATCATTATCAACGCGCGCGTCCTCGTCCACCGGATCGTTGTCCGCGTGCGAGATCTCCGCGCTATTCAGGATATTTTCGGCCTGTCCCGCGAGCGCGTAGAACCGATTTTGAATCTCCGCGAATATGTCCTCATGGCCTTTGTCCGACTCTAACACCACCAGCTCATCATTGTGCTCCTCGGCAGCGTAAAATAACTCCGTTAAGCGGCTAATCCGTAATTTTAGTGTTGCACTATCTAGCTTCCCTTTTTCGAGAAGATGTCCGATGGCCGTAATCTGCGATTTGACGGAGGATCGCTTTTGGACTAGAAATTTCACTCTTTCCGACATGGTGGGCGAATGTAATTTTGAAAATGACCGAACGACTTACTCTGATGGCTCTGTAGATGCGGCCGATGTAATCCTCGACAGTTGTTGACCGTCCCGTTCTCAGTGGCTGATGCAGCGATATATGCTTCTTTCTTTCCTTTCGTAAACCAGGGGTCGTGAGTTCAAACCTCACAGGAGGCACCAAAATGTCATGTCCCTCTTCGGACAATCGGAGCCGACGCCTTCACGTTGACTCCGTGGTTTCGCTTCAATCAATTCGCTACACTTCGCTTTAAATATCGTTTTATTTTCACCTTGCTTTATCACACTGTTTACGCTACTGTTGCTACACAGAGAGTGATTTCTGGAACCTTCGAAGAGGTGACGCTCGCCGATGTGACGATCGCTGATGCACCGATCTCGGTGTGCTGTGATGAAGATTATTGGCCGAAATCGAGAGCGTGTGAATGTGTCGGAGTGCAGGTATGAGTGTATTGGAGCGTGCGATGAAGACGACAGTGCGGACGAAAACAGACGCATTCCTCGGCCGTGCATTTGGAGCAGGTTATTGTTTTCCATAGAGCATACGACTTTTGGAGTATTGCATTGGTAATGCCATTGACCCGGAGAAACGCATGGCAACAGCGTTCTGCCTTTTATGTGGTAGTGTGCGTAACCTGCTCCAATACAATGACATGATGATCGCGTCGCGTACATTGAGATCGCCACGACTGTATTCCTTCGGGTCGCACTATATATATATGTTACGCGACACAACAGGTAGGCTATGCAATCCATTTCAATCGAATTTGTCATTATGTATGAGTTTATTACTGATGGTAGTGTGTCCAACATTATTTGTAAGGGAATGTGGCTCATCGTCGTGTGATTTAAGCAAGAAAAAACAACTATCGCAAGGAAAAAAAATGGACCAATACGGGGCGCGAACTTGCGACACGAAAGCTCTTAACCGCTGCCTTAGCCGCACTCTTTAAAAGGTATTTAATATTTCTGAATAGAGCGTGCGCACGCTCTCAATTAAATCGAAACGACCAAATTCCCTTGATATGTATATTACTCGCTTGTGTGCAGACGTACAAAGGATCGTCCAATTCAGTCACTATATGAAGGTAATGCAAATATTTAAAGTATTCATTCGGTTAGCGCTCAAAATACACCGAAAACATCGGTTTTTATTTATTTTAACTGCGACGGACCCTACCAAAACATCTGAAAAAAATTTGAGATAATAGTCATGACAATACTTAACCACAGAATTTGTAAAAATCCAGTCGGTCGAAAACTTCAACACGTAATCGAAATTTTTCGTGTTTTTTTTACGTTTTTCATTTTTTATGCTTAGGCTTTGCAAGAAAAAAATCTGTAGAAATTTCCAACCGTAAACGCACATGTTTAGAATATTCAGGATTGTTTGCAGAATTTTTGCGTACCGTTAAATACGAAAAATATGCAAAAAACCGGTATTATATTTTACCCTATAACTACCCGTCTGATGGAGATAGAGGGCTCAAACTTGGCAAAGCACGATTTCTTTTAATTACCTATCGAATGACGTCTTGCGAGATAAATTCGGTGAAAGTGCATTTTTGACCATTTTGGCCTGCCCAGCCGAAAGAGAATTTCGTTGCCGCTGTCGCATGCCAAACGAAGCACATGGGTACGACCGTGGTGGAAAGAGGACGGAGAGCATAGTTCTGTCTTTCTCGCAACTGGGGGTGCGCGCAGCGTCGACGTCATAAGGACGCTTCGTTGGTGGAAAAGAGACAGAGCATAGGACTGTCTTTCTTTTTGTTGGTTGTGACGTCACGGTACGCAAGCCTTGGTGGAAAGGAGACGGGGAGCATAGCACCTTCCTTGTCTCCGTACGGTACGGTCAACCGCCGTGCCGCGGCGCGCACATCGCACACACAGACACGGCACGTACACACTTTGCGGTTTCCCCCACCACGGTCGCCACATATGCGGTTTTAGGCCGGAACTGATATCACTGACGCAGACCCACGATGGGCCAATTCGGCCCTGCCTGCAGAACGGCAACCCGACATGCTGCCGGTAATGCCACTCGTGACAAAACTACTTTTTACTGACAGTTACCATTGAAGCGAAAAGTGATGACTGAAAGGGCATGAAAATAAATGTCTAAAGCAATGGTTACATTTAGATTATTTATTGCATGAAAATCTTATTTTCTGGCTACATATATATTTACATTCTTCGTGCTGTTTTTAATTTGTTGATAAATTGTTTACAAAATTACCGAACAAAATTGAAATTTTCGCCCACGTACATTTCCGTGACGTTGCAAAGTATTTTACACATTGTTAACGATTTGTTTATAAATTGTTTATAACAGTTTTTGAACAAAATTGAAATTCTTGCCTACGATTATTTCCACGATGTTGCAATGTATTTTACACTTTGTTAACAATTAATTTATAAATTGTTTATAACATTTTTTGAACGAAATTGAAATTTTTGACTACGAATATTTCCACGATGTTGCAATGTATTTTACACTTTGTTAACAATTTGTTTATAATTTTTGTTTTTTCCGTGGGTAAATCTGCAAAAGACACTCCGCACTAGTAGGGACAGTACGGGGTAGTGCCGCATTTTTACCGGCTAAAACCTCCACGGTTCAGTTGGCGACTGTTCTTTTTCCTTCGTCGTCTTGCTGTTGTCGTCGTCGTTTTCATAACCTCAAAATACGCCGTCCTCGGACACATTTTCATCGGGGTCTTCGTCACTGCGGACACTGTCTCCACCGTAGTTTCGTTCACTTCACTGTCAC
This sequence comes from Priocnemis perturbator, assembly GCA_963942575.1. NCBI lineage: Eukaryota > Metazoa > Arthropoda > Insecta > Hymenoptera > Pompilidae > Priocnemis > Priocnemis perturbator. The sequence continues at coordinate 2,135,240 of CAWWDK010000344.1, read as the reverse complement.
TGTCACTATCACTTCGAACGTTTCACGATAATGCACTATCGCGACTCGTGACGGGTATCGCGATTTCGCGACCTGCCATCGCTTCTTTTTATGGACTTTAACGGCCGAAAAGTTAAGACTGAGTCGGTAACCGTCGCAAGACAGTTTCGGCAATGTGTCGTCACATTGACTCCTGTAGCGTGCAACATTATAGCCACCGCCGTGTATGAAGGGTTGCCGCTCTTTAGGCGCCGAAAAAGTGACCCATCGTGGGTATCCGAGGATTAATAAGCTACATTAATTTTGTTGAAGCATTATATTCCTTTCCTGGTAACTATGATTGAACAAAAACCGACGTCGTCTAAACCAAACCCGACAATCAATACGCATGGACAAGCCCGGAGGTGTAGCATATACATAAAGTCCACGGCCGGTCCATAGGGACTGACGCGGCGTAAACGTAAAGTCTGATACCTGTCCGTAGCGAAAAGCCACTTTACAAGCTGTCTTTCTTCCGTTGACAGTAACAGGCTGTAACCATTAAAAAATTACCGTATTGCGGCACTCAATGCACTATTTCAAGCAGTCACCTAACATCTATACACTTACGCTTATTAATTACACTGCACAACACTAAATTTGCCTTTTGAACGAAAATAGCCAATTTCGATTAATCTTGACCCGCTGAAAACGAATCCGAAACCCGTTTTTGAAAGTTGGCTCGAGATTTTGAGTAATTCAATTTTAAAAAAATCAGCCTTTTTTCGACTTTGAACAACAATCAGGCCGTAAGTATACAAGTTAGACAATTTTTATTGGTTGCAAAAACTTCTCCAGACTTTTCCGAATAAAACGGTATCAAACACTTTTACAATTTAAACTTGCAAACATGTTTAAACATTAGTTAAAGTGGATAAGACACGTTTTGCGCACCTATTTTTCGAGATGTTTTCCAATTTTTACAAAAAACTGGGTATCCGACGAGGATTCCAATACCTCTACGCGATAGAGCAGACATTTGTCTTTGGAAAACCACTTTAACACTATGTAAATTATATTTCTGCTTCGCACAGGGAAATGGAAACCTCATGCGTGCTACGCAGTGTCAGCAGTGGTTCTCCGACTCAATGCCGTGCAAACGCTAGGCGAAAAGAAGCCACAACGGAGCGCGTGTTACTACGTGACGCGCACGAAGTCTTAATTAGTTTTCCTGTATAATACAGTCAATTTGTGCTCAAAAGGGCCTCTAGCGGGAAAGTTGTGGGGTAGTTTTGATTTCTTCCATTTTATGTTTTTTTTTCGAAATTCAATTACTCAAAATCTCGAGCCTATTTTGAAAAACGGGTTTCAGATTCGTTTTCAGCGGGTCAAGATTAATCGAAATTGGCTATTTTCGTTCAAAAGGCAAAAAAAAAGTTCAATTTTGTTGTCCAGTGTTATCTGCATTCATTATGCACCGTACACGACACTTAATTGCACTACACGGCTGATCCAGTGTCAGTCGTGTATCGATAACATTTTATAGAATTATATTTTGCAATGGGATCTCTGTTCTACTGAAAACTATTGGTTTTATATAAAGAGCAATTTACATGCAGACAATGACGTTAAAGGAACCTACGTGTTAGTAAAAACCGACACTACTTGGCAATGATTTATTTAACGCTATTAAACCGACAACGTAGCACTATTCCTTAAACATTAAATATTTACCCTCCGGAAGGTCAAAATCGTGTTCAAAGCATTTTCATCAATGTGTAATAGCATCCTTGCGCCGGACAAAGCAATGAGACTCACACAGACGCATATGGTATTTTGCATGATACGTTATACGTCTTAAGTTGTAAGAGATCAGTCGGTGGGTTAAAGTTAATTGAGTCAACAAACCTGCAATAAGACATCTATAGCATCCGGTATTATCTCCATTCTATTCGCACAGGTTCGTGAATAAACCTATACGGCATGCCAACAACCACAGAGGAATATGGCGACGTATTTGACAACGAATATTTCCAACTTTTGAGAAAGCTACTTATTACAATTGGACATTGGCCATACGCGTCGAGATCGAAGAAATATTTCTTCCGATTCGCAATATTGGCTTTATTACTCAATGGGCTTCCGATGACGGTGAGGAACCATTCAGAGACAATTATCAATAAGATAATGACTACAATCTCGCACGGCAAAGCTGCCCTAGAACAAAAGGTGCTAATGCATTGTGATGTTGTATACGCTAGTACCGCACATAGTAGCAATTCTAGATCCATAGTTTTTATGTTGGAATATCTTCAACATTTTTACGCAATAAGTGTTATAGACCATTATTTGATCTGAGCACATTCCTGCATGGTTCTTTTCTGAAACCCTGACATTTTTAGTTCTTTCCTTAGCTTGAAATATATTTTTGCGCATTAGTTGAATAGCATTTCCCTGGGTCTCCTCATTTATTGAATGTCAGACTATAGAAGAAAATGTTTTTTCTTAAATTTTGTGTAACATTTGAGTCAGAAATATAATAGCTGAACAGTTATCATTTATTACAAAAAATTCTGCCACCCTTCCGAATAAAATAATAGACATCATTTTTACATTGTGAACACATAAACATGTCCAAACAATTTGCATTTAAGCATGTCGCTGTCAGAATAATTTTAGAAATATCTAGCTTCCGGATGGATACCGCATCAAATGTCAACGTATTGCCGATATTTCACAAACGTGGCAGACTACATCATTCGTCCAGTATGTTCTTAAAGTAGTAAGAGTTAGCCGCTTCTGGACCCGTGAAAAAAGTAAGCCGATTCTGGACCACATTTCTAGACCAGTAGCCGATTCTGGACCAGAATGGTATGGCCGATTCTGGACCAGTAGCCGATTCTGGACCACAGTAGCGCAGTAGGCTTCGGTCTTGCGTGTATTTGTTTTATCGAATTATTTAATGGAATTTTTTTTAATGGAATTTTTTTTCAAAGGACCAGAATGGTATGGCCGATTCTGGACCAGTAGCCGATTCTGGACCAGACACACAGTAGCGCATTAGTTTTTAATGGAATTTTTTTAATAGAATTTTTTATGGAATATTTTTATTGAATTTTTTTTTTATCAAAGTTGGCGGTCTGGTCCTGTTCAAAGTTGGCGGTCTGGTCCTGTAATGAGGGGGGGAGGGAAGTTTGCGGTCGTGCGCTTATCGGGTGGAGAGGTGAAGTTTGCGGTCGTGTCTTTTAATGAGGGCGGAAGTAGTTTTTGCGGTTAGGTCTTAATCAGGGGGGGGAAGTTCGGGCGGGCGAGCCGTTAGTAAAAATTTGCGGAAGAAGCGTGCGAGAGCGGTTCGATTCTGCACGGCAGCGGTCAAGGTTAAGTAGAGTAGTGTCGGCAGCGGTTGGGCGATACGGTATGCGGTTTACATACGCGGAAGTTAGAGGAGGAGGAGGAGAAGGAGGAGATGAAGTTTGGACAGGAACACAATAGCGTACGATAAACACCGCGATATCGAGAGCGGAGCGGAGCGGTGGACGATAAAAGAGCGTCTAATCGACACACGCGCGCGACGTTGTAAAATACTACGAAACGGGGGGTAGATGACACGGAGGTAGTGTGTAGGCGTTGTACTACGAAATGTCGTGTGTGCGGGGGCGGGGCGGGGATGGGTTGGAAGTCGGAAGTCGGAAGTAGTCCGCGGGAAGGTTGCACGGAGGAACGATACGACGACGACGACGACGACGATAAGCGATTACGCGGTAGTCCGCGAGCGCGTGCGGGCAACGGCAATTCTACTATCATCCGCGAGGTGGGGGGGGGGGGGGTGGGAGCAAGAAGGTGTACTACGAGCATTGAGGAGGTGGTGGGATGGGGGGATGGGGGGAGGGTCCCGGGGAAAGGGCGCTAGGCGCTAGCTAATATTCGCACGCTAGCTAATATTCGCACGTCGAACGTAACGCATCATCATCATCATCATCATCATCATCGGAGTATTTTCTGAAAGCGAATTACAAACAAAAGAAAGTGTGTTGTAACGATGGCGGCGGCGGCTGACGGGCATATTCGGCAATTGTACAGATTTTTTTATGACAAACTGGTTGATCAAATTGATCCTGAAAATGGAATATTAGACGAATTAGGAGATGAAGGCTTATTGAACGATTCTGATATTTACGATATTTTGAATCTGAAGGAACGAAGAGCACAGGTGCGTTGTTTGATTACGAAGCTAGAAAGGTAAGTGATACAAACAAATTTATAAATCAATGTAGAATGATAGTAGGATTGAAAGTATTTAAATTTGAATTTTAACCTTTGCAGATTGCCGCTACTGTATTTCATTCTATTCACAGAAATACTAAAGTCTTATAACCCCTGGCTTGCCGTATGCATGAGTCAATGGATAGAAAATCAAAGTGAGCTGCGCGCACATGTCGAGCAATTTTACGAAGTATTTCGCGAACAATTACGCGATGTCGATGTACGTAATGGCGTTGTACAAAAGTTAAGACGAGACAAGGTGTTGCGCGCCGGTGCGATACAGTACATTTTGGATACGGAAAGTAAAGAGGTGCGGGTATCTCGTCTGATCCATAAGATGTCACGGTAAGTTGTAGAAAACTCTGGTAAAACGAGGGTGTAATCGCAAATGTTATACATTTTTTTTTTTAATTTTTAGACTAGGACTGTCGGACTTGCTGTGTTTTAAGGAATCGTTGAAGCGTCATTATCCTTGGATAGCTGGACGGATGGAAGAATATTTGAATACGGAATTTTTCAGTAAAAACTGAATCGCAATTTTAACCCGCATGCTCGCTTATTTTCAATGCTAGGCCGATTTTTGTTAAGAACAGTAGTGTATACTAAAATTGTAAACGGGTGCAGATTATTAATAAATAATACATGTGTTCAAATATTGTAAGCATTGTTTTATTTTTTAATCGAACAGTGTCCCCAAGCAAGTGTTTGTATACAATCATCGGTGATATATCTTTTATCATCGTACGGATGCAACGCAACTTTCCCCTCGGAAATCGTGTGAATCTGATGCAGCTTCGACGCAATACGGTTTTGTCTAGCCATTTTAATTTCATCGTTAAATAGACAATTTACATAATCATCAAATTTAATTTCTCGCTTAATAAAATCTTTTTTGATCCCTTTAGCCTTCTTCGTGTCGCGCTCGCCAATAACTTTTATAGCATACATTTTCGATCTTAATCCTACGAATTCACACATAATTTTTCCTCCATTTTCATCCTTCATTAGGCCTAGAACTTTTTTATTTGCTAAAGGTATATTGTATACGTTGTCAATCGGATAATTACTAGTATCGAAATAAGCTATATCTCGCCTCATAATGCTATATATGTCATCACATTGTAATTTATAAATTAAACTGTCCGTATCAGTATATAATACCTTGCACATATCTTGAAATTGAACCTTCATATAGTCGTAATGAAATTTATAGAGATATATTTTTGAAATATCTAGAATGGACATGCCGATATAAATGGGTTTATCTATTTTAACTTTCATCTTTTTCATTTCCACACCGACAAAATTTTCATTGAATATTACTCTTCTATGAAAATTAGGTCTTCCTATCAATGGCTTAATACCGGTACGTCCTTCCCACGACGTTAATAATCTTACATCAACTCGATTACGCACATTTTCCATTGTTTTTCCAAATACTGCGTTATTCATTAACTTAAATAAATATTTTTCAAAGTCCGATTCGGATCGTGCTCGAAGTTTTGCATTTAATTGTATATATTTACACATCCATGGAGATTGATTGAACTGTAGGATACGATGAATGTTCTTTAATTTAAGTCCATGTTGCAGACATTGCTGTAGGGCTCGATAATGAATAACATAGTTGGTTTTACACTTTAAAGTTGCTAGCAATTTTTCATATTTAGCGTTTGGCGGTACTTCGCGAGTGGGACAGAACGGCAAATCTGAATGCGAATCATGTATTTCATCGGGATAGTCTAAATCTACCTCTAATATGTATCCAATCTCAGAATCGGCTCTAGCCGAATTAATGTTAAATTGACTTATCAAATCATTATCCATCCATTCAAATTTACCGTACGGCAACGAATCGCACATGGCAAAACCGTATAAATTGTTAACATCGTAATACATTAAATACGAAGATTCTTTATTAGGGTCATACGTCGCGCCCATGTACGGATTATTAGCTTTTGCATACCGATGCGAACATTGACTGAATCCTCCGCGTATACCGCTTTCAATAAATAACACCATATCGATATCTGTTAATAATTCTAACGTTATGTTTGTAATTTTTAGCATAACGTCCCACGCATATGACGGCAGGGTGCAGTAATAGGCAGGGTCGAGACCATAATATTCGATACATTTGCTTCGAAAATTTTCAAATATATCTGCTAACAGTAGAACATCTGTTTTCAAATATAAATCGCTATATTCGCCCAGTGATGAGATATTAAATTTATTCCATACGTTTTGCGCATGCTTATACTCGCTCCTTTCAATATTGTGCCCGTACAATGTGCTGTGAAATTCGTCGTAATTAGGTAGACAATTATCATTTAGTCTTTCGTAGCTGTCAACGTATTCATAAGGAAAAACACCTTTGCGCGTCAGTAGATTAAACAAATTTTCATCGATCGACGGAAAGTTTTTGCGTAAAATTCTCATATCATTTATATCTAGTGTTGATACTAATTGTTCTAAACTGCTATTAAGAAATTTAAATGAATCGATAAATCTTACTTCAAGAGAAGATATATTATTTTTCATGCGACATGTGAATGAAACATATTTTTCCATTGTAGAGGCTATTACATGAAATTGAGAGTTAAAACATTTCATTGAAACAATTTCTTCTATGAGAAAATGTGCGTCGTAATTACTTAAGTTATGAAATATTATGGGTAGCGTATACGAAGTTTTATAATTTAGGTTACATGCTCTGTGTGCTGCACCTCTGTAGTAACCTGACCAGTGACAATGATCACGTACTTTATTACCGCCTATAACATCAGCTTCTTTAAATACACTTTTACAGATAAAACAATGTGTAGCGGTATTAAATTCTAGTAATTGTTCAGAAGTTAAAGGAGCCATTATGGTATAATTATTTTTTATAAAAGCAAAAATTGATGAAATGATACCTTCCAAATCTGATATAAAACAAGATACCACTTTATCCTTCACACGGTGTGAAACGTATTTGCACATCGATTCATCAAAGTTACAGTGTACGTAATAGCCAATACTGTGTGGAACATGAGTTTGATATGCATAAGTATTATGATTTTCTAAATTATGTGTTTCGTTACTGATTAGAGCGCATTCGAAATCGGCATATATCATAAATGGAAGCGGGATTCCTCTTCTATAATTTTTAAATTTAATCCATTTCTGATCTTCGTTGACCAATTCAATTTTGCATGCGTTTTGATCCACGCATCTTTCATAATGATCTCGAAGTTTCCTTGTTGTATGGAAAAAATTTAGACATCTGTAAATTATAAGAGCCATATTATTAAACTATTAAATTATTACAAGTGTAAATAGAAAAGTGATGAATTACCTGTCGCAAATGTGTGATTTATGTTGATGTTGATGAATTTGAGACGATATCAGCCTTGATAAATTTTTGATCCATACATAATGGCACATATTATCTTTTTCTTGCTCATTTTGATATATTAGTAAGTTTATATGTTTATGTTCAGATATTTTATCACTTAATCGTAACGGTAATACTTCATATTTTTCATGTTCAGATTTATCCTTATTCGTTAATAATTGGTATAAATTTATGGACAAATTATTATTTTTTTCAAATGTAGGTATTTGTTTAGTTGTAACGGGAAATGTGATTCCCGTTAAATTTAGTACATTTTTGTAATACGGATATGAGTGTTTACGGTTACTATGATGCGATGCTGGGTATAATGCTGACGTTACTGCCCAAGCAAAGCAATCATTTTCATTGCCGGTCAAATCAATAGAAACAGTTGCTTTTCTATTTCGTATAGCTAATGGAAGTCTACAGTTTCCTTTACCGGCGCTCAATAAATAACATTTATTGATATTTATAATCAAACTGACAATTTTGCTCAATGCCCATCCACTGTCACGTTCTTGAAATTCCTCTAACGACGTAAGAATCTGGTCACGCACATTGCTTGTATACCAGTTATCAACCTTTACGGTGGAATCATCATCGTTCAGCAGTACCTCATTTTTTGTTGCAAAGGTTTTAATTTCCTTCTTTGTTTCGTCGGTCAAACTGTCTTTTAACGTAAATTCACCATTGAAGATCGTGTTTACTTTAACACATTTGTGCTGTTTAACATACGATAGTACTTTATCTATCACTATATCTTTAGCATCGTTTAAAAATATAGAAGGATCAATATGATGTAAATTTATAATAATTCCAGTGATTATACGACTTTGGAAGGCATGTCCGCTTTCAATTTCTTTCCATTTCAGTGTAACATTCTTATCCTTCTGTGTTTCTTCGTTTAATCCAGATCCAGAGTGTAGATTGAAATTAAAACTTAATTGCTCACGCGTACAAGTTAGTTTAGCTATTTGCGCAAGTAAATGTTGTTTCCTACCGACACTTATTTTTTCTTTTTTATTAATTAAGAATGAATGCAAATATTTTAAATGCTGTTCACAATCTTCTGTCCATTGGATTTTATCCGCTTCCGATTCAATTAAATACGCACGGTTTAATAAATTTTCTTCTTTTTGCATCAGTTGTGTTTTATTCGCTGCATTTTCTTTTTTTCTTCGTAATCGTTCGTTTACGAAATACTTTAAATTCCTCAGCCGCTTTAATTGTTCCGTCAGTTTCACTCTATATTTTTCTTTCATATTTTCATTATTTAGGAGTACTTTAGTTTGTTTTACATATATAGTATATTGCTTTTTCCACTCTTCAAAATCCTCTTCTTTCTTCAAAAACGGCATTTGATTTAATAAATTGTTTTCTATTTTCACCGATAATCTATTAATAGATTTCATTTTACACCTCTTTAATCACACTACCGTTTTTTGTAACTTTCACTGCACACACGCACTTCACTTCGTTAGCCTCCCCCGCCTCCGCTTACGGTCGCGCAGCTTAGAATACAACGGACGCACAATTTCCTGCATATATTTGTCCTGCTACGACTATCCCCTCTCTCTCTCATTTACCGCCGCACCGCTTTTATCATAGATATGAAATCATATGATTTTTTATTTCTGCTTGTGTATTAAATTCGTTTATATCGCGTTTATTCGTGTTATAAGATAATCTTGAATTTACATTTTTATTGTATTCACCATAAAATTGAACTAATTTTTCTACCATATCTCTCAAATTGGCTATAATGTTACTATCACTGATACACTGAATACTGAAAATGGAGAGATCGAACGGGCCAGATCTTACAACATTGGAATTAAATTCGTCATATTCATAAAAATTACCGTTTTGTAATATATAAAGTTTACCATTTATATACTTAAATACGGAAAATGGATTTTGTGGAGATATGGATAGACCAATTCCCTTAAATAAATCGTTAATTAAAGTATACTTTCTAGCCACATATTCACACTCGTCAATTTCAATTACATATACTCCTTTATAAAAAATATATGTTCTACCGGTATTTGTTAAAACAGCAGATTGCACTCCGTTATACTGAAAGTCTTTACCAAACAGTTTTTGATATGTCATGGGATAGCCAGTTTTTAATTGAAAAGTATCAGGATTGAATATATAAATATTATTATCAGAAAATAATACAACTTCTCCATTTACTCTTTCATATATTCCATTAATTCCTGAAAAATTAAATGGCAAAAATTTTAACCACGATCTTATTAACTGCGGCTCCTCATACTTTCGATATTTAACGTTTAAATTAAATGGCCATACCCAAATTTTATAGAATATATACAATCGTGCGTTAAAAATGAAAAATTTTAAATCATCTACCGGGGCTGAACATAAATCGGCTAATTTTGGCGGAACTAATGTTGGCGCATCCGGTGACGTATCAGGATTAGCATTGCCATTTGCATCTTTGTCGAATTCTCCCTCAGACTCATTCTCGTCATTAACATTATATAAATTTCGTATAGCTAATATATCATCTTCCTCGAGTTTAATATGATCTGTATGATTTTCATAATGATACAACGGCGACATTATTGAATTCATATTCGTCGAATGTAGTAAACCTAGACTGTGACCAATTTCGTGTATTAATGTTTCGTATAAACTGATTGACTCATCTTTTATCGGGCCCTCGCCTATCATCCAATTCCACGATTTAGATATATGAATTTCTCTGACATCATTACTTTTATTCGGCAGATCCGCGTGTGCTAATGTTTGATTAGAGAATGGCGGAAAACAAACTTGTTGCGGTGAATTAACATTGTAATGCATTTTATTTTCAAACGATATAATTATATCCGCTTCAGTTTTACTATATACTTGAATAAAGGTTAACCGAGATGACTTTTGCCACACAGAAAATGCTTTTTTTGCAAGGTGAATTTGATCTGTCGTTCCGACATGGAAATACCAACGCAATGTTTTTTTGTTCCATTTATAAGAATGAAGTGTGTAATCGCTGACATGATCACTTACTCCGCAACGCTTTGCCTCCATCAACTTTTTCGTTTCGGCATTTAGAGTGCCATCGACTTTAAGATTCCAATATTGTTGAAAAATTCGTATTGCATCTGTCAATTTATCATTATCAATAGATTGCGATCGTGAATCGTTAGCGCTCATATAGCCGTAATATTGAAGATAATTAATTGCTGAACGTTTATTCATCGCATGCGCAGAAGGCGCTCGCAAATTGACCCTCATGGATAAGAGAGAAGGAAAAAGTTGAAGAAGTATCGCAGTGTGAATTACAAATATAATTAATTTCGTCATGATTAGAATTGAGGTGCTCGCGTGTCACGGTAGGACGAAAGACTGATGTGAAAGAAAAATATGCGCTAGTTTATAATGAACTCATTTTTTATTAATTTCATATAGATGGCTAAATACATTAGAAATTTTAAACATTATTTTCATTATTTATATATTGTGTAAATTTCAAATTCATAATATCTCGAAGCAAATCATCCATTTTTTTAACCCGTGCTTTAAAATATGCGGAGTCGATGTGCCAGAATCCCTTACGCGCACATCGATATTCTTCGGGATACGTATCGTCGATTATATATAAGTAGTAGAAGTTGTTGAATGAAACAGTTTGTTTTATCTGTAATGAAATTATTATTTTATATAGTTTTATTACTAGAATCATTTATAATTATATACATACTTGATGTATGTCTACAAACCTGTTTTTTGATTATGATGCTGCTTTTTTTTTATTCTTTTCATCCTTTGACATCTCGTTTCCATTTTTGCGCTTACGTTTTGACGAATCTTTGCCGCTCTCATTTTTCATATTTTCCTTCTCACTCTCTACATGCTCTTCTTCTTTTACATCATCATCATCATCATCAACATTATCATCATCGTCATTATCATCAGTAGAGAATTTCATTTCATTATATTTCCCACCAAGGTATATTAGCTGAACCGGTTTACCGCTCGTAAGACAATTCTCTATAACTTGATAATGCTTGCTTGTTTCTAATAAAACATTACTTATACGTAATGGTAGAAAAATCGAGAATGTATCGTTTAAATCGAGCATAACTCTATTTCCAAATTTGGTCTTCATTTTTCTCATTCCGCTTATTAAATATGATTTGTTAATTTCCAAATTTGCTACCGGATTCACTGGCAACTTGCCTATAATACTGACACTATTCAGCAAATTGAACGTATTTTCACACATGTTCGCTGCAAATATCTACTGAACTGTTAACGCACTTGTGCTATTCGGCGACTAAACTGCGCGTATCGCGAAGTAGCGCTATTTATGCATCTCATACTCTTCCACCCAAACTTCAAGCATACGTCACTTTTCTTCATTTCCCCTACTCCCTTTATGCACCCCATACCCTTCCACCCAAACTTCCAACATACGTCACTTTTATTCATTCCCCTACTCCCATCAACGATTATGCCCACGCTCAATTTCTGATTTTCCACACATTTAATACCTACAGCGGCGCAAATAGGAGCTTCAGTACGAGACGAATCTTTTTGAAAGAAACTTCTACTAAAGTGAAAAGTTTGAAATTGAAAAGTTACAGTCTGTGTAAGTGAAGTGACAATTTAAAAATATAATTATGGTATGTAGTTCGAATATAAGTAAAACAAATTTTTATTTTCAATATTCTAATTTGCTTAAATTAATATTATTTTCAGGCTACAGCCAATTATGAAAAAATAACTCATTTCATGGATATGGATGGATTCACTATTAATCGTTATACTTTTTTATGTAAAGAAATTGCAATCGTGTCCATAAATGGCAATATATTGCATGAATATATATATTTGAATAAAAATTATAACGATTTAAGCGATCAAGATAAGCGAAGCGCGCGTTACGTGTACAACAACGTTCACGGAATATTATTCAAAGATCACGGATTTGAAAATTTCGAACAAGAGGAATTGCCATATATCGTCCAAGAATTTATATCGAAATACGACACACCAATTGTCGCATACAAAGGAGGAAATTATGAAAAAAAAATATTGAATGAACTTGGAATAAAAAATATAAATTTAGAGGAACTATCATGTCCTAAATTCGATGTACTCGTGTCTAATCCGCTGTATAACAAAGTGGACATTAACACTATATCGTGCAAAATGCACGCTAAAGAAAGAAATTGGAATAATAAAATTCCACATTGTCCACTTCTCGAGGTACAAATTTTTAAAAATTGGTACAGCCATAGCGTGGCTAATAAATCGTTCTAAATAATAATAATGTACATTGTTTTGAATATTATGAATTTTTATATTTTGTTATCAATTTGTAATTATAAGTACACATTTAAAAATAAATTTATTTTAATTTTATATCAATCCATGAATTATGTGATTTATCGAATCCCAACCATTTAACATATACTTTATTTTGCTTTTTACGAATAACTTTTTCAACTAAATAAATATCGTTATGCATAGCTTTTAATAATTCATATTCATAGAAACCGCCTTTAATGTCATTTCCTCGTAAATCTTGAATTAAATATGTGACAGGATTAGTATGTTGCACGGAAGTAACTTTAAAAATTTCAGTCGTCCAATTAGGCGTATATCCTTTCTCGAACAAATGCTTGTATTTACTAATACGTACAAAATCTCCGACTCGATATTTGCCCGGTTTAGCGATCTTTATATTACTATAAACTGACGAAAGAAGCGTGCTAGCATTTTTATTTGTCACATCCGCAGGTCTCATTTTGATTGTTCTATGTTTACGCATATTGTAATCGTATACAAGTTTATTTAACATATGCGTCCATTTATAGCTTCCGTTTAACGAGAATAATTTCCACATATTATTTTTTAACGTTCTATTCCAACGCTCTACTATCGATGCCTTCATAACACTATATGTAGAATAATGATTTATTTCATGTTTATCCATTAAATTCTTAAAATCATTATTAAAAAATTCTTTCCCATCATCCGTTTGCAAATTTTTAGGTTTACGCTCCTCGAAGATACTTGAGAAAGCCTTTACCACATCTTTACCTTGTTTCGTTTTCAACGGACGAGCCCAGCCATATTTAGAAAATGTGTCGATAACTGTGAGAATATATTGAAATCCCGAATTAAATCGTGTATATGCTCTCATATCTACTAGATCAGCTTGCCATAAATCATCATATCCTTTAATTATAACACGTCTTCTTACAAAATTCTTTCTCACGGGTGTATGCAATTCTTTTACTAACTGCTCTTGTTCTTTAATTAATTTCATGATTTTAGGTTTCTACTGCATTATTAGGTGTTCTATTTAGAATTTCTATAAGAGTATTTTTTAAATTCTCCTTATTATCATTCACCTCCTTCCGCAGCTCGCCAATTGAAGTTTTTAGCGTATCTTGTGTCACAAATTCATTACGAATATTAGCTATGTCGTTCTCTTTATCGCGTAAATTTTGTTTTACCCCATTTATCTGCTCATCAAGAAGATATTTTAGATTCACTATATCTTTTTCCAATACCGTGGTCAAATTCTCTACTGCATCTTTCGTCGCAGCCGATTCCCTAAGATTGTTTATAAAATATTCATGATGAATAATAGTATTTTTTGCTGAATTAATATTATAATTAATTTCTTCAATATTTTTAGAAATTGTATTCAAATTTTCATTAAAGCTTTTTGCATCAGACTCTATTTTTTGCTGTTGCGCGAGGAAATCTTCCATAAGATTTAGCAGCAATTCATTATGTGCTTTTCCACTTACTTCTAACTTTCTAATTTTTTCTGTTAACGTAAAAGTCACTTCGTCAAGTTTATTGAAATTTGTGCCATAATGATTTAATACGGCATTTATTCTCTTTAATTTATCGTAATTAGCTTCGCTTTGCGATGCGCACTTTTCAATTTTTTCGTTGAGACTGCCTCGAAGCGCCCTATCGTTACTTAATATACGTTTATCTACATAGTATTTGTTCGCAGCGTCCGTAGAGTTTCCAGGATTTGCTAATCGTATAATTTTTCTATTTCGCGCATCATAGCCGCCCTCATTAACGTTGAAATGAAGAAAAATACCTTTCCTTTTCATATTAGAATTTTGTGACCGTTCGTTAACATCTTCTATGCCCTTACCACCAAACTTGTTAATGAACATTATAAGACTAAATATAATTTGGGTATACACAAATATTATATAATAATATTGGCTTCGCGAAGTTCCTCCACTATTGACATAATTTCATTATCATGTCCTGTATGTCCAACTTTTTGACGATATTAAAAGCCGTAAACGATCAATAAGCTCATTAGGATTGTCCCAGTGAACATAATTCACCGGTTCATTCGTAACTAACATATCATTCGGTATATATTTTTTCATTGCAAATTTATTTCCTGTTCCAACTTTAAATTTATTAGATTTTGTTTTAGCTCTTTCCGCAGCTGCAGCTATAGTTAAGTGTGGTGCTAGTAATGGAGCAATTATTTTTTTATATTTAAATCCTTTACTGCCCATAATCTGTTGTGATGATTGGTAGTCTCTGCGGAAGGCATTTGTTTTTAATAAAATAGTTTTATACTTAATTAAATCTGTATTATTATATAATTTTGAATTGGGAATTTTCTTGAAAATTAATTCGAAAATTCCAGGAGTTCCGCCGTATCTAGTTTTCTTAATAATAATATTATCATTTTCATCCACCTCAAATATGCTGTCACCTAACATTAGATTGTCATCTTTAAAATATATACCGTAAACATGATCAATTTCTTTGTCAAAATCTGTACTGAAAAATAAGCTAATATATTTTCGCGATAATGGACCTAAGTTCTCCTGCATTAAATTTCTAACATCTTCAGGCGGATTTTGTAATATTTCGCTAATAGAGGATTCCGCATGTGATCTTTCTAACGGTGATGGTTCTTCAACATTTGGTCTTTCTATCATCGATAATGGTATAGGAGATATAGGAGTTGACGCTTCGGCAAATGTCCTTCTCCTACCTATTTGTTGTGGCGTTGACTTAAATTTTATATTATCGTTTTTAGTTTTAGTACTCCTAATAACGGCACTAGACGGTGAATAACTATAATGCGTTTCACTCAATGACGGATTAACCATTTCCTTTGTTTTTTTCTTACTCAAGTCTTCAACTCCTCCACTATCTTCATCTTCAAAAACATCATCTTCATTATCTTCAATATCTTCAATATCACTTTCAATATCTTTTTCAATTTTAAATTTTTTCTTTTCATTTTCATTATTGTTATTCGTAATTATATTTTTCTCTAGTAATTTTTGTAGAGGTTTAGTTATCGGTTTATATGTTTCTTTTAAATATTCCTCAGACTCTATTTTACCAAGTTTCAAATCTTTATATTTTTTTCGAATTACATCACTTGTCTTCGCGATATGTTTTAAAATTTGCCGGCGTTTCTTATTTTCTCGCGTACCACCACCCATCTCACTTCTCACTCCTTCCGTGGACGTATAATGACTGAATATTAGCAGTATACTGATTTATATAATAGCAAACTGGTCAAATTCTTTTCGATACCTTCCATTTTGAATATTACTATCCTTATCAATTACTAAAAATCCATACTTTTTCTCCCAGCATTTTCTACATATTGCTAGAAAATCTTCGTAGCTCATATCCGTATTAATATGTTCATTATAAATATGACGTAAATTTGTATTATCTTGCTGAAAAATTACTAGCAAATTCGTATTATCTCTTATAAGATGCTTAGGTATTTTTGCGTAAGTTTGACATAAATAAAAACTATCGATATTAGAATGTCTGCCCATTGAAAAATACTCCCTTATAGTTTGCTGTTTATCACAGGCTACATCGTCGAATATAAAGATAGAATTAGGCAAAGCTTCAGAAATCGGAATAATCTCGCTATTATTTGAAAATTTATAATAGCCGATGTCTGGTACTGCTGATATAATTCTTTCGAGATAACGATATTTTACTTGTTGCAGTGATTTCGAATACACATAAATATTTTCAAAGCGCACTCCATTAGGGCTTTCAATTAAATTAACTATTATATTTGTTTTTCCACAATTAGATGGTCCGCATATTATACAGCGAATAGTATTGGGGAGTATCTTACTATGACGTCGATAATTATCATTACGATTTTCTTCAGGTAACATTTTTTCACACACAAAATTATTACAAATTGACAAGGGCTGCTTAACGAAACGCATGATAATATTACCCGTAGAGACTAAAAGAATAACTACGAATATTCGCCTACGACAAAAGCATATAAATAGGCGAGTAATCATTTATTAGCTTTATTGTCTCAGAAGATGGTGAGGTGTAAGTGTAATGATAGTGTATGCGAATAGAAAAAAAAGAGTGAATAGTAGTCGTACTAAGGGGAGTGGTATATTAAACTCTGCAATCAATGCGCTTCCTTTCGAATTACATATTCCGGGGTATCAGTTTTGCGGGCCTGGTACGCATTTAAACAAAAGATTATCATTAGAACAAAAAGGTATAAACCAATTAGATTCGGCTTGTCGCGAACACGACATCGCCTATTCTAATAGTAAAGATATCGAGGAGCGACATAAGGCAGATAAATCTTTAGCAGCGGCTGCTAAACAGATTGCTACGGCGCAAGATACTAAACTTGGCCATCGTGTTGCCGCTACCGTCACTTGGGGTCTTATGAATGCAAAAAGAAAAATGGGTATGGGCATGAATAAAAAGAAAAATAGAAAAAGAAAGATACGTATTGCTAAGCGAGGTGGATTTATACCACTATTGCCGCTTCTCGGTGTCTTGGGTTCGCTGGCGGGAGGCGCTGCTAACATTGCATCCGCAATAAATAGGTCTAAAGCTCAGAAAAAGCAGCTAGAAGAATTGAAAAGACACAATGCAACTTTAGAGGGTCGCGGACTCTATTTATCTCCGTATAAGCGTATAAGCGGTCGCGGTATTAGAAAACGAAGAAAGGGTGGGAAAAAAAAAAAAAATAATAATTCGAATACATTAGTAGCAACTGGAGTAACCACTAATATACAATTAGAAAAAGCATGCAAAAATATTCCATATTTTAGAGGGGTTTTTATGCGAAATAAACTACCTATAACGATAAGAAGAAACGAATGTGGAATAGTAAATTTGGATAATAATGAAGGAAAAGGAACACACTGGGTGGCATATATTAAAAAAGGAAACAATGTTAAATATTTTGATTCGTTCGGTAATTTAAGACCACCGTTAGAACTAATAAATTATTTTAATAAAAAAAACCTAGCAGCAGTTTCTTATAATTACAGCACTTATCAATCATACGACATGACTAATTGCGGTCAGTTATGTTTTGAATTTCTTAAACGTAACATCTAAAAATGTCGTCGTTTACCGTAACTTTAAGTGGCACGTCTTCAGACTTGATAGCCGATTTTTTCCCACCGTTAGATTTGACTAATGGAAAATATGAATTAGGTTTAGTAGATTTTCAAACATTTCACGCTATTCCTAATATCGATGAATCAAATAATAAATTTTATTACGACGGCAATAAGGAAATCGTTATACCAAAAGGTTCTTACGAGCTATCAAGTATTAATACCTATATTCAAGACAATATTCGTAAAGAGGTAAACGATGATCCAGATAATATCTTCATATTACGTGCAAATAATAGTACGTTAAAAAGTGAAATCAAATGTAAGTATTCCATTGACTTCGGTAAACCAAACAGTATCGGAAGTATATTAGGATTTTCAAACAAGAGAATACTCGAGCCTGAAAAATGGTATGAATCGGATATTACAGTAAAAATTATTAAAGTGAATATAATTCGTATTGAGTGTAGTATTACCGCCGGTGCATACAGTAACGGGAAAATTGTGCACACGATTCATGAATTTTTCCCAAACGTTGAGCCAGGATATAAAATATCGGAAACGCCGTCAAACGTCATTTATCTTCCAATCATCGTAAGAGTCATAGACCGTATAAATTTACGAGTAGTAGATCAAAGCGGAGATTTAGTTGATTTCGGAGACGAAGAAGTGACAATAAGACTACATATTAGAAAAAATGATAATTTATAACAATAGCAATGATAGGAGGGCTAATAGCGTGGAAAAAGTATGTAAATTAAGAGGACCGATTAAGAAACGTGTCAGTAGAGCGATACACTTCCACCGAAACCCATCTCATTCGCGAAAGAGTCTTACATCGTCGGCGTCAACGTCGAAAATAAAGAGGTTAAGTTCGGCGAATAAGAAATTTTTAGAATCGTTAGGCTTCACGCTAATATCTAAATAATATGAGCGACCCGCTTAATATTCATGATTCTCCTGTTATTGACAATCGAATTAGTGGCTACGAGTTTCATGCTTATAATCCCTACGTTAATTCTTCTCTAAGTTATAACGATGAAATAAGAATTCCGATACAGCAGCAAGATTTAATTGTATTACCGTGTGAAAGTTACTTATTGGTCGAGGGACGGTGTAGCATAAAATATAATAACGATACAAATAAAACCAGCCGCTTAGAAAACAATGCAATTGCTTTCCTATTTAATGAAATACGATACGAGCTTAATGGAATTGAGATAGACCGTTGTAAAAATGTGGGCATTACTACTACATTAAAGAATTATATTTCACTCGGAGATTCTAAAAGTAGGGAACTGGCTAAAGCCGGTTGGAACTATGGAAAATGGAAACCGCTAAACGAATCTGTCAATTCGTTTAGTTTTTGCGTACCGTTGAATATAATTTTAGGATTCTTTGAAGATTATAAACGCGTAATTACATATGGAAGGCATGAATTAATTTTAATTAGAGCAAAAGATGATAAAAATGCAATAGTATCCGAACATGAATTTGCCGTGGAACCAAAAATTGAATTAACAAAAATACAATGGATGATGAAACACATTACGTTAGACGAAAGTACTAAATTACAATTTTTACGCCTTCTACAACATGATAGGCCAATTTCAATGAGCTTTCGTTCTTGGGAGTTACACGAATATCCCTTATTACCCGAAACACAAAATCATACGTGGGCCGTTAAAGCATCGACTCAGCTAGAAAAGCCTCGCTACATCATATTTGCGTTTCAAACTAGTAGGAAAAATGATTTCAAGAAAGCCTGTACGAAATTCGATCATTGCTTTCTACGGGATATTAAGCTTCACTTAAACTCCGACTTTTATCCCTATGATAGACTCAATTTAAATTTTGATAACAATCAAGCTACAATCTTATATGATATGTACGCTAGATTTAAAAAATCATATTATAACTTATCAGATTTATCTGAATGTGCACCATTACTGAGCATGGACTCTTTCACCGATACGATAGGTCCAATAGTAGTAATTGATTGTTCGCATCAAAACGAAGCGGTCAAAACGGGTACGGTAGATGTAAAAATTGAATTTGAATGTGCTAATAATATCCCCCCCAATACATGTGCTTATTGTCTTATTTTACATGATCGCATAGTAGAATATAACCCATTATCTAGTATTGTGCGTAAGCTAATATAAATGTAACACCTCTACTACGACAGAATTACCCCCCTCTTATTGTACATTAATATCTAACACCCAATGCATATAAGCTGCACCCGCTCTCATAAACAGTACCTTATAGCACGCCCAGACGTGAACAAAGGACGATCGGTGGTCTCAACGTCATAGTGAAATTAAAAAAAAAAAAAAAAAAAAAAAAACATGGAGAATTGTAATTTCAAATATCTCCTATCAATTAGTGAAGACTGTGAGATTGAGTGTCCAAATCATTGGAAATTTATAAATAATGATACAATCGATAAGATTAAAGAGATTTTAAAATTTATTATTGAAAGAGATTTATATAACTTTCTAATGATAAAAGTAAATACAACTTTTTATATATTAAACAAATTATTTAAAATAATGATACCGGTGGTGGAGGAGGTCGATACGATAGCGACAAAATGGTAAGTAAATAATAATAATAAATACTCTTATTCTTCTTTTCATATTTACAACTTTCCACGCGTATACTACTCAGTTTTATTCTTTTTCAGCGTTTCAAAATTCGAGTTCATGATGGAGATAAACGACAAATTCATAAAATCACCCTCTACATGGCTTTATATGGAAATACTAGAGACCATTGAAGATATTCTATCGTTTATAGACGACTACGGATTCGAGGAAATGCTAGCTATTAAGTTAAAGAATGATATTTATGTGTATGACAAAGAACGCAGGCAAATCTTGCAATTACATTTGAAGTAAGTACAAACACACACACACACACACACACACACACACACACACACACACAGCTTCACACAGACTTTATTCGCTTTAGCAAAAATATTTAATTTGTGTCTTTGCAGCGCACCGATGATGCCGATGTCGCATCAGGACTCTGAGGATTGCTCGCCAATATCATATTGCGCCGCGAGTTTTAGTTCTGACGACGGTAACAACGAGGAAAGCGATACGGAGAACGACAACGGTGAAAGAGCTACTTATGCCTCTTCTTCCTCACCGTCGTCCGTAGAATCCATACCGGATTTGCCGTCGGAACAAGACTGGCAGGAATCCATATCAGATTTGCCGTCGGAACAAGAAACGCAGGATTATATTTAATATTTCTCATATTAATTCTTTGTATCGTAAGAAAAGAACATATTTAAATTGTATTTTTAACTTTATTTTAAAAACAATAGATATACATCACATAATACTGGCATTGATATTTACATTATAGCTAGCGTGCGAATATTAGCTAGCGCCTAGCGCCCTTTCCCCGGGACCCTCCCCCCATCCCCCCATCCCACCACCTCCTCAATGCTCGTAGTACACCTTCTTGCTCCCACCCCCCCCCCCACCTCGCGGATGATAGTAGAATTGCCGTTGCCCGCACGCGCTCGCGGACTACCGCGTAATCGCTTATCGTCGTCGTCGTCGTATCGTTCCTCCGTGCAACCTTCCCGCGGACTACTTCCGACTTCCGACTTCCAACCCATCCCCGCCCCGCCCCCGCACACACGACATTTCGTAGTACAACGCCTACACACTACCTCCGTGTCATCTACCCCCCGTTTCGTAGTATTTTACAACGTCGCGCGCGTGTGTCGATTAGACGCTCTTTTATCGTCCACCGCTCCGCTCCGCTCTCGATATCGCGGTGTTTATCGTACGCTATTGTGTTCCTGTCCAAACTTCATCTCCTCCTTCTCCTCCTCCTCCTCCTCTAACTTCCGCGTATGTAAACCGCATACCGTATCGCCCAACCGCTGCCGACACTACTCTACTTAACCTTGACCGCTGCCGTGCAGAATCGAACCGCTCTCGCACGCTTCTTCCGCAAATTTTTACTAACGGCTCGCCCGCCCGAACTTCCCCCCCCTGATTAAGACCTAACCGCAAAAACTACTTCCGCCCTCATTAAAAGACACGACCGCAAACTTCACCTCTCCACCCGATAAGCGCACGACCGCAAACTTCCCTCCCCCCCTCATTACAGGACCAGACCGCCAACTTTGATAAAAAAAAAATTTTTTCAATAAAAAAATTCCATAAAAAAAATTCTATTAAAAAAATTCCATTAAAAACTAATGTGCTACTGTGCTAACTTTGATAACAACAAAAATTCAATAAAAATATTCCATAAAAAATTCTATTAAAAAAATTCCATTAAAAACTAATGCGCTACTGTGCTGGTCCAGAATCGGCTACTGGTCCAGAATCGGCCATACCATTCTGGTCCAGAATCGGCTACTGGTCTAGAAATGTGGTCCAGAATCGGCTTACTTTTTTCACGGGTCCAGAAGCGGCTAACTCTTACTACTTACATCCATTGCAATTCCATTGGATAATGTTCGCCATTATTAATGTGTTGTGGTGGGATAAATTTCTACTGCCCTTAGTGCTATAGGATTGCGTGTGACGGGGTGCACGTGAGACGAATACGTAGGATATCAATAAGTGCTTTATTATGATGTACACTGCGCGACTGCCATTCCGTGAGTCGCAGCGGATTTCGGCGGCGCGAACGGGTCGGCTGGCAACGGTCGTCCGCTTGACGACAGCCTGCAACGTAGCGACGCGCGTATGCCGTGGACAAAGGGCAAAACGCTCTCGCTGATTGCGGCAACGAGGCACGGCGTAAAGCGCGCGGAGGAGCCGCTACAGTGCCTTATCAGTATGACTATTACTTCTTGTTATCAGATCTTTTCGTGCCTGACCCCTTTTTCTTGTCGATAGCTGGTGTTGTGATGGGGTGTAATATTACCCTGGGCGGGGAGTAAATTGTTGAATCGGACTCGGGATCCGGATCGGGATCTGAGTCAGGTTTCTGGGAATCTGTCCGAGGTTCAGGCGGAGCGCCCAATTTCTTGATAGACAGAGTAGTTTCGTTGGTTTTTGTTGATGTCCGTGGTTTTTTGGGCTTATCTTCGTTGGAAGATCCTGAACTCCTTCTGCTTTTGGAGGCAGATTTCCGAGACTTATCGGAAGAATTTTATCGAGATGTAGCATATGAGGCACTTCTCAGGAAGCTGTCTATTCTTCGCACGATGTCACGCGACTTCCGGTCTTCCGGAGCAGGTGTTGCAAAGACAGTTGTGTCAACATTTGTTGTAATATCCTGAGACGTTGTGGGCCTTGGCGGAATTTACATTGGTTCTTTCCCTCTTTGGGACTGTTCCTGAAGGT
This sequence comes from Priocnemis perturbator, assembly GCA_963942575.1. Classification (NCBI taxonomy): domain Eukaryota; kingdom Metazoa; phylum Arthropoda; class Insecta; order Hymenoptera; family Pompilidae; genus Priocnemis; species Priocnemis perturbator. The sequence goes on along the minus strand of CAWWDK010000344.1, from coordinate 2,111,904 downwards.
TAATTGCAGCTCCTTTGGGTGCTGTTAGCTCATTTTTCAAAAGGCGTATTATTTCATGTACCAGCTGTGTAGCCAACATTTTTATGCTTGCTTGTGACAGTGCTTCATGTACTTGTTTTGATACAGCTGCTGTATACAATCTGGTAAGATCGGGCATGCTTCCTTCAACTTTTCTCTTCGCCTCGTAGTAAGACAATCGCTCCGTAACTTTAAGTTTTTGTATTACTATTTCTTTTTTCAAGATGGTGCAATTCTTGGACCTAGCACTGTGGTTTCCATCACAATTCGGGCATCTAATCGGATCTTGACATGGTGAGTCGCCATGCGGGGGCTGGCCGCAGGCAGAAATTTTCGGTCTCTTAGAGCTTTGCGATGTGTGGCCAAAACGATGACAGTTGAAACATCGCAAGGGGGAAGGGATATATGGCCGGACGGGAAGAGAGTGGAAACCAGCTTTGATTCGCTGTGGTAGAACAGCGCTACTGAAGGTTAGGATGCAGGAGGCTGTATCAGTACGGGTGCCTTCCCGCATAACACTTATTCTCTGAACATTCACGACATTCTGGCTACAAAGTTCTTTTGCTATTTCGTCGGTGCTGCAGTTAAGTAGGTCTCTACACGTAACTACGCCCTTTCGGAAGTTTAGTGTAGGATGCGGGTGAACAGTAACTTCGAAATTATCAAGTTTGGTCATTTGGAGCAATGAGTTAGACTGATCTGGGCGATTGGTCTCCACCAGTAGGCCTTCTCTAATTTTCTTGATCATTTCAACCGATCCGACTGACTTGCGGATAAATCGATCTATAGCAAACGGGCTCACTTTACTAAAATCACCATCTTTCATTCTCACGATCAGGTAGCGGGGAGTACTACTTCCCGCCACTTCACTATTCATTGGGACAGACACAGAACACAAAATGGGAGGAAAAAGATTCATTTTTGTTCCCACGAGTAGGTCGGGAAAACTGTACACCCCGGTAGAGCCGCCATACTCGGGTAAGCCTATGCGCTCTGGGGTTCGGCAGGTGCCCAGAGGTTGATCGCTTGGGGCCGGTTCACCCACCGGCCATCCATCCCATCGGCGCGCATCATACCAAGGCATTGGGGGTGATTTTTTATAGAGGTTGTCTTCCTCGCGGGCCAGGCGATTAAGCCAAGCCCCCCGGCCCCCCTGATGACAATATTCCACCACCGCGCTCAGTGATGGTCGTTAAAGTCGTCAGAGGGGTTACGGTATTAGGGAGCGGACAGCGCTTTACCGCCCTCGGCTAGGGTACCCCGGGTGCGCCACACCCGTACCAGGGACCGTTTCCAGTCCCCAGCCCCTGGGGGATGTACGGATTTTACGTTTCGAAAGTTACTCTGTACGCTGGTAAGCGGCCGATGAGTCATTCTTCCGGATTTCCAAAATTCAACGGCTCTCTTCTTGTAGCTTATATCGACTTTTCCTCCTTCGTCATCAACAGTCCACTCTTCAGGATAATAATTATCTTCTCCCGTTTCTGTAGCCGTAAGGTACTCTACAAATTGCGGAACATGTGGTTCCGATGGATCGGCAAAGTCAAGTACGTAATCATGTTCAATTGACGTTACGCAGTCCGTATCTTGAAAATTTGCAATAATATCGCCCAGCTCGTTGTGCAAGTCTCTCGAATTCATTGGAGTCTGCGTTATACTTGCAATTTGAAACATTGCGGCTAACATGTTTATTACGTTAGCAGCATTATGCAAATGCATTTCGAAGAAGAAGTTTTAACGTACCACACTTCTTTTGCTCGAATGACACGATGTGCACTGATTGTTTTCGTAAGCGTATCTATTCGTAAAAACAACACCCACAGGAGTATTTATACCAAGTTATCGTATGAATAACAAATGTATTAATATTTCGTGTTTATAACATCTTTGTGCCCTCTGTGGAATATAAGCCTGTCCTCGTCGATGTCGCTCAATGACGCGTATATTGCATTATTTTCCGATCATCGCACATGTGAACTTTGTTCCTCGTTCTCATTTCATTACAGACGACAAAGAAGTGACATTTTCAATCATTCCAAAGAAGATCACGGGCATGATTCAACCTTTGGATGTGTTTGGTTTCAGAATCTGGAAAAATTTTGTACGGATATTTTCCGACAATGTAATTCTACTAGACGAAAATATCAATCTGCATGCACGCAATAATATAATTAAATTACAGTCGTTAACTAATGATCAGCTTTCTTCACCCAGATTCACAAATCTTTTCCAATATGTTGGATTTAAAAGTGGGTATTTAGAAACCCATTCCGGCGAGTTCCAAAATCCAGTAGATTTATGTTACTTTAAGAGTGTAAAGCACGTACCTAAATGTAGTATTTGTGGACCGCCCGCTTTTATGCGATGTGCGTGGTGCGGCCAGTACCTTTGTTTCAAACATTTCTATGAAGAATATCATCATTGTACCAATTACAGCCCATAATTTTAACAGAATTCGTTCCGTGTACAGAATAATATAATAAAGATGTATTTTAAATTGTCATCTCCGAATAGCTTCAATACACCTACGCCTATTATCCCTACAATCTCTCTTATATCGCGTGCATTTTCACTTCAACATTCGGTTATACACACAAAAAAAAATGTTAACGCAAAAATCATTCACAGGTATGAAAAGACGGTGTCAAGAGGTATTTCATGGCGGCCAGCAAAAGACAAAAATTTGAAAGAAGGGGGTGAGGGGGTGGCGTAACAAAAAAAAATATGAATTAAATGAAATAAAAATTAAAGCAGTTTCGTATACGCGAACAAGCGATTTGGTTTTTGATTAAACTTTTTTCCGATATCTCTTACCGTTCTTGAGATATTTGACGAAGAATAAAAATCTGATTTTTTTTCAAAGGGTGTTTTCACCCCCTAAAAACGAGTTATGGCACCAATAAAAAATATGGTTGTGTTTCGGATGGACTACTCTACATGTGTGCCAGATTTCAGATTTTTTTGAATTTCCGGTTTGCCTATGTTCCCTTGGCAGTAATAGTGTCAGTGCAGCTCTTACATACGTCCAACAGATTGACAACGTGCGTTTTTCTAACGTGACCCACAAGGCACAGTTTTGCAAAATTTTCAATGACGCGTTCGATATTTTAAATAGTAAAAATAAATTTTCAAAAACACCATACAACATGTCCGTTAGCGAAAGTAATTTTAAAAATCTTGAAAATTTTAACACACATGTTCAAAATTATGTAAAAAATTTTAATATTTTTGATAACATTAATGTTATTACTTCGGACCGCAAAACAGGTTCCATAGGATTCCTAATAAACCTCCAGAATATTTTAAATTTGTACAAAAAAACAAAGGAATCCGGCCAAATATATTTATTGAAGTTTAGAATTAGCCAAGACCATTTGGAAAGTTTTTTTAGCGCCATACGCAGTAGTGGTGGATTCAATAATAATCCGAACGCATTTGAGTTTCGAACGGCATATAAACGCTTACTAGTACACCATGAAATTTCGGCATAGAAGAACGCCAACGTTATTATTGCAGATATACCCATTCTGCATGTTGCGTCTACCAACTCACACATAAGGGATACAGTCTCCGAGGGGTAAATTGTGACGACAGTGATGACCACTATGAATTTGAAGAAAATTGGAATTCCACCACTTTTGTTGAAAATGTTGTGGCGTACATTGCGGGGTTCGCACTGCGAAAACTGACAGCACAAAATACATGTGCGATATGTATGTCCTCGCTGTATGCTACAGAACTTGTTTTGAATTGAACCCCGAGACGAGCCTGAGGTATCTGGTGAGGCGCGGGTGGGGAGTTTAAGGAGAGTTGAGGAGGACCGCACGACGTCGTACAGCACGTGGCCGGCACGAAAACGAACACGTGTGTGAGGAGCTCAAAGAATTGTATTTATTAACTAAACGCACTTAAACTATGATTACACTAATCGAGGAGCACTGGAGCGTCTTTCAATCCCCTTGAGTATTGCTTATGCACTGAACTGAGAACGAACCGGGTGAGGAGTCCACAATTAATTCGCCCGTGAGAGGAACACCGCTTGTCGTCACGATAGAAGAAACGGTAATGGCCGTCGAGAGCGCGCGGGAACCGCGAGAGTACAATTGCCCGAGAAGAACGCGACGCGGCGCTGCTAATTAGCAGGCGCGTTTACATACAGTATCGCCCGAGTATCGACCGTGTTATTGATTCCGGTGAGAACGTCGCGGGCGCCCATTGGCCGCCCGCCCGAGGTGACTGTAAATACGCAACAGAACTAGATTTACAAAAAAATCGGGAATCTTATTCTTTAATTAGAATTAAGACGACAGGGGGATTATTATATCCATCAATTAAGTTAATAAAAATATGTTTAGCCGTATAGGGGATGTTTCGCCAATATCCAAACAAATATTTCCGCTTTTTGTCGCCAACAAAATAATGGCGTTTGCGACTAATATAATACAAAATGAAGAAATTTTAAATCATGCATCTACTCAGGATTTTTTGGATAACCATAATATACAGATTATTAAATTATTAATAAATATTTATTGTAAAATCCGGTGCCATCACGAAGCACAAAAAATGTCCACAAGGAAAATTGATATCTGTCACAAATATAATAAACTTGTTTTATTTCAAAACCAATAAAAATGCTTTGAAATAATAACAGTGTATTATTTTTTTTCATATTTCTAGGAATAAGTGTTAGATCCCTTCAACACATCCCAATGAAAATTATTTCACTTCCCCATTAATATTAGTATTTCCATTAAAAAAAAACAGGTGTTTAAACAGGTACTTAAATTTAAAAATGAACAAATATGAATTAAAGAATAATATACAATTAATTTATTTATATCGCCTCAGAACAACAAAAGACCGTAGATTACCCTCAAAACTAAAACAATTATGTATGTTTCCCTAATCAAAAAATGTACTTGCATATTCATATGCATGTGTGTATTAATATAAATATTATGTTCCATAAATATTGAAATAGGTTATACCGTCATTTTAAACTAGATTTCAGTCCCTAGCAGAGCTTGCTGATTGGTTGTTTCGCCTTATATACTTTATTCTGCGCGAGGCATGCGCATTACCACCCAACATAAATACATAAAGGAAAACAGAGCATGGAGGTATACGTCTGTCCTTGACTGACGGAGACACTTCTCGCTGAAAACGCGCAGTCCATGTGTATAAGGCAGTGTAGCCAGATCTGGCTCTTTGACACCATCGGTGTCCGCGGGAGTGGTGATACGGAAAAGTATGCGTGCCTTATCCGTGAGAGCTGCGCGCGCCGTTTCTCACCGAATCGAGCTCGGCTTGGAGAGAAGGACGGAGCTATGCCGCGTCTCCCTTCCACTAACGTCGCGTGACGTCAGGTATCGTGACGACCCGTAAGAAGGACAGAACTATGCTCCGTCCCCTTTCAACCAACATCGCGCGTTGCGTCTTTGTTGTACATGCAGTCGCGGCGTCGCGTCTTCGTTCCGCACACAGGCCGGTGACAGTGGTGCCAGATTTCACATAAGGCATCGCACGTACCATTGCGTTCAGTTAGCCGGAAGGCAAATCGGGCACCACCGCCCTGAACAGAGCGCGATCCACAGAAAAGTGAATCGAGGAGAGTTTCGGATTGACTCGTCGTACTCATCGTCGCTCGTCGACGCGGTCGTTTCGTTCGTCGTTTCGCGTCCGGCAATGGTTAAATTTTTTTTCACAGAATAATTTTTTTTTTTAATTATTCATCACACGGCAACAAACGATATTCATTTAAAAATATTTTATTACTTACTACGGATAGTTTTTAATATTTTGTCAGCGGAATAGATGTGTCGTATTGGTTTATAATAGATATGGGCAAAATATATATTTTATAAATTTTGGTTTCAGTAACATTAATCTTTCTCTGGTAGTAATAAATAAGAAAGTATATAATAAATGTCAATTATTGCGTATTATGCATTAACCGTGAAACAAGTAATAGGAGCACTTCTTGCACTAGAACGTTCTGAGGGATCGTACTAACACGCGATTTTAACACACGACAGCGTACGTCAGGAAGAATTTGCTTGACACGACGCGACGATGGTGCGAATGTTATAATGAGTTGTTCTCTATGATTTGTTCTGCATGATTTCCTTTCTAAATAGAAGGTGATCAAATTGTGTATATATTCAAACAGTTCTCAGGAAGTCCCATCACATTGATTTGAAACGTTTTTCTTACTTCGCACGTTTAGTTTAAGAACGCTCTCCCCATTTCGTCAAAGAAAAAGTTGTTCGGTTGAAGGCAATTCACCGTTCATACTGTAATCCATATGTACGTCCATTGTCGCATTCTACCCACGAAATGTCGCAACGTGCGTATTGTCAAAGAAGGCATGATAAAACAGGACAATAATAACAAAATCCCTGTGAATTGAAAACCGAAACTTTCATTGTGCCGCTCCCGACTAATTGAAATATCTGAAAAGTCTAACCATTCTTAGCACGTATTTCACGTACGCACTAGAAATGATTCCCCCGGAACTGTAACCGACTTTTCCAATGTCATTTATTCATCATTATGTACGATATGTATTACATTTAAATGCACATGTACAGGGTGCACAGGTTGTGATAGTCAGCTTTGTTCCTGTAAACGGTAAGTATTACACAAAATTATAGAGGGAAGGGTTCGATGGGTTCGTAATATCTATATTCTACGAGACTTCATTCAATTCGAAAGTGCAACGCTGCACCCGACAAATGCAAATGCGTATGTAAGGTTTTTGTTTATAAAATTTAAGAAACGTGGACTTCCACGCCACCCATGAGGTGCCACGACTAGCGCGTTCGGTTTTTTAACGTGGACCGTAGCCTATAGCCCTATTGTACCACATTTTATGATAATCATACAGCGTCCGGCAATACCTCTGTCCACTTTGAACGACGGAGATATTGAAGGTGGACAGAGTTATTGCCCCACGCTGTAGAAGTAAGGGCTAGAAAAGATGAGAGCATTTTTTTTTTTTATTCATTTTATTTCATATTAATGTTGACATTGTATTTTTGTGTGACAGCCCCCCCGCTGGCGCCCCCACACAAAAATGCTCTCATTTCTTTCTTTTCTGACCCTCACTTCTACAGCGTGGGGCATTAACTCTGTCCACCTTCAATATCTCCGTCGTTCAAAGTGGACAGAGGTATTGCCGCACGCTGTATGATTATCATAAAATGTGGTACAATGGGGCTATAGGCGACGGTCCACATTAAAAAACCGAACCCGCTAGTCGTGGCACCTCGTGGGTGGCGTGCAAGTCCACGTATCTTAAATTTTATAAAACAAAAATCTTACATACGCATTTGCATTTGTCGGGTGCAGCGTTGCACTTTCGAATTGAATGAAGTCTCGTAGAATATAGATATTAAGAACCCATCGAACCCTTCCCTATATAATTTTGTGTAATACTTACCGTTTACAGGAACAAAGCTGACTATCACAACCTGTGCACCCTGTACATGTGCATTTAAATGTAATACATATCGTACATAATGATGAATAAATGACATTGGAAAAGTCGGTTACAGTTCCGGGGGAATCATTTGTAGTATGTACGTGAAATACGTGCTAAGAATGGTTAGACTTTTCAGATATTTCAATTAGTCGGGAGCGGCACAATGAAAGTTTCGGTTTTCAATTCACAGGGATTTTGTTATTATTGTCGTGTTTTATCATGCCTTCTTTGACAATACGCACGTTGCGACATTTCGTGGGCAGAATGCGACAATGGACGTACATATGGATTACAGTATGAACGGTGAATTGGCTTCAACCGAACAACTTTTTCTTTCACGAAATGGGGAGAGCGTTCTTAAACTAAACGTCTGTGCTGAGTTAACCCCGAGGAGGACCTGAGTGGTCTGGTTAGGCGCGGGTGTGAGAACGCACGAGATTGAGGAGCTCTTTATTACGCCACGAGGCACGTGGCCGGCGCGAAAGCGAACACGTGGATGAGGAGAACCAACGAGTAATTTTATTTGTCTATTTAATGCACTTAAACTACGCTTATACGCTAATTGAGGGGCACCACTGTGTCTTTATATAATCCCTGATTTACACTCGTCACTTTACGCACTGCACACTACAAGTCTACGTACTGAAAATCGCACTGCTATACAATGTACAGAGAGGAGAACCTGTCGGTAGACTACAAGGCACGGTAATGGCCGTCGCGAGCACGAGCCGGCGAGCGCGAGAGATATTGCCCGAGAAGAACGCGACGCGGCGCTGCTAATTAGCAGGCGCGTTTACAGAGAGTATCGCCTGAGTATCGACCACAATGATTGATCTGCGGCGAGCGCGCCGCGGGCGCCTATTGGCCGCCCGCCCGAAGTGACTAAGAATACGCAACATTCCGCCCGCCTTAGCCTACAGAGTTGGCTAATCCGTTGGTGTGGAGATCGGCACCACCGAAAGTTTGGCGATGGGTCGGACTAGCGTGCCTGAGGACGTCTTTAGTGTGACCACCCTGGTGAGGCCGTCGGCTCCGGGGTGCAGAGAGAGAACCCGCGCCAGAGGCCACTTGGCGGGAGGAAACCGTTCGTCAGTGATGAGGACCAGCGAGTTCTCCCTGATTTCGTTGGTCGGATGGTGCCACTTTGAGATGGCCAGATGGCGTTGTAAACACTCCTTCGCCCAGCGTGCCCAGAAATACTGAAATTTTTGCTGTATCAGTTGCCAGCGAGAGAGACGTGGTACTGGTACCGTTGAGAGTGAGGGTTCGGGCACTGCCGTCAGTGCTGCTCCGATGAGGAAGTGGCCGGGCGTGAGGGCATCGAGATCGTCCGGGTCGTCAGAGAGCGGGTGCAGCGGTCGGGAGTTGAGAACTGCCTCGATTTGTACCAGTAGAGTGGTCAGTTCCTCAAACGTGAGAAGAGTGTCCCCGATGGTTCTCCGCAGGTGGTGCTTCACCGACTTGACCGCTGCTTCCCATTTCCCACCGAAGTGAGGGGCTGCCGGAGGACTGAAAAACCAAAGAGTACCATCGCCTGAGAGTAAATGAGAAAGTTCCTTAAACTCCCTTGTGCCTGAGGTGAAAAGTTTCCGGAGTGCGGCATCTGCCCCGACAAAATTGGTGCCGCAGTCACTATGGAGTGACCCGCAGATGCCTCTTCTTCCCACAAATCGTCGGAATGCCGAGATGAAAGCATCCGTAGAGTAATCAGAGACGGCCTCGAGGTGGACTGCTGAGGTGACGAAGCAGACGAAGATCGCGAGCCAGCCCTTGTGCGTCTTGGCCCCGCGACCTCGCCAAGTCTTGAGGGTGACCGGTCCTGCGTAGTCGACTCCGGTGTTGAGGAAGGGCCGAGAGGGCGTCACTCTGGACGGAGGTAGCTGCCCCATGAGCTGTTGGGCTCGCACGCCTCGTTGTCGAGCGCAGCGTGTGCAGTGGAGGATATGAGATCGTACCGGGGCCCTACCCCCGATAATCCAGTAGGTCCTGCGGAGGTGGGCCAGCGTCAGTTGAGTGCCGCCGTGGAGAGTCCGTAGATGGGCGTCCGAGATGAGGAGGCGAGTAAGTGGCGAGTCCCGAGGCAGTATGAAGGGGTGTTTCGTTCCCTCTTCGAGTTCCGCGTTGCGCAGCCGACCGCCCACTCTGAAAATGCCCGAGCGGTCGACGAAGGCCGTGAGCCGAGTTAGAGGATGCGTCCGTGAGAGGTGTTGTCCGCGTGCCATGGCCTTGAGCTCGGCCGAGAAGTAAGCACCCTGCGTTGCCCTTACCCAGTATATGCGGGCTGCTTCCATTTCCTCCGAGGTGAGTGGGTTGTTGAGAGAGGAGTCCGGGGTGCGTCTGAATCTGGCGACGGCTCGTCGACACAGTGCCGTGACCCGGAGGAGTCGCGTGAGAGACGAATACCGATGAATTAGTTCCCAGAGAGGGTGAGGTTCCGATGCCGTCGATGCGAGGGTGAGTCCTGGCCGCTCTTCGAGGTCTGCCTTCGGGTCCGGTCGCGGCATTGATGATGGCCAATCCTGCTGCGGTAGAGCGAGCCAAGGAGGGCCGCTCCACCATAATGCGTGGTGCGATAGCTGGGCTGGCGTGAGCCCGCGCGAAGCACAGTCGGCGGGGTTGTCCTTGCCTGGTACGAAGCGCCATTGTGCGTGTGGGACGAGATCCTGAGCGGTAACCACCCGATTGCGGACGAAGTCCTTCCATCGTGAGGGGTGACTGAGGATCCAGGTGAGGGCAACGGTAGAGTCGGTCCAGAGAAATGTAGATGCTCCGACGAGCTCGAGAGTTTCCTGAATGTGCTTTACGAGTTTGGCGAGAAGTACCGCAGCACCGAGTTCCAACCTGGGAATCGTGAGTGGCTTAAGAGGAGCAACCCGTGTTTTGGCGCTTACCAGAGTAGTGATCGGCTCTGATTCCGTGGAGGAGACCCTGACGTAGACGACGGCTGCCATGGCTAGTTGAGAGGCGTCCGAGAAACCATGTAGTTCCACCTGCGTAGTTCGAGTGAGGTGCAGCCAGCGTGGAATCGAGAGTTGCCGCAACTCAATGAGGTCCGTCCGAAATTGATGCCACCGTTGACACGTCTGAGGAGACAGCGGATCGTCCCAGCCCAACTTATCCAGCCAGAGTTCCTGAAGTAGCATCTTGGCGCGTACAATAACCGGTGCGAGGAAGCCGAGGGGGTCGTATAATTGTGCGACCTCCGAGAGTACCGCCCGTTTGGTGACTGAGGTTGAGGTGGCCTGGAGCGCCTGGAACCTGAAGTCGTCCGTCCGAGGATGCCACGAAAGGCCCAGGATCTTGACGCCAGCGTCTTCGAGGGGGTGTGCGAGGTCCGAGGAGGGGGGCTCAGAGGAGACAGCTTGGAGGAGCTCCGTGTTGTTGCTGGCCCATTTTGCCAGTGGGAATCCGCCCGCCATGCAGAGCGCCGTTACTTGGCGTGCTATCTCCTGAGCCTCCTTCAGATCATCTGACCCGCCGTAGATGTCGTCAACGTATCTCCCCTTTGTAAGAGGTGCGATGGCCAGAGGATACCGATGCCCGTCGTCTTCCACCAGCTGGAGGAGAACCCGCACGGCAAGGAACGGCGCTGGACGGGTGCCGTAAGTAACCGTGGTGAGCTGACACGGGGTGAGGGCACCCTGTTCGTCAGTCCAGAGGATGCGTTGCAGATCCCAATCATCCGAGTGCACCCTGATTTGGCGGAACATCTTGGTGATGTCCGTCGCGAAGAGGAAGCGGTGTTTCCGAACCCAGAGGATGACGTCGGCGATGTCGACTTGGAGATTGGCGCCCGTGTAGAGGATGTCGTTGAGGGAGCACCCGGAGGAGGTCGGGGCAGATCCGTTGAATACGACCCTGAGTTTTGTGGTGCGACTCTGTTCCTTGAGGACGCCGTGGTGCGGAAGATAATACACCGAGGATGGCTCTGGGGCGGTCTGCGAAAGCTTCCGGAGATGAGAGAGGTCTTCGTACTCACGGATGAATGACACGTAGAGCTCCTTATAGTGATCGTCGCCTGAGAGTCGTTTGAGCAGACGCCGAAGCGCTCATTGCGCCGCAGGCCTGGAGTCGCCCAGGCTAGTCACCGGGGCCTTGAGTGGTAGCCTGACCACGTACCGTCCTGATCTGTCTCGGGTGTGTGTCGCCATGAAGTGCTTCTCGCAGGCGAGCTCGTCCTCGGTGAGGCTCGCCGTAGTCCTGATAGTCGACTCCTCTTGAACCCAGAATCGCTCGAGAAGATGGTGCAGGTGATGGTCGATAGCGACCGCATGCGTGGTTGCGGTCTGGCCTGCTAGCCCGTCGTCGACCGGGCCGAGTACGACCCATCCGAATAGGGTGCGGAGGGCGATTGGCTCCTGAGGACTCCCCTTGCGGACGCCGGGCTCAAGCAACTGCCCGTAGGCGTCTGCTCCCAAAATAAAGTCGATCTCTCCGGGGGTGAGGAAGTCAGGATCGGCCAGAGGTATTCCCTGCAGATGTGGCCACCACAGCTCCGGTGCAGAAAATGAGGGCAGCCATGTGGTAGTCTTCCTGAGGATGTGAGCCGTGATGGTGAGTCCTGAGGTCCGGTCGTAGATTGACGTGAGGCGCACCACCATCGCTCCGCGGGTGGAGCCTGAGTGGGTCCCTCCAACGCCGCTGACCCGTATGTTGGAGGGTCGGACTTCCAGCCGCAGCGTCCTCGCCGTTCGCTCTGAGACAAATGTGAGTTCTGAGCCGGGGTCAATCAGAATGCGTACCTGATGCGTGGTGCCAAAGATTGACAAGGTGATGGCCTGGCACGTGGCCAGCAGCACATTGGGCCTGAGAATTCCTGATGGTGGGGGTGTAAGTGCGCTGGCCGGCCGTGCGGCGAGAGAAGTGCCCAGCGTGATGTGAGGAGTGCCCGGTTGAGGATGTTCCGGAGAAGCGGCCGTTCCTGAGGGTGTCCGAGAGTGAGTTCCTGAGGGTGAGAGACTACCCGGGAGGGGTTTACTCAGGGGGCGCCTTACCCCGACCTCCCATCAGATCCAATCTTGAGCCGGAGCGAGCCTGGAGGCGTGCCCGTTCCACACTGACCCCTGCGGGTGGTGTGGGCTGAGGTGTTGGTGGCCTCGGAGGAGGTGTGGGAGCTCTCAAGGTATCCTCCAGCTCGGGAGGCACCTGCTCAGTTGCCGGTGAGGGCCGGTATATGGTGGTGGTGATACTGCGGGGTTGAGGCAGGTCCTGAGGGTGTGCCGGCTCGAGATGGATCATCGAGTGGTGTAGCCCACCGCAGTGTTGGCACCGCTTGCGATTTCGGCAATTGATCACGTTGTGGTTTCCCAGACAATTGTAGCACAATCGTGATCGCTGGGCTATCTGACGACGCTCCTGAGGGGTAGCTGCCCTGAACTCTGGGCAGGAGACAATGAAGTGCTCCCCGCAGCAGAATTCGCAGAGGCGGGTGCGAGGAGTCTCGGCCGACACCGCGGCCACTGGGTGGGCTCTAGCGGCGAGGGGGGGCCTGAGGCGAGCCGATGAGGGGCCAGAGGATTGAGGAGGGACTGCACGTGATCCAGAGCATGAGGGGGGTATGCCCGAAGGCGCTCGTCCGCGCTCCTGATTTTCGAGACCCCGCGCCTGAGCGTGTACGAAGTCCTGTACCTCCTGGAGTGTAGGGGACTCGGTGCGGGCTCCTAGCGACATCTCCCAGAGACCCCGAGTTACCTCGTCCATTCTCCGGACGGTAACGCGTGCAGCCAGCGGTCCCCACTGTTCAGTCGTGGTCCCCAGAGATTCCAGTGCGAATAGGGTCTCGTTCACCGTGGTGACTAAGTCGTCGAGGTAACCTGAGGTGCGTGCGCATGCTGTCCCTTCGCCAAGAAGCCGGTCTATCAACTCGCCCTCGAGCACTCGGCGATTTTCGTAGCGGTCCAGGAGGCGTTGCCAAGCCAGCTCGTACGAAGCCGCCTCGACTGGCAGCGTGTCTAGTCGACGTGATGCTTCGCCCGTGAGAGAGGCCTTGAGAATCAGTAGCTTCTCCAGTTGGGCAAATTGAGGGTTCCGCGCTACGAGGGACTCGAACGTATCCCTGAAATGTCTCCAGGCAGAGAAATCGCCTGAGAAGGAGGGGAGGGAGACCTGAGGGATAATCGAGCGCGAAAGAGCCTGAGACGTGCCGGGGGGGTGCTGGTTCCTGCGTTGCTCCTGCTGCTCGGCTTGGAGGATGCGCAGTTCGGTCGTCGCCTTTGAGTATGCCTCGATGCACTTGTCGTACACTCCCTCGGAGGTGTACTCCAAATCGAAAAAGTCCTTTTGCGGGAGCTCACAGATCCGGTTGTGCTGCTCGTCGAACCGGTTCCACGCCGCCTCGAGGTGGTCAAGCTTGGCCCGCACCGCCTCCGGGTGGAGGGTCTTGAACGGCGCCCCGCGCGTCTCCTCCTCGAGCTGCCGAATGAATCGGAACCGACTCATCTGCCCGGATACCTTGGCGTCGTGCTCCGCCATTGTCGTTTTCGCGCACTAGAGTCTTTTAATTCCACGCGCGCTAATCCGGCTCGAAGGACCAAAATTTAATGTGCTGAGTTAACCCCGAGGAGGACCTGAGTGGTCTGGTTAGGCGCGGGTGTGAGAACGCACGAGATTGAGGAGCTCTTTATTACGCCACGAGGCACGTGGCCGGCGCGAAAGCGAACACGTGGATGAGGAGAACCAACGAGTAATTTTATTTGTCTATTTAATGCACTTAAACTACGCTTATACGCTAATTGAGGGGCACCACTGTGTCTTTATATAATCCCTGATTTACACTCGTCACTTTACGCACTGCACACTACAAGTCTACGTACTGAAAATCGCACTGCTATACAATGTACAGAGAGGAGAACCTGTCGGTAGACTACAAGGCACGGTAATGGCCGTCGCGAGCACGAGCCGGCGAGCGCGAGAGATATTGCCCGAGAAGAACGCGACGCGGCGCTGCTAATTAGCAGGCGCGTTTACAGAGAGTATCGCCTGAGTATCGACCACAATGATTGATCTGCGGCGAGCGCGCCGCGGGCGCCTATTGGCCGCCCGCCCGAAGTGACTAAGAATACGCAACAACGTCCGAAGTAAGAAAAACGTTTCAAATCAATGTGATGGGACTTGCTGAGAACTGTTAGAATATATACACAATTTGATCACCTTCTATTTAGAAAAGAAATCATGCAGAACAAATCATAGAGAACAACTCATAAAAATATTCGCACCGTCGTCGCGTCGTGTCAAGCAAATTCTTCCTGACGTACGCTGTCGTGTGTTAAAATCGCGTGTTAGTACGATCCCTCAGAACGTTCTAGTGCAAGAAGTGCTGCTATTACTTGTTTCACGGTTAATGCATAATACGCAATAATTGACATTTATTATATACTTTCTTATTTATTACTACCACAGAAAGATTAATGTTACTGAAACCAAAATTTATGAAATAAATATTTTGCCCATATCTATTATAAACCAATACGACACATCTATTCCGCTGACAAAATATTAAAAACTATCCGTAGTAAGTAATAAAATATTTTTAAATGAATATCGTTTGTCGCCGTGTGATGAATAATTTAAAAAACAAATTATTCTGTGAAAAAAAATTGAACCATGGCTAGGCGCGAACGGACGAAAAAAAATCACGTCGACGAGCGACGATGAGTACGACGAGTCAATCCCAAACTCTCCTCGATTCACTTTTCTGTGGATCGCGCTCTGCTCAGGGCGGTGGTGCCCGATTTGCCTTCCGGCTGACTGAACGCAATGGTACGTGCGATGCCTTATGCGAAATCTGGCACCACTGTCACCGGCCTGTGTGCGGAACGAAGACGCGACGCCGCGACTGCATGTCCAACAAAGACGCAACGCGCGATGTTGCTGAAAGGGGACGGAGCATAGTTCTGTCCTTCTTACGTGTCGTCACGATACCTGACGTCACGCAACGTTAGTGGAAGGGAGACGCGGCATAGCTCCGTCCTTCTCTCCAAGTCGAGCCCGATTCGGCGAGAAACGGCGCGCGCAGCTCTCACGGACAAGGCACGCATACTTTTCCGTATCCCCACTCCCGCGGACACCGATGGTGTCAAAGAGCCAGATCTGGCTACACTGGTATAAGGTCTATGGTTGGTGCACAGAACGGACGCATGCACCTAGCTTAATCCCCCACTCTTCTCTGTGATTGCCCGGTGGTGGCCTCACAGTTGGAAGTATACGGTGGTACACGGCGTCATTTGGCCATTTTCGTTTTCCGTTTTATCGGATGAGTTCAGTGTATTGTGAAGTGATCGAGTCTGTGTATTCTTTTGGCGTTATTTGTTGGCCGTGCTTTGTGTGATTCGTATAAGTAAGTAAATGAAGAATCCAAATTTATGTCAAATGTAGATAAGTGTGTTAATTTTCACCCTTATTTGAAGAGAAAGGAGATTAAGGCGCGTTGAAGAAGGCATCTTCCGGGTACGAATTGGAGCAGTCATTATATCCATCCGAGGTAATTAATCTCTTTTTTTTCTTGCACATAAGTGCACAGTAGTGTGAAACATAGGGGTTGGCACTCAATTTTTGTCTCGCTTGTTGTAGGTGTGGGAAAATATCACCTAACGTACATTATTTCAGGAGTGTATTACTTTGGTACAGAACATACTTTGAAGCAACTTATATAGTTTATAATTACATCAAGCAAGTTTATAATATATGTTTTGCTTCATCATAATTATACATTACAGATCTGTGCCAGCTCTGTGGTATTCTTGTTCTATAGACATTGTCCTCGGTACAAAAGGAAGGAACAACGCAGTAATTGCAAGGTAACTTTTATGTGTTTTTCACCTGGACCTTTTCATTTCTGATTCTTGTGTCATAAACACTCAGTGTATATACAGTCGAGGACAAAAATAAGTGGACAGTTACTGAGAAATAGGTAGAAATGAATTGAATTATCATACCTTAGAAATTTAAGTTTTAAACTGTTACGTCCTGCGTCCTCCACCCGCCCGCAAATTTTCACTTTTCCAAAAATATTAAATAATTATCTAATCGATTGCTTTCGCAGCCGTTTGCTGCTCGTTCAATAGTTCTAAGATTTAGCTGTAGGAATGTAGTGCGGTTCTCACGGACCCCCGTTAGCGATAAGACACGCCACGCGCGACAAGTAGAGGTAACTTACACCCGGGCGATAGCCGAGACGACGCGAGTAGCGAACGAGCGAAACATACGAGATATGGCGCCGCCGAATTCTCGCGCCCAGCGACTGGACGACCGCCAAATAACGCTGTATGCCAGAAAAGGAATCTCAAAAGATAAGACACGTGTAGCCGAGTCCTGGGAAAGGCATCTGTCGTGCCGTTCCCAGAATATAACGCTGATGCAGTGTCAGCATGCGAACGCCGCTCAGCGGAGCGTGGCGGCTATATAGGGCAGTAGGAGACCCTTTTCGGGCACTTACCATTTGGGACTTGTGACTTACTCGTTGAACATTTTTACTTCAATTCACTTCTGTCTGTGCAGTACTCCGAACTGCACCGTTGTTCGCGTATTAAGAATTCAAGTGCGGGTGCGAAGCGTAACACCCGACTTAGTATTTACCTTCGATATCTTTCAAGTGAATCAAGTGTAACGAATAGAATCAAGTCAAGTCAAGTCAAGTCAATAGAATCAAGTTAAGTCTAGTGAATAATCAACGCGGTAGAATCAGTGACATTGTTCCTGTATCTCGTCACCCAATCTCAGGTTTGTGCAATCAAGCACCCTTTGAAATTCGAACCATTATAACTAACCAGCGTGGTGAAGCTCTGAAATTCAACTAATTATGAGTGACCTGCGTGGTCAATCCTTGAAATTCGAACCATTATAAGTAACCAGCGTGGTGAAGCTCTGAAATTCAATTAATTATAAGTAACCTGCTTGTTCGAGACACTCCGTCTAGTCCCGACCTCCGATCCTCCGCTCGCGACAACGAAGTGGAGGCGTTCCACTTCTCCAAATTGTAGGGTTCAATCAGTTAATAAACAACAAATACACAATCTGATGAATCACCTGCCCTACCACCCATCCTCGCGACGCGCAAACGCACAACCCGCGTAAAACCTGGTTATCTGAGTGTTCTCTGAGTCTAATTAGACGGGGCATTTCACCCCTTTCCCTGCCCGCGATAACTTGGGCTACCGAAACCGCCGGGCGCGTAAACCGAGCAGTCCTTGCTGCCGCCATAGAGCTTGTGCCTGAGTCGCCTGGCGGGTAATACCCCGCCGGCACCGTCGAGCTTCCGAGTTCCGGTGATCCTTAAAGCGATTCATTCGCTGCAACATCAGGACACTGGTTCCGTTGGCCAGCGGCGGCCCCTTCGCTGCGACCGTGGCTCCTGAACCACTTTCGGCGCACAACGGTTCGGCCCCAAGGCCAGTGCTCATCTCCACGGATCATAACTATTCCCCCACTCAAATCCACGACCAGAGAACACCCCGTTACCCTGCACCCCTACGTCGCCAGCGACGTAGGGATTACAGAGGAGCTCCCCGGGCTGCAGTAAAACACCGAGCACGTCGCGAAGCTGCACGCTTGTACTGGTCGCAGGCATCCCGACAAACAGCGAGCGAATCCGCGAATTTCACTCCGCCTATCTACCAACACCCAGGACAACGCATACAACCGGTCTGGACCTCTCCAGAACACCCTTGTCCGTTCGAGCTCGGGGTGGGTTTGCTGGGTCGTCGTTTGAGGTGTCGGATCTATAAGATCTAGTATCCGAGACGAACCTGGGGGCAGACCACACGCTGCCCACCCATAAAGTTGCCGGCGGAGCTACCCAATCCCACGCTCGTGGGTAACAGAAGCCACCGGCAGCAAAGATGTGTGGTAGAGTTGATCGCAGCCGCGACCTCGACGGTTACTCATCGAACGCAGTGAGAGAAGTCTCGCTAACATGAGCAGGACGCTGAGCGGTTGCCTGGCCGTGCGTCCACTCCACTGGAGTATAATCGGTAGACGGGGATGGGGCCCACCAGTGGTAGCGCGGTCGGCGTGTGGGAACGTCCCACCGCATGTTTACCTCGAGCTGCCATTGGCCCCCATCATTTGGGACGGCATCCTTTAGGGGTTGCAATCGTCGTGGCAGTAGTTAAAAGCCGACATCGCCGGCGAGGGGATGAAACCCCGGTGCGGGAGTTCCACTCAATGAACTCGCCCTACCATAGTGGCAGAACTATGGGAGAGGTTTAGAAAGGCCTCGCTTCCACCGGTAAGATGAGGGGCTGGCAACCCTCTAGACCGGGACGCAACTTCGGTTGCGCGTTGATCGAGCGACAATCTCGATCCATGCCTCGTTTGCGCTTCCGTAACAGGGGGTCGTGTGAATAAGGCTAACGCCAGGTGTCGCACGTTAAATCTCGAACGACATATATGTCCGTTCGAGCTACCTCCGGGCCAAGACCAGTTCACGGTCTACTTCGAGCCCCCAGAACCGGAAATCGTACCATCTACTGCCGTGATAACCGAGATTCGCGAAGATTCGGATATAGAAATCATAGACTAAGTAAATCACACGGGACCGTAGCCAGTCAGACGTAAGAATACCCATAGGTTAGTGTAAACTCGAGTCACCCGCCACGTATAGACTTTTAGAGCCGTAATCCTTCGGACGCAAGGGTACACGTAGGTTTAACGTCAAGTCTAGAACACCCGATGTATTACCGCGTGTGCGACGTCTCAGCGAACCGCTCAGCTGACGCGTCAACTCTCTTATCGGGCCGGTCACTTCGTCTGTCTTCCGATCCCCGGTATACCCGGTGCACGCAGGGTGTCGAAAAACGGAGGACGTAACAAAACAGTATTTAATAAATAATTTATAATGTTCATATTTCCATCTTTATGTAAACACGCTGTACTTGACAAAATTGATACTTATTTATGAGGAGACGAAAATAAGTGGACACTTCGTTACAAAGTTACCTTGAAACAAGAAATGTATACAAACAGTAGGCAGACGTCACACTTATTTACAGTGATACCATACAAACCTTTTAGCACCAACTCAGCCTTCGTACGAATAAATGTATGTTTAGAAAAAGTTGATAATGACAAAAACGGAAAAACATAACACATAATACGGTGCAAAATTATTGAGGTCATGCACGCAAACGCTATACCACCATACATGAAGACCGACGAATTTTACGTAAATGCGGCAAATATGATCTTTAATTATTCAGTAAATAATGTACATACTATAAGGATCTATTACATAAAAGGGGAAGTGTGTCCGGAAATGATTTTGTACTTCCCGATAAGCTAGGAACTTGAAAGTTGCACAAACTTATTTTTGTCCCGACTGTATATTCTACAAATATCAAATCAGAAAGGGTGTTATAATATTACGATACCATATGCTCTAAGCTGTAAACGAAACAGATTTGATAACAATACTTATAAAGTCGAAAAATTAATGTTACTGTTTCATTAACAGATGCCGAAAAGTTTTCAAGACTTGTCGTACCGGCAACAGCTTAGACGTCTGGACGCATATGACAGACTTGAACATCAGTGGTTTGCACAGTCTACTGAAATACCCACGATCAGTGCAGGAGCGGAAACAGTACATTCTTCATGTGAAGAAAATGTACCTACAATTAAGAGTGAACCTTCTGCGGTTTGTTGGAATGTACAAAATAGTACAGTCTCTTCTATTCTGGGGGAAAAAGAGAACATTGGACCCAGTACAAATGAAAGTGATGGGCATTCACTAAGTATTGGTTGCACACGTGGAAATTGCAGTACAACATCCCGCACAATGCTTTCTCGGATTTATTGAAAAAGTTGCGTAAATGTGGTCACGTAGACCTGCCACAGGATGCACGAACATTGGTGCATACTCCAAGAAATACAATTGTGGAAACATGGGAAAGCAATTGTACTTGTTTTCACTATGGCTTGAAGAAAGCATTGTTGCATCAATTAGCACAGAACAACATCATTGTGGAAAAGAACAGTATTCCTATTGATATCAACATAGATGGCTTGCCTATATCGAAATGCGGCAAAGGCCAAATTTGGCCCATATTAGAACACCTTGCACTTATCATATTGCTTTTCAGGATTTGAGACAGTGGAGATGCTGGACGATGGGACACCCACCCATGAAAGCATAATTTTCGAAGGTATATTCCAAATCTTACATTATCATAGACATTTGCGATGAATTGTAATGTTAACACAACAAGCCTCATGTTCCTCACATTCTTTTACAGACACTCTGCAAGGCCAGGACGGAAAACAAGAAGAACAATGTTCTTCTTGCAGTAAGTTTCGTTTTACTTGGGTTCTTTGCGCATATGATGCAAATATGAAAACATTAGATCAACTGAATAATAGTATCATGAAATATTTCGATCTTACAATTTTGTTTTTATTATCTGGTCAAGTGTCAACGGTGTAATACAGAGGTAAATGCCAGACTTGAAAGAAAGATGAACTGGATTATACACTTCCTGCAAAATCAATCCGGTGTACCGCAACAATTAATAGAAGAAGTGGATAATACCAGTAATGCATTATCTGGTTTTCCACTGAAAACTATTACGGAGGTGCGAGTCTTCGAGAAGAATTTGCGGGAGGAACACGTCCGCCGACAATTTGTACGTACTTGTCCTACATAAATTTATCATATGATTCATTTAAATGGGCTGACACATTGAAAAAGTGCTACATCGGCTCAATAATTTCAATACATGATGTCATAAATTTAACGTAATGCTTCTTTTCTATCATATACTATTCATTTGTTAAACCATATGAATGTTACCTAATGTACACAGAATCACATATCATACCAATGACGAGAGTGGGTGGTGAAACCTCAACGGAATTCACCCGGAATATCTTAAACACCCTTATGGGAAATGAGGTTGCATTAGCATTCACGCGGACGGGCCAGAGGCAAAAACCGAGCTTAAAACATTCCACAATCGCGGAAGCAGTTGTTGGTACGAACATTATTTAAAATTAGTTTTGTCCTCCGTCGTGAAAGTCATCGAGATATTATGTTTCCCGAAATTGATTTCGTTTAATATCAGTCGTTACTTATGGTCATAAAATGCTTCTATTACTTTCGTTTGCAGAATGTGTCATGAAAAGTAGCAAAGCGACGAAAGCAGAGGTGGAGAGTGCCATACAAGAATGGCTCAGGACAGCGAGCGACAGGATGAGGGCAATATTAAAAGAAAAAATATAACAATTATAATAACATTTGTTCACTATTGTTTCATTTTTGATGCACCCCTTCTAATACTTAAGATGAATATACAATGGCATTCAATAAGCTAAAAAGCATAGCGTTGACTGAAAGTCGACTGAGAGTCGACTGAAATATTTCATTAATAATGAAATGCGAGAGTATGCCTACGACAAAATTTCCCCTAGATACTTTTTTCTATGATTGCAAGCAAACGAAGAAGTATCAAACGTCTGCACCGGACTATCAAACGTCTGTACCCGACTATCAATCACTATCATACGATTTTACATCTATCGGCGCAGATAAAAATTAAATTTTTCACAAAAATTTCGACAAGAATTCCCCTAGAAACTTGTTTCTTTAATTATAAATAAACGACTAACTATCAAACGTTTGTATTGAATATCATTCACTATCAAACGATTTTACATCTATTGCCGCAGATTAATAATGAAATGCGAGAGTATGCCTACGACAAAATTTCCCCTAGACACTTATTTCTTTGATTACAAGCAAACGACTAACTATCAAAGGTTTGTATTGAATATCATTCACTATCAAACGATTTTACATCTATTGGTATAGATAATAATTAAATTTTTCGCAACAATTTCGACAAAAATTCCCCTAGAAACTTGTTTCTTTAATTATAAATAAACGGTTAACTATCAAACGTTTATTTTGGACTATCAAACACTATCAAACGACCTTCGAACGATTGCAAGTATTAAAACTCAAATCGGTTGAGGATGGGGTGCTAACTATACGGAGCTGTCCTCAGGGGGGCTCATGCAGGTCTCAGCTTGATTTTTAACCGCCGTACCTGCTGAGCTTCATCACATAAAGTAAAAACCAAAAAAAAAAAAGGAACTCAGAAGGTAAATTGTTGTTTCGCCAACAGTGCCTTGACCGTGGGTTTGCGGGTAAAGGCAATCGCCTGAGTCTTGTCTGCGTTAACTGTAAGCTTCCATTTTCTAGAGAAGGACATGGCAGAGTCTAGGTGTTCCTGAACGTAATGCATTATCGCATACAATTTTGTCGAAGAGGCAAATAAGGCAATATCATGAGCGTACAATGCAAGCTCACTGCTCTTAGACTGCGGTAAGTTATTAATAAAGATATTGAATAATAGGGGGCCCAGGATGGGCCCTTGGGGGACTCCAGCCAGGACTGGGAGCTCGGCAGATTGATGCTCGTTGGTATTAACCCTCAATTTCCTGTCTGACAGGTATGATTTGATGACGCCAATGATGCCCATAGGTATATCCATGAGGTGCATCTTATAAAGTAGGGCGTCCTGTCAAACCGCGTCAGAAGCCTTCGCGAGGTCTAGGAGCACCATGACAGTAATTCTATTAGTATTTAAGTTCTTTTCAACGTGTTGTGTCAGGCGCAGCACTTGTTGTATCGTGGAGGGTTTGGCTCGGAAACCGAACTGGTGGTTAATTAGGCTCTCGTTTTTGGCAAGATGCGCGGCAATAAAACGGTGGACGCACTTCTCGAACAGTTTACTTAAAATGGAAAGCAACATGGCTGATTGACCTCTAACTAATAGGTATTACTTTAGCCTTTTTCCAGGCCTCAGGAAAGTACTGCTGCTGCAGGCACGCCTAAAATATAGAATTGCACATGTACTTTATTATTTGCGTGTTTAAGCATGTCGGCAGTAATTCGATCAGGTCCCGGTGATTTATTTGGTTTTAGATTCCTCGTGAGGACGCCAATGAGACGGGGGCAAAGGATCCGCTCCACGTCACGAAAAGGATATCAGGATGATGGGATAGACTTGGCGAAGTCGTTTATGGTATCGTCTAGATCCGATGACTGATTAAATGCGTGCGTGTGAGTGTCCGAAAATTGTTTGGCAAGGAATTCTGCCTTGTTGTGATTTGAGATGATGCTTTCATTGTTCACCTCGAAGGACAGCAGGTGTTTTGTCGAACGAGCATTTTTTATTGTGTTAAAAGTTGCCCAGAATGTCGGGTCTGCCCTCCTAAATCTCTCCAGTTGCGCGTTCCAGTGATCTTTACGTAATTGAGCTATTTTAAATTTAATTACTTTATTCAATGATTTTAAAGTCTCTGGGGAAAAAGCACTGCCAGGCGTTTGTCTGTTCTTACGAACCCGCTTTCTTTCTCTTATTAGTGCAAGTTGCTCCGGATCTGCCACGAATCTACGTCTTGCAGATGTGGGTGCCGCAAAGGCTGTTGGTCACCCTCCTTACACAAGCATGCAGGAATGATGTTATTTCCTCAATTTTGTCATCTATTTCCGTTATATTCTTAAATTGGGACGCTATATGGAAATTTTTTGTGCGTGCATGATATGCATCCCAGTCCATGGTTTTTTGTTGCACGGGAGCAAGGATCATGGCACCGTTTGAAATGATCGAAACTGATTTATGGTCAGAATATAGGTCGTCTGTTGCTATACATTCGATATTTCTGTTGTAATTTGTTATAAAGAAATCGATTATGGAGGGTCGACATTTCTTTTTATAAAATGTTGGAGAATCCGGAGCTACTATGCGATATGCGTTATTAAGCGCATGCGTATGGAAATTTATTCCATTTGGCTTGGCAGTGCAGTTGCCCCAGGCACGGTGTCTAGCGTTCCAGTCTCCCCCAATTAGCAATGGTTTCGGGAGACTGGTGATTTTATCTAAAAAAGAAGAGTTTATTTTAAAACTTGGATAAATGTAAGAGGCCGCCACCGTTAGTCTTGCCGTTTAAATTTGTATGGCCGCGAAATCTACCAATTCGAATTTCGAGGTTTTAATCACGCTGTATTGCAGGTCTTTTTTAACGAGAATGAGGACCCCACCGCCTCGTGAGAATGTGGTAGAGTGTCTATCGGATCTGACGACACCGTAACCGGGGATGGAGAAACTGGAGGTGGGTTTTAGCCAAGTCTGAGTGATAAGAAGGATATCACAGTTCACTGCATTGAGGAAGAGTAATATTTCGTTTCTTTTGTCAACCAGAGAGTTGGCATTCCAGAGGTAAATAGATGGCATGGTAGCCATTTTATGGCCACGAAAAGGACTGACATGAAGACTTACAACTGCTGAGGGGAGCGGGGGCCCTCGCCTCCCCCGTCCCACCGGCCATAACACCGGCATAACTTTTTGCCGCTGTATTTGCAACGGTGCGGGCAAATCTTGTCGCGTGCTGCTCAGGGATTCGCGACGGTTGAGCAGCCGCGTTTCTGATCGGATTAACTAAC
The DNA here is from genome assembly GCA_963942575.1 of Priocnemis perturbator. Lineage (NCBI taxonomy): Eukaryota > Metazoa > Arthropoda > Insecta > Hymenoptera > Pompilidae > Priocnemis > Priocnemis perturbator. The sequence goes on along the minus strand of CAWWDK010000344.1, from coordinate 2,086,960 downwards.
CGACGCGTGTTCTTAACGATATCAACATACGCGCCTTCGCGCTAATTACCGCGCCCCGCTGAAGTCACGTGACTTTGCGCACAAATGAGCCTTTCTTGATCACCACGTGGGTGCTTCGGGCTGCCCGGATTCGCGATCCCTGCGTGACGTCACGTGATGTCGGCTTCGTGGAAGTGTCGCTTGATTTCCAGGAAGCCGTTGAGTCATTCCAACTCTGAGTAAAAGCGAAATCGTCACGAATTAGAAGCGCATCATTTTCAACCAATTATAATCAATCATTTTATCATCCCAGTTTTTTTGTTATACATCACCCTACGACTATAAGTGTTTTCAAATAAATTATCGTGAAAGCCAGTGCTCATTGGTTTCATCTCCACGATCAAATCGAGCCTTTTGCTCTCAGCCTTCCAACGCCTCTGTCGGAGACGTGCTGTCTGAGTAGTCTCGCCCAGATCTGGGCGCTCATACAATTCTCAAACACAGATACTCGCGGAGAGCAGGGATAATTGGCGGTATGAGGTCCACAGCAATTCTTGCACTTCGGCACCGTTTCCTGAGATTTGGTGCATTCGCGAGTTAGGTGTCATGCCGCGCACTTAACACAAAATGGAGGTAAATTACAATTATTGGTAGAGTTGCCAAACGCCTGACACCTATAGCACTAAGTGTGCTGTTTATTGGATTGAAAGCGCTCCCAGTATACGCGGGTTGAAAAAGAAAGCCGACCGGTCGCACTTTACTCGGTGCGCAGATGGCCAGGAATACTATTTTATAGATCGTAAACTTAGAATTATTAATAGAAGCATTCAATAAAGTGACGTTAATCGGTGCAATATCTATATGTTTTAGTTCCGCCTCGATCTCGTTTGGCGTAATACGGGGACGACCACGAGGAACAAACGCGAACGTTTTCACCGTTTTGTTAGAAAATGTGTAATATGGAATTTCATCTAATTGTAATTGCGCCTTAAACGCATTGTAATGATATTGCGATTCTAGTTGAATACGAACTCGGTTACCCAAGTATTTTAAACTGAACTTATTGTCCACGTCCTTTTTGAGCTTACCCTCTAATTCGACAATGCTTTCATTAAAGCTCAGTATGTACAAAGGAGGCGGTCGTTTCTCCTTGTTTTGAATATTAGCGGTCGCAGGCACCGCCGAAACCGGCCGGCTGCCGGTGGCCGCAGCTGAGTTTTTGTTTACATTAGAGTCATCAGTGGATTTAAATAGGCTTAAGGCTTTAAATCTATTTACGGATACAAAGGCAGGATTAACGGTTCCTCGCTCGCCCTTGACGTCCTCTACCGCAATAACTGTGGGTTTTGAACTCGTTTTAGGGAATAAATCCCGTGCCGTGACCTTTTTCCCGGCAGTTGATGAAGGGGATAACATTTTCATTTTAGATTTGGCAGTGAAAAACTCAGGAGATCGCCCTCTCGCACCAGGCAACGTTTTAGTAGATGCGACCGACGTATCCGAGTCATACGAGTAGCAATCATCCATTTGGACCCCCAGTACGAGGGCCTGCTTTGATACTGTTGCAATTTACTATGGTTCATATGCGGAGTCGCACAAACAAATATATATATACCGTCAATCGCCTCACTGTAAACTGTTAACTATTTGTTGATAGGTAAAGTAACACATGTGTTCAGCTCAACACCAAGTTTGTAACTGCCTTTATTCCGCGCAAAACGTGTCGTTACAAGTTTAACGGTCTTTTTATAGGTGGGGGTAACATGGCCACCGGAAGCTTAAACTAAATTATACCTAGATGTTGCTGTTCGCTTAAAATTACGCTGTATCTTCAACAGATACAAAAGACGACTCACCCGTTTCCTCCGACGGACGGGCCCCAGCAACCTCGGAAGCCGCCACCAAGGCGGACTGTTTTAAAGATAATCTCCTCGGAGGATTCATCGATGGATTCGGCGAGGAACTCATGAGGTCCTCTGCGGAATTAAATAAGGCCCTTGTTGCACGACTAGCAACTGCAAGTCTGGCTAGAATCCTCCTTGAAGAGGCCCTTTTGAGGGGTAGAATAGAATCGGCGGCGCCAACCGCGAGGGACTACGATATCACTATTGAGCGCTAGACGGAAAAAACTAAGTTAATATAAATGTAACACTAAAATATATTAATAAAGAATTAAACTAGAACAAGCATTTAATCACTACGAAATTGATCGCGAGATCGGAACGCGTAAAGCCGTAACGGCAGAACCACACGGCACTAACTATACGCGGCTCGGCGCGACGCACATCAGCAGTCGACGGGCGCTCGGCTAGAAGTGAGCCAATGAAGACAGAACCCTTTATCTTTTTTTATTTAAATGAATTTTCTGATTGGGGTGTCGCCACGCGAAACGGAATAAGCTAATAAGATTTATTGGAGAATATAGTAGCTTTGGTATTACCAATTGGGGTAGTTGTATGTATATGCTGAGCTAATAGAAGAGGAAATTATCAAAATTCTTCTTAGGTAACGAAAGAAAAGAAACACAAAGAAAAGAAAAAACAAAAGAAATAATTATGCTCGCGGGACAGCGAGCTAAATGCGAGTGTTACTGCAGCTAGTCAAAAAGGGCGCCTTACTGCGACCAGTTGCACCGTGCAGTATTGACTAGTATTCATTGGTTCGTTGGAAGGCCTGGTCAGCCTATCCGCTGGTAGGGCATCGTGAGCGTCGACATCAAGAGGCACACACATTGAGTAGAAATGGCTGGGTTATGGTCAGAATCTGTCATGACGCTGATTGAAGTTACGGTATTTCTGAAGGAGAGCGCCCTCAGCCCAGATTTCATTGAAATTTGGTGAGACTATGTATTTTGGCCTAAAAATAAGACTGTGAAAGTTATAAGTGTCGCTCTGAATGGGGGAAAAAGTTGTTAAGTGTTTAAAAGTGACAGCTTTGTAGTTAGAAAATCTGCCATATCGATCGTGCCCAGGTATATGAGCATGCGCAGTTAGCGTAATGACGTCACCGGCCGTGTAAATTGAATGTCGGTTTCTGTTTGATTGGTAAGTATCTAAAACAATTGAATTCAAAATGTTATATTTCATTTATTTCCACTTGGCAACGCGTGACAAGCAATTACTTGCAGTAAAGAAGCTGGACGATTTTCTTACGTTGACTCGCAATAGAGGAAATTTAATACAATTTTTAAATGAGGTGAACGTTTTATTGTGTAGAATTACTTGTCCTAATTGCAACACCATCTTAGAGATCAATCAATATGGTCTCACGTTCCGATGTCGGAAAAACTATTATCAAAAGGACAAGCGTAAAAAGATGGTAAGAAAACAGCGCGCCTTTAAAGCCAGTGCAATAGCAGGCACGTGGTTTTCCAAGTCGAAATTAAGCTTGGAGACCATATGCAGATTGACTGCTTATTTCATAATGATGAGGCCGCCATGATTTGCATTCCTATCGAATGAGTTAGTTATATCCAATCCATAGTGGATTGGATTTCCTTTTGCCGAGAAGTAAGTATATCTTCATACATTGAATATTTTCAACGTATAATATTATCTTATGTACGTTTTTCTAATATTTACGATGTTCAAAATGTTATAGGTGTACACGTACTGGGTCCACCAGTAGTCAACACAACTGGGAGGCCCAGGGACCGTTGTGGAAATCGATGAGGCGAAAATGGGCAAAAGGAAATATAATCGTGGCCGCCTCATAACTGGGAAGAGGATCTTCGGTGGATATGAAAGGACACGAAGAAGATCTTCGTTATGCCCCTACCCGATAGATTGCAAGAAACGCTCTTGGCTGTGATTAAAGAGTGGATCCGTCCTGGGACGACAGTGGTGTCAGATTGTTGGAAGTCCTACGACTGTTTGAACAACGAGGGCTTCCAACATCTGACAGTAAACAACTTGATGAACTTTGTCGGCCCAGAGACTGGTAAGTACAGACATTCAATATATTATAATCATTTGCATTATAATAAAACTTATTTTTGGTTTTTCTATTTTTTAGGAGCCCACACACAACATATCGAACGCGTGTGGCGAAAAGTTCGGGCAAATATTCCACGTTATAGAACTCGTGATGCACACTTAGTGGGATATTTGTCCGAATTTCTCTTTAAACGCGTTTATACATATGAAGAGCGTTTGCTTGCGTTCTGTCGGATCATTGGTGGACTGTATCCACCGAAGATCACTGAAGAACATGCCTGAAGTGCCGGAAGTGCGTCTTTGCCTCCGTTTACCGAAACGAAAGGGACCCCGACGATGTCATCGGACATCAGTTCGTTGAGACGGACGTTGAGATTATGTGGGCGCAGCACCACCCGCAATCCCAGCGAATTGGAATTAAGAAGTGAGAAAGTGCCGGATCATCCGGCTGAAATTGGGAAAAATCGCCCAAGGACGCGCTAATAGAACGTGCCTGAATATCCGGCAACGAGGTATGCCGAACACCCGCAACCTCGCGAGAAAAGGCGCCGAGGCGCCAATACCCCCGTCATCATTGCAACAAAGGCAATGCCTCGTGCAAATGGAAAGTTTCAGTTCCTCGTGAGTGCGACGAAGAAGGGTGAACCGGTGACAAAGGAAGAGTGCGCCGGGCGCGTAAACACCGACGCACAGGTGTCCACGCCACACGCTTCATTACGTCTAGTACAGCATTGACAATGAGAGGACTAAGCGTAGAAGGGTTTTGTAATACGGGGAGTTTATTCTCCATCGACTGTGGATCAGGAAATTGGTCCGAAAGAGTTTGTGACATTTATGCAAGACGGGGGAATGAAAGGTTCGACTTGGGGTATCAGGAAATGTACATCCATTCGTTGACGACAACGCGGTGGCCGGATATGCCATGCTACGTGTGCAAGGAAAAGGTGGTATCGACACGACCCGTGGAAGAGTGTAAAAAGTGCATTTGCGCCTCCATCCATCGCAAAGAGCGCAGCCCAGATAGCAGAGTGGAACAGTTTATTGAATCAGACGTGGAAATTATATGGGTACAACACCACCCACAGCATCAACGTATTGGATTGAAAAAGTGAAGAGTTCCAGTGAACGAGCCCGATCATCCGGCTGAACTTGGGAAAAATCGCCCGACAACGCGCCATTATTAATCACGCCCGATCATCTGGCAACGGGGTGCGCCGAACATCCGCCACCCTGAGGAACGGCACCGAGGCGCCAATACCCTCGTCATCATTGCAACAAAGGCAATGCCGCATGCGAACGGAAAATTTCGGTGCTGTGGAAGTGAGAAAAGGATAGGATGCGCGACGACAAGGAAGAGTGCGCCTTGCGCGAAAACCCCAAGATGGCCGCGGAGGAGAGGTTACCCCCACCATCGACGAGTGAACCAGCGTCCAAGCAGCCTGCATGAGGCCTCGATTTGAATTAGTTTGACCATAGTCAAGAAAGGCGAACGAGCTAGTGGGTTTTGCGCAACGGGGATATTATATTCCGTGGACAATCGACCAGGTTCATGGGGGAAAGGAATTTGCGGAGAATGTGTCGAATGGGCGGACAGGGTATACGGGAGAGACCACCCTGAAGTCATTATCCACGCCTTAACACTCCAGCTGTGGCCGAACACACGTTGCGACGGGTGTGGAGTACCACTTGTATTTTCGCAACCAGTGGAGGAGTGTGCGAAATGCATGTTCGCATATACTCATCGTGACGGCACCCCGACGAATCATGGCCGATTTCACGTGCCCAATGTGGAAATTGTGTGGGCGCAGTGTCACCAACCTACGGAGGATATAGGCCGATAACGTGATGTGTGTTCCTTTTGAGCCCGATCAACTGGCAAAGGAATACCACAACACCGCCCGACCATCCGGCTGCAGCAACGCGCCTGAGGGAGTCATGCCCACAAGCACGCCCGACCATTCGGCAGCGGGGTACGCCGAACATCCGCGACCCCGAGAGAGGCGCCGAAGGCGCCAACACCCCCGTCATCATTATTTAAAAGAAAAGGGACGTGCTGACTATCCGACTTCCCAAAGACGAACTATGTCAAGGACGGATGTGTACCTTGAAAAGTTGGACAAGTTGTTCATTCACATGGCACGAACTTTACCAAATCGCATCAAATGTAAGCCGCAGCCAGTGGGGCTATTCCTTCGCACACGAATGGTTTTCGAAGCAGGGTAATACAAAACCAGTGCGACGATGCCACAATCATATAACACCAACCATCCGCCATCTCGGAGGGACAACGCCATGGACGACTTCGAAAGCGCCACTCATGGAGCGGCGTTTCATCGGAGGGGGATGCTGTAACGTACCGTGCCGCCGAGCGTCCCCGAGCGCCGCGGACCAGCGCTGCGGCCCATGACGTCGTGCCTGCCTGCCTACCGTGACGTCGGCACGCATCAAGGAACGTAGTGACGCGCCCAATGTAGTGACGTAGCCCCCACCACTGATGCGCCCGATCTAGTGACGCGCTCCACCTAGTGACGTAGACCCCAACAAAGCGCAGTGGCCACGCGCGATCACGTGCACAGCGCGTGTATAGCGACGGTTGAGAACGTGATGCCCGACCGAAAATGCGCCCCACCTCGACGCACTACTTCCTCGCATCTCGAGACCCCTTGTCTAAGATCCTATCGTATAAAAGAGGCGTCCGACCGGCCTCTCGAGTTCATATTGCTTCAGAAAAAGACCGTGCAAGGGTCTGCGTTAGAAATTCCCGAACGTTTTACATACTTAGAAAAGAGTGATTCCAGAATCGCTAAAGTGTCTTTTTCGCCGTCTGTTCTCATTGCAAGGAACAACTTGTGCGTGTTCCGAGCGACTCTAGATTTAGTCGTCTTGCCATACGTCCGTGTGTAGTCTTTAAATTCTCAACTTAGCTCTTCTCCTTCAAATCAAAAACAGACATTTCTAGTCATTAATCGTATTCTGTTCGAAGAGCGCCCGGACTCCTTGTTGTAAGCTGCTCGACAAGTTCTCGCGTATCGCGGGAGAGTAGGGTGTGGACCGGAAACTGTTCTCCTTAAACTCCCAACACCTTTATTTTAACGCACCTGAGATTTCGTCACCGATTCGAACGGGACATTAGACCTAATGAACAATGTTGCACCGACTCGAACGGGCAAAAACGCTAGTTAACAACGCACCGACTTTAACGGGCTTGAAGACCTCGCTAAACCGCACCTACTATAAAAATGTTCTCCGATTCGAACGGGAATTACCACACCGAATAAAGTTAGTCACCGAATTTAACGGGAATCGCACTAAAACAACTCTTTCCTTTCTCGCTTTGCACTCTCTCTCTTTTTTCTCGCCTGACGCACGTCTTTCCTGCTCGGAGGTCCTTACACGAAGGAGGAAGCAACGGTCGCCTCCTCCTTCGGTCGCATGCCCGCCGACCTCCAGGAGCCGCCCGGTCGAGCTATTCGAAACTCAACCGCCGAAAAGCCAAAACATTGGCGGCTCCGGAAAGCCGGTGGGCCCCCGAGCTAGCGGGGTGTTGGCGGGTGAGACTGCCGCAAGCGCCTATTCGCGCGCGCGCCATTAGGCCAGTGCTTTGCAGCACGTAGCCAGCTGGGCAATCGGCGCTGTGCGCAGCCGCGGCGTGTGCTCCTCTCTACTTGGAACCCGTGCGAAAGCGGGGTTTTCGAACATATTCTATTAATTTATTCGCGTCGTATTTTAATAACGTTATTGCCAATAGTAGTTGAATAATCGTAGTGTTTGTTATATTTAACTGCTTCGTGTGTATTTATTTTATTCAATATAATTTACTTAATTGTTTTCCATACTTCTTTGACATCTCGTTCTTTAGTCGCCTAAAACTCGAATCCTAAGAACAAGGTCTCCCTTTACCGCTCAAGGGATCCGACGAGCCAAAAGAAATCATAATTTCCTCTAACTTCAAATCTGCAAGGGCTGCCGCTGTGCAATATCGGTTAAGGCCTTTGCAGGTATTCACGTCGAGACAGATAGCCCAGGGTGCCGCTGTGAAAAATCAGCTAAGGTCTGGGTAATCGCCCTCACCACCATACTTTCCGAGAGGTGCAGGAGGGAACACTGCCGAGGCTCGAGGAAGGTAATCCGCTCCCCCTCAATCCCTCTTTTAACCGGTAACGCGTGATCTCGAAAGAGAGAACGAAGAACCGCGAGAAAGGTGTCACTAAGAGTATCAAGAGCACAGGGTGCCGCGGTGCAATATCCGTTAAGGCCTGTGTTTCGCGTGCTCACTCCTCTCACAAGATTTCTATCCTAACGCACTGGCAATATTACGAGAATATCCTCCGCGCCACGCCAGTGGCGTGGCTCGTAACACTTTAATAGATGTTGTTTTACAATTGGCCTGGCGCCGCTATGGTCAAATCCATGATCGAATTCAATTGCGTGTTTTGTAAGTGCTGTATGATTTTCAGGGTGAAGATATATATTTCGTTTATGTTGAGTAATTCTTGATCTTAATTGTCTTGATGTTTTTCCAATATAACAAGTGTTACAGAAAAGGCATGGGATTTTATAGATAATAAGTGTTTTGTGTTGTCGGTCTATTGAATCTTTAATTGGTGGGAAAATGAAACCAAGTTTAAACGGAATATATTATGTATCAAGTGTTGTAGGATGGAGTTCGAAGGAAATAGGATTCGCTGGGTTGGGTTCTAAGGACAGAATATTTATTTTTCATGTTAGATACATTTCGTTCTTACAGATGTGTCTCAATTATTCATTGGACAACGCCGATGGCTAACAACGAATTATTGACGGACTTTACAGTTTTGAGCTAACGGGCGTACGGCTAGTTTGAAACCGCTCTTTCCCAGTACAGAATTTCTAACACGAGAAGTCTACTCGTATCCCTATATCTGTAACAGGCGGCCGGTTTATTTCAACCGTCCTCTCCCATTCCATGGGCGGCCGATAACCAGGTTTCGTTCTTTCCCATGGAACTACCTATCTGGCTTCCATGGGCAGCCGATAGCAATGCTTCGTCCTCTCCCATGGAGCTAGCCTATCTTCTCTACGGACGGCCGATAGCATGCTTCGTCCTCTCCCATAGCATTTGCTCAAAGTTTACCGCGGGCGGCCGATGGTCTTATCTCGTCCTCTCCCGCAGAAATACTAGAGAACGAGTCGCAGTCGGGAATCGGCATTTATATTATTTCGTTGCTAGGCTTCTACGTATGATCAACAAGCTCCGTAGCTGTATTGGATGCTGCGTCTTGGTTCGTATGCGCGCGGCACATGTAATGCTCTGAAGTTATCCGGAATCTTCTAGAAGCTTCGAGACGCTTCTCGATGCTTCTAGGTGCTTCTAGATGTTTCGATACGCGGCGGCTCGGGTCAATGCCCTGACGCGATTGTTGGATTTTTTTACGATTTCTCGGAATCGCTAGGTGCGGACGCTGCTGCGTCCTTGGTCTCGTTACAGTGTATATTAACTGTTCTTAGAATTCTTTTAATATCTTGTGTGAGTCCGGGCACAAATGGAAATAATGCTGTATTTAATGTATTAATGGAGCCTCTGTTCTGAATTATATTTTCTATACGGGCTTCTTTAGACCAAGGATAAAACAAATCATTTACCCGTTTTTTTATGCTATTGAAAATGAAATTTTTTGGATAACCATTTTTAACAAGAACTTCCCTTATAAGCTATAAAATATATTTTCTAAACTGAGGTTGTGATAGTAGAATCGCCCTGTCAACATATCCTGTGATTAAGCTAGTATTGTGCTGTATTGGATGGCAAGAATTATATGAAATATATCTACCAGACCAAGTGGGTTTATGGTACCAATCAGTGACGCATACGTTATTTTGTCTAATTATTAAAATGTCTAAAAAATTTATACGGTTGTTATTTTCTATTTCTATGGTGAATTAAGTCTAGGATGAGAACTATTGAAAACTTCTACGATATTGTCTATCTCTTCATTAGGTACAGCAGTTATGATATCTACATATCTTTTGTAAAAAGGTAGTTAATAATTTAGACCAGTGCGGTCCACGAGTGGGGCCCCTCACACCGCTATTACCACCTCCACTAGGTACAAGTTTTTCTGTATGCCGATCATAACACACACCAGTGTGGCCAGAAGTCGCACGCACACTCAGCGTCCGTCGTTTCCAGGGCAACAGTAGCTCGGTGGGGGAACCGAAAATGCCCCGGGGCACTTTCTTGGACCGCACTGATTTAGACTATTAATATACTGTTTTTCCAATTCTTCCGTGACTATATTTCCGGCAACAGGTGAAAGTGGGGAGCCCATGGCACAGCCGAATTTGTGTTTGTACATTTTGTACGCGAAATTAAAATAAGTGGCGTTAAGTCAAAATGAAACTGCATTAAGAAATTCGATTTTGGGAATACCAGTAATAAATGATATTTCCTCCCATCTATTATTAATACAATCTAAAACAAAGTCTATGGGGATATTGGTAAAAAGTGAAACAACGTCTAATGGAATCAAAGTAAACGAAGGCTCAAGCTGAAAATTATTTATGAATTTAGGGAAAGCCCAAATATCACGTGCTGCAAACGGTGTATGAGCAGAAAAAGTGAAGGCGCGGAAGAAACTAAAAGGAAGCCTATTTGCGCGGCGATAATTAAGAGAGAGTTCGAGTAAATCTGTGTTGCACAGAAAATAATAATTTATTACTTGCGATGTACAAATAGTCGTACGAGAAAGTTCGGTGATAAAACACGATGGAGAAGATTTATAATAGCTCTGAGACACTGTTGTTACTTTGCGACACATGGGACGAAAGAAGGGCGAGCAGCTCGACGCCGCTGCTTTTATCACCTTCGACCTCTGGAGGATTCAAATCATCGGCGAATAACGCCTATTTCGGCCAATAATAGCGAAGTAGAAACCTCCAGAAGTCGAAGGGCCCTCATTTCTGCGCGGGTAGCGGGGCAAAGTGCCCGGTTGACGAAGCGCGCTTGCGCATTTTGCGCTCGGAGCGCGCGGCCGGCCATGTGCTTCACAGTCACGCACTGCGCAGCCGCGACGCTCGCTCCGATTGCCACAGACCCGGGCGTTTCGAATCGCTTTTCGGAACAGTGTATTTTCTACTATTTTTATTAAGATGTTACTCCAAAAGCTGGCTAAATCATTAGTGGGGCCATTTATTGTTGAAATTATTAATCTCCATGCAAGAACAGGTTTGTGCATTTTAGGAAGACAATAAACAAGCGGTGTATTTGCCGAATATATATGAAGACTTGGCACGAGAATCTGAAATGTATTTTTTCTTTGACCAGTTGGTGATAATTTTATTATTTTGGATTGTAATGCCGAAGTATATTCAAATCTACTAGGTTCGTATTGTGACCGTGCACCTTTAATAGATCGAAAAGTGCGTGTGATCGCGATCGCGAATATTTTATTGCCGCGTGACTTTACTCGCGTATGTTTTGTGTGCGCAAATATGTTCCGGCTGACCGTGTGGTGGTCACGTCTCCGCACGGTTTGTTTACTCAGAGAGGTTCGGACTCTAGAAGAGAGAGACGAATATATTGACAGCTGGCCGGGGTAATGAACTTGCTTAGTTTTAGGTAAAACAAGGTATATTCTGTGTTGGAAAATGTACATTAAGTGTTGTTACCCGCTCGTTTTGATCGATGTGTCATGACACGCGTGAATCCTAAGTGTACTGCGCGATTATACTCTAACGCTGATTTATCTCCGCGACTTGCGGACTGCTATTTGCTCTTTTGACGTTGGGTGCTACTATTTTATAATAGATATTCACACTACTTTAATTGGGTTATCAGTAGGCCTCAGCTCCTACTGATTCAGACAGACCTTGTGTAACCCTGGCCGGTGTTTGGGCGGTGCGGGCACTCGAGTCGTCGTTATTCCCTTTCTGGATAGAAATCCTGAGGAGAGCACTTGCCGTAGGTGTCGACTCGGCCGGAGTTTAGGCGGAGGTGGAGACACCACGAAAGTCGCTCTTTATTGACTCGACGTATTAAATGATTCTATGGCAGTTAATAGTTACGTTTTGACCGTTTTCTGGCTTTTTCAAACAGGTGAGCGTTCTTGCAGTGCCGCAGGTCGGTTTTGACCAGACGACTCCTCTATCGAGGCGCGTATCGGAGGTGAACGTATGGACGCTTTTGTCTCGTTACGTTAAGGCGGGTTTGCCTTCCTTTTGATACCATTTTTCGCAATACTTATGACTCTTTCTTTTTTATACCAGAATTGGTAATGAGCCTGTGATTTACCTCTTCTTATATACCCCCTCAGCTGTGGAGGTCCTCGTGAGAGCGGATTTGCCCGACGAACACGGGCGCTCCCTACTGGATCGTGGCATGACCTGTCACGATCCCTTGCGATGCTAGTGGTGGGGAGGACCTTCACTGCTGTCGTGTTTTAGCCTGTCCGGGAATAGGCAACAACGGATAAATGTACGGTTACAGTATGTCTCATTGTCACTAAGGATTTCTTCTATTGCGGAAATGTACATATCCTTTTTAACAATCACTGTCACGTTCCCTTTGTCGGCCTTTAGGAGTAATAACATAACCCAGATTTATTATCCAAATATATTATATCCAGATATATTACATAATTCCGTTATCATTTGATTCCAGAAGACAAAGAAGTAACATTTTCATCATTCTAAAAAAGACAACGGGCATGATTCAACCTGTGGATGTGTTTGGTTTCCGAATCTGGAAAAATGTTGTGCGGACATTTTCGGATAATGTAATTCTACTAGACGAAAATATCAATCTGCATGCACGCAATAATATAATTAAAATACAGTCGTTAACTCATAATCAGCTCTCCTCACCCAGATTCAAAAATCTTTTCCAATATGCTTGGTTTAAAAGTGGGTACTTGGAAACCCATCCCGGCGAGTTCCAAAATCCAGTAGATTTCTGTTACTTTAAGAGTGAAAAACACGTGCCTAAACGTAGTATTTTTGGAGCGCCAACTTTTATGCGATGTGCTTGGTGCGGTCAGTAGCTTTGTTTGAAACACTTCTATGAAGAATATTATTATTGTACCAATTATAGCCCATAATTTTAACAGTATTCGTCGCGGGTACAGAATAATATAATGAAGATGTATTTTAAATTGTCATCCCCGAATAGCTTTACTACGCACTTTGATTTTTTATCATACTCCTATCTCTACAATCTCTCTTATATCACATGAATTTTCACTTCAACATTCGGTTGTACACACCAAAATAAATTTTAGCGCAAGAATCATTTACAGGAATGTAAAGAGGGTGTCCAGATGTATTTCATGGCGGACAGTAAAAGACAAAAATTTAAAAAAAGGGAGAAAGGGGTGGCGCAACAAAAAAATATGAATTAAATAAAAAAATAACGCAGTTTCGTAACTGCGACCAAGCGATTTAGTTTTTGATAAAACTTTTTTCCGATATCTCTCACCGTTCTTGAGATATTTGACGGAGAAGAGAAACCTGATTTTCTTTTAAGGGTGATTTCAGCCCTTAAAAACGAGTTATGGCACTAATAAAGAATATGTTTGTACTACGGATGGACTACTTTACATGTGTGCCAAATTTTAGGTTTTTTTTTAATTTTCGGGTTGCCTATATTCCCTTGTTAGGCTAAATTGAAAACGAGACACCACACTATACTTATGTAGGAATTCAGAGGCGGCCCTGCCTCAGAACCATTAAGGCCGCACGGCACTGGGAGTCCGTCGCGTTGGCGGAGCGGGGCAAAACTGCGCGGGGTCGTACGTTGTCAGTCGTGAGCGCTGAGCGAAGCGGGGAAGAGAGCGATATTTGGTTACTGATTGGTTGTGATAATAAATATGGTTACAAAGTGAATGCTTTTTGTCCCGTTACAACCTCTAAAACTCTTACATTTATGTTATAAGGATAGGCTAATCATAAGAAAAGAAAAGAAAAACTTCTAAAGGAATTAAACTGTAATATACAACAGCACTGTAACCGGTGTGAGGATCGAGCGTAGCGAGATCCGAGAGCCGGAGTGGGAATGGAGCGACGCACGAGTACGTCCGCTCGTCACGAAGGCCCGTTGAAGGAAATGGATAAGTTTTGAAAAATGTGATTTTTTTTTTTTATGTTATGATTAGATGGGTAGGGTCGAGTCAGCGGAAAAAGCAAGCCATGTTCAGATCTACCCAACTTAAGGCCGCACCTGAGTGCAATAGCACTCTTATCGGTCAATAGGGTAGTTGGTGCTACCAATTTAGGTGAAATCGCACTATGGCATATGAGTTTATAGGAGGTGGTAAAAAATGTTCAAAAACCCCGAGCTAGGTAAGAAAGAACAATAAATTAAGGAAAACGGAAGTGTGTTGCGTGGTACAAAGGATGCAGTGTGAGAAAAAGCATGGATACAGCTATCCATACACCAAGTAATATAAATAAAAGTGAAATTTATTGGCTCTCCTGCTGGAGCTAGCCGTAAGTAGAGCAGGCCAATGAGAAACGCGAAATCTTGCCCACGGCGCACGCGCATGGACGAGACGGGATTTCAGGCAACAGCTGCTTGACACGGGAGAAGTTGTGTCACCCATCTGAGCCTGATGCAAGCAAATCAAACCAGTGTCAGCAGTTCTGGTCTAAAACCGCAAACGTGGCGACCGTGGTGGGGGAAAACGCAAGATGTGTGCGTGCCGTGTCTGGGAGTACCGCGCGCGCACCGCACGGGGACAAGAAAGGAGCTATGCTCCGTCCTCTTTTCACCAGCGAAGCGTATTATGACGTTAGGCACTGCGCGCGCACCCAATAGAAGAAAGACAGAACTATGCTCCGACTTCTTTCCCCCACGATCGTACTCATGTGCTTCGTTTGGCATGCGACAGCGGCAACGAAATTCTCTTTCGACGGGGCATGGGCAGGCCGAAATGGTAAAAAATGCACTTTAACCGAATTTATCTCGCAAGACGTAATTCGATAGGTGATCAAAAGAAAGTGTGCTTTGCCAAGGTTGAACCCTCTACCTCCATCAGACGGGTAGTTATGGGGTAACTAAAAAAACCGGTTTTTACACATTTTCCGTATTTAACTGTGTTACGTCCCAGCGTAACTTTTTGATTTTTCCCTTCTTTTTAGTATAATTTCTTAATTAAACTCTCTCTTATTTCCTTTATTCCGGCGCGTTGTTAGAGTATTAGTTGTAAAATCATGATTATTCAGTTTCCTCCAGGCCGCGTACGCGAAATATTCGTACCATGGCTTATGCCCATCGTATACGTGGTACAGTCGAGCAGTAAGATGTAGTGGAGTTCCCTCACCGTGGGATCACACTCGTCCCATTATATATATATATATATACATATAAGTAGATATAAGTATAGTCGTAAGCGTGCGAGCGGGTATGAATGTGTGTACATAGTATGAGTGTGGGTATATAGTATGAATGTGTGTGTGCATAGGTTAAGAACTGCGATGAGGTTCCGCGTGTAATTTTTAGTTTCTCTCTCTCACAAAATTAAACTATTATTTTCACGGCAATATGTCATTGCTCAAATATCAACCTAATTTTGTTCAAGTATATGAAGTCCGGAGCGTACGTCAATGAAATCTTATATCACTGAGTCGATGCAATCATACTGCATTCAAAATAAAACTTGATAATTAGAAGAAGACGAAAGATCGAAGAAAGTGCCTCGCTGGACACCAAGCGAGCGCCGTAGAGCAATATTTGTACACCGGATCGACCCCTGGTCGACCGTTTCCGCGAATAGGGCATGAAAAACCGCCCTAGAGCGAGCCCAGGAGCCGTCTCGCGACGGATTTCTCTGGGCAGTTGGCTGTAAAGTCGCGAGTTGCGTAGTCGATTGTCCGAGGATATCTTAGATATCTCAATATTCGAGCCTAATAATCATTCTCTTCTTGTAGTGTGATATGAAATGGACTCAATTATCCTCGTAAAACCATAGTTTATAAATTCTAATTATTATTTTGAGATATAGACTCAGTTTTTCTTTCGTTAAGTGAACAGTACGAAAGTGTGCGCATACGTTCTGCACGTGCCCGACAAAATGTGTCGGACGCGTTAGATTAAGTTTCCTTTGACTTCAATTTCATTATTCTTTTCTTTGTACAGTAAATTTGAACGAACGCGAAAGGTTGTTCCTCGCTCGCGTGACGATTAAAGTCGGTACTCTTTAACGAAATTTAACGAATAGAAGCACTATCTTTTCTCGCTTTGCCGACCCTTGTAACGGGCAATATCCCGGCTCAATCACAACTGAACATAGGCAAACCAAGGAGGATCAGATCACTAAAGTTCTATTACGATTCGAAGGTACTATCATCGTTTAAACACCAAAAACCTTGAGCATTCCGACCGACCTTACCGCCAAAGAGAAGGAGAGAGCGAGAGCGAAGGAAGGAGTGAGAGAGAGAGATAGAGCGTGAAGGAGACAGAGAGCGCGTGCGCAATGTGAGAACGTACGACCGTAGACCAGCGAAGACCAGCGACACGGTAGGAACCTCCAGTCGCGCTATTCGACAAAATTCTTAACATCATATTGTATGACCATGCCCGAGCTTAGGCCACGGAGAGATCCCACGGGCACGGGCGCAGACCGTGCAAGTCTTTCCTGTTAACACTTCTCGATTGTAAGGCGTAACTGTTAATTACCGAGAGCGCATCCGTAGAACTTGTAAAGAGCGTTCGTAATAAGGCGCAACATTGTCGCGCACTAGCATTGAATATTTCTCAATACTGCAACAATATCTACTGCAGTAATCTCTTGGCTGTTTATTAGATTCATAATGCACATCTTTTCTATTCTTTCTTTATATTAATATTTTTTAATTCAATATATCTATTTTGTTTTCCACCTATATTATTCTCTTTGATTTCATTTATGTTGTGACGTCACACCTCATCAAACATAGTACTACACAAACCGAAAACATAACCTCGCGAACGATTGGGGACCTGTACGGGTCTTTCGGAGGCACACGAATCCTATTAGTCCTGCATTAACTAAACGCGATATCATTTTCTAATTAACTTCTCCGTTTAGCTTATACATATAACATAATAATCGCACTCTTCCAGGAAGGGATTAAAATACCATGCAATATTGATCTTCAGTTAGATTACCGTTATTTATTATAACTAAATAGCAAAAATTTTTCAAGCGTTACGCCCGGTCGCACGGCAGACCGCTCGCGGATTCTCATCGACCATTCTGACGGATAAAAGTCGTGAAAAAGCCTCGCCCGGACGTAACAACTGTACGCAAAAATTCTACAAAAAATTCTGAATATTCTGAACGTGTGTATTTACGGTTGAGAATTTTTGCAGATTGTTTTCTTGCAAAGCCTAATTTAAAAAAAACGCGAAATATTTCGATTACATGTTGAAGTTTTCGACCGACTGGATTTTTACAAATTCTGTAGTTAAGTGTTGCCATGACTATTTTCCAATTGTTTTCAGATTTTTTGGTAGCGTACCTCCTTCCTTGTCTCGGTGCGGAGCGCGCGCGGCGCTAACAGTCACGGCACGCACACATCTTGCGTTTTCTCCCACTACGGTCGCTACGTTTGCGGTTTTAGACCAGAATTGCTGACACGGAATTTTGTTTATGTCGTAAGTTCGTGTTTTATCGGTAAGTGGATTTCAGAGAAGTTTACTGAAATATTTACTTTTCAAGGATGTGTATAATGATTGGATATAAGGCAGCTTAGTTATATTGTGAATTTCATGAGTGGAGTGATCTATGGGTAAATTTAGAATTTTCATAATGATTTTGTTTTGAATGATTTGAATTTTATTGAAGTTTGTTTTGGCAAATGCGGCCCACAGGAGGATGCCATACGTTAGTACTGGGCGAAGGCATAGCTCGTAGATAAGAATTCTCAGATCTATGGAAATGTCAGATTTAGTATCTAGAGTGGAAATTAAGGTATGGTATGCCTTGATTATTTTGGCAATAATATCCTCAATCGCGGCTCTTAAGTAAAAATGTTGATCCAACACAATCCCCACGTAGGTGACACTGCCGTTCCATGGGATATCGTAGCCAAGCAGACACAGCCTATGTTTTGCTATTAGCGGTTTTAGGGATGTTTTGCGAGTAAAAACAATGGCTTGGGCTTTGTCTGCATTTACCGAAAGTTTCCAACTTGCGAAGAAGTTTGCTAATTCGTCCAGGTGTCGTTGGATGTAGGTGAGTGCCGCAGAAAAATTGGAGGAAGACGCGCAATGCTGTGTCCTCCCTTTATAATGCAAGTTCGGTACTCTTAGTCATAGGAATGTCGTTGATATAAATTGTTAAACAGGAGAGGACCCAAGATTGACCCCTGAGGCACCCCGGCCAGAACATCGATAAGGAACTGATTGATGTTCGCTTAAATTGACAGTAATCCTGTCTGCCAAATAAGTTTTCAATAAGTCAATAATGCCTGATGGTAATTGTATCTTGTGAAGTTTGAAAAGTAAACTCTGGTGCCAGACTGCGTCAAATGCCTTTGCGAGACCCAGCAAGACCATTATGGTAAGTCGCTTTACTTTTAAGTTTTGCACTATTGTTGAGGATCTGTCGTCTCATGAATGGTCGCGAATAGTGCGACCGCTTCGCGTGATTGGCTACGAGGTGGCCGTGTTTGGGATTCGCGCCGTTGAACCGTGAGGCAGCGTGCGCAGGCGTCGGGGCCATGCCCTGCCTTGCGCTCCAATATGGCCACGCCGCACTACGTCAGAGCGCAACGGCGTGTAAGTGCATCCACACACCCTGCCGCCCCTTGTCCCGCCGTCTCCGTGCTATACCGACGGACCTCCGGCCTGTAGAAGATTCTTTTATTGCCGGCGACGGCGGCCGCGGTTAAAATCCACCGTTGAACACCTAAGAACGTTCTGGAGGTCGGAGGGCATACGGACGCTTGCGACACGTGCTCGACCGGGCAGTTCCGTTAGCGGCATCGAGAGAAGGACAAGTTCAAGCGTTTTACAGAAGAGAATTATAGACCCGAACGACTCAGGCACCGCGCCCTTCGTGTACCGCATTTTGCGTTAAAGTGGACAATAAATCACGTGAAAGATTTTTGGCCACAGACTCCTTTTGCGATTCCCGCGTTCTGTTTCCGCACGCTCAATTTCCCACAGGCCGCTCGCTAATCCGCGAAGTGGACAAGTCGCGCGCTGCGCGCTCTGTTCCTTAATACAGTGCTCGCGTTACGAAGTTTTGTAGTCCGCGGCGAGCGAGGTCTTCCCGCGTTTTTGGTAAAGTCGAATTTAGAACCGTTGCTATACTGGTCGACATCGGAGGTAAAAGTGCTAGGTTGCTTCTTGCGCTCTCGCGTCCACAGTGGTGACCGTAATAAGATGGCGCGAATAAAAGGGTCGATTTCGAGCGGAGACTGATAAGAGCGCCCGCGTGCCAGTTCGCGACGCTGTGAAAAGTTGTTCGAAAAACAGCTCTGCAAATTGAAGACCGTGTGCGACCGCCACGGTCATATCCCGTGGCTTTCCCGTGGCCTTGCCTCCGTTGCTTGAATGCGGCGGCGTATCTCCGCCCGCGCCAGAGCCAGCCGACTGGCCCCCTTTCATTTACCCGGCTGTTTCAGTCAATCTTTTCAGCTATTCGTATTTTCGATCTCTCGTTCTGGCTTGCGGGTGCGCGCCTTGCGCGATCCCGATGCCCTTCGTCCTTCCGACGAGCACCGAGCCGGGAACGCTCTTACGATAACACTCGAGGTTGTAGGAGAAACAGTGAGCGAAGAGTATATAGATACTTTTAACCAATAACGTCGCTTTTCCCACATCATTGCCTTTTCCGCACTACCCCCGGATGCTGCCCACAGCATGCCCCAGCATTACCGCAACCGTGCACACAAACAACTATGTATTGAGAAATTCTCAGTCCCTGCTGCGTTGTGGAGTGCCCTGCGCGAAAGCCAAACTGCTGGCTTTTAATGATGTCGTTATTCGACAGGAATGCCGTGATATAATTGTGGATACATTTATGGAAAATCTTACTAATAATTGACAGAAGACTAATCAGACCATAACTTGATGGCAACGCTGGATTTTTCCCTGGTTTTGGAATGGGGACTACTTTAGCAGTCTTCCATGCTTTGGGAAAATATTGTTTCACAAAACATGCTTTGAAAATATAATATAGCTGAGTTGCTGCATTTGCGTGGGTAAGCATCTCCGCCGAGACACGGTCAAGGCCCGGCGATTTTTTAGGCTTTAATTTTTTCCAGAGAAGCCTGACGATGCGAGGGGGAGGACATTCTCGGTCTCAGAGTGCGGGAGCATATCTAAGGGGAGATGACAGGAATGCCCCGACAAAAGAGCATCCAGGTGCGATTTCAAACTAGACGCATTTGTGTGAATGTCAGAAAATTGTTTTGCCAAAATTGTAGCCTTATCATGCTGGGAGATCATGGTGGAGTTGTCGATGCGAAATGGAGGAAGATGCAATTTTTCGGCTTCTTTTCTGAGCGATTTGTACGCCGCCCAAAAGGTCGGATCGGGTGTTTTTAAATTTTCCACTAAGTTTTTCCAATGATCATTACGTATGGCTGCGATTTTTTGGCGAATTGATTTTGACAGGTTTCCAAGGATACCAGGACCGGGGCAATAACCGTGCGTCTGCTATTGGCTACGCAGTCGTCTCCTCTCGCGGAGTTTTAGGAAGAAAGAGGAGTGGGAGCAGTCTTACGGGAGCGCCTCTGACGTGGTATAAGGAAGGATGTGAGTTCATCAATCTTATAGTCGATGTCATTGGACTTAAATTCCGTTGTCATGGTGAAATTTTTAGTTCGGGCGTCGTGTACATCCCAGTCCGTGTTTTTAATACGGGCTGGGGCAGGGAGCTCGTCACCGTCAAGATTAAAGAAGACTGACTTATGATCGGATTCCAGATCGTCAGTAGTTTCACATGCAACGTTTCTCCAGTAATCTGTGATAAAGAAGTCGATGATGGAAGGATTATGAGGATTGGAAAAGCAGGTATGGGAGTTTGGATAGATGATACGGTAGTCTTTGGTAAGGAAATATGTGTATAGGCAGTTGCCTTTTGCATTCGCAGTGGGATTACCCCAAGCCCTGTGCTTTGCATTCCAGTCGCCACCAATGATGTATGGATTTGGAAGAAGAGTGATGACATTTAAATGAGATGAACTAAGTTTGAGATGCTGTGAAATATCAATGACGGCTATAGTGATACGAGGTGAAACCAGCCTGATGGCTGCAATTTCGGCAAAGTCGATGGTAGGTATTTTTAAAATTTCAAAAGGGATGTCAGTTTTAATGAGCAATAAGGTACCTACCCGACCCCCCCCCCCCCCCCCCGAGAAGCGAGGGAAGAGGATCTATCGCACCTGATTGCCCTCTATCCGGGCACGTTAAAGGAAAGGTCGGGGGTTAGTCATCTTTCCGTGATGGGGAGAATGAAGGAGTTTACCACGCTGAGGAAAAATATAATTTCGTTCCTCTTGTAGTTGACAGAGGCTGCATTCCAGAGGTATATGGTAGGAAACCACGTTATTATGTGAGGGAAGAGAAAATTGTCATAAAGACACGGAATTTTTCTAATTTCGTGTTACAGATTCGTGTTCTTAGACGGGGAACAAGTTTCTGAACAATAAATAACATTTGAGAGAAGTCACAGAGACTATTTAGTTCTGCGACTGCCTCCTGCATTTGAGTAAACTGTGACTGTGTATTGACTGAGTTAGATGGGTGAAGGAAGACAGGAAGGGCGGGGGAGGGGCGCGGGGAAGGTACCACTCGCTCCGCACCGCCGGCTACCGCTCCTGCGTAACTTTTCGTGCTGGGTTTGAAAAAGGGGTCGCCACTCGATTGATTAATAAGCGGGAACGTTTTACGACCGAAGTTCGGCGAAGGTACTTCAGCATTGTTGACTATTGAAGTGCTCGCGTAGATGTTAGGCGAGAGGATAGTTGAAAAGTGAGTGTCAAGTAAGCTCACGCCGTTGAAGTTATAAAAAAACATAACAGTTTATTTATTTTACACACTAAATAACACTTAATCATACACTGAGTGAACCCGTGCTGAGTTGCACCGTGTGAGTAGTAACAATAATGATAGAAAAGAGATGAGGTGGAAGCGTCCAGAGTTAAAGGCGTTAGATCTTGCACAAGAAGTAATGAGGTCCGCGCGATACAATGGTTGCGGGGTGAGTGGGAATAAAGGCGGGCGCCGGAAGTACACCGGCTAGTCACGTGAATTCTCGAAAGCAATCGATTAGATCTATGGTGATCGCTGATAGGTGGACAAGTTATCGATTCGAGGTCTCGCATGATTAATGAGTGTGAAGTGACGTGATGTTGGTCGGTAACATAGATTTCTCTGACACGCATTCAAGTTTGATCTCGAAGTTCTTTTTGATGGAACTCTTTTCTCCAGGTATACGAGACGGGCTGCACATGAGGAGTAGATTGCGGTGTGGGGACCTCTGCAATTGCAGCATTTAGGCTCGACTTCTACAGGCTTACTGCAGTCCTTAGATGAGTGACCGCCCGCGCATTTGACGCAGCGTGGCGCCATGTTACAATTATTTGCCGAGTGTACAAACACCTGACAACGGAACACTGCGTATGCTTCTTATTAGATTGGTATTTATCCCAATATATTCTCGTGCTAAAAAGAAAGCCAATATTTTGAACTCTACTTGGCGGACAGGCAGACGAAAAAATTACCTTGTTGTTCGGGATTGTCAATCGCCCGTCACGTACTTTGGGCTTGTTCAAGCATCGCGGGAAAGATGGCCACGTGTGACGTCATGCAAGGAGCCAATTAGGCGAATACACGATATAGCCTTGCATTCCCGCGCTCACGCATTTCACTGTGCTTATGTGTGCACACGTGCCGTACCGTTTAATGGCCTAAGAACACGTCGCACGACCAGATTGGTTCCTCCACTCTCTTAGGTCGATTATAAGTGTGAAGCGCCGGGAGACGGCTTGTCGCCAACTGCGTGAACGTTACTTACCGCCGAAAGGGATCGCGAGAAGCAACACGTGTAAAGCCGCGTTCTTTTTTTTTCAAGCCTAAAAGCACATCTGTACAATAAGCGTTAACTATTGCTATAAGTGTTACTCAGTTTTATTTGTTATCTTCTTTTAAATACAGTTAGTTCTCGTTGTCAATTAAACCGCGTGTAAGTCTTAACATTAATTTCTCCCGCCCTAAGCCTGTGTCTCGTCCTCTCCTTCTTCCCGCTCCTGCGACTGTCCCCAGTCATACCGATCCAGTACTCAAAGATTTCACGAGTACCCGCAACACTTGTATAATGCAAGATGAGACGTGGTATTCTTGGAATTGAGAAGACTACAACTTATCTGAGCCGGCTCCTCACTTTTTAACTCCTCCGTGAGCGACTCAACAGCCAACCTGGCCAATCCCCGGAGTACAAACGCGTAGGACTTCTCAGAAGGAGGAGAATATGAATAAAATTCTTTATTGGAGCTAATAACTGCCTGTCTTAAGGAGTTGTAATGCGCCATTTCTTTAAGGTCGAGTCTGATTTTGTTACCCACAAATTTTATGAAGAAACTATTGCCATAATTAGGTTTGAATTTTTTCTCCAGGTCAATGATGTCCGAATTGACAATGGATATTTGTTTCTCTCTGTTTACATATGCCGGCTCATCGGTTATCATACGTGTGCTTGCGTCCTTGGCTTGTTCGGATGACGCCGGATTATTTACACCGTTAAAGTCTGCGGGGAAAGCGAAACGATTTGAAACGGGTATGGCTGGTGTTCGAGAATCTCGCGATTCCCGTTATGAGGAGATGAGAGGGAATGAAAGGAAAGAGGAAAGGGGGGAAATGAGAAAATCTATTGGCGGTGGAGAGGTTATGTTTCCACGTGGTCTACATAATGTCCGTTTAACAGAGTCTTTATTGTCTATAAAAATAAGGGTCACAGATGCTCTACGGTAGTGAAAGTAACAGTCATAATGAGCGAGATAGTCAATTGTGTTAATCGTATCCGCGTTACAATGATTAATACCTGTTGCGGGTGCACGTGCACGATTCGCGCCGCGTACAGAGCCTGAGTCGTCTGGTGTGGATGTACCATGCGTATTTCTCTGCGAATAGTCCGGGATTTATGTGTGCGAGTCCGTGATGTTAAGAGTTCGTTCAATGTGCAGCAATGCGCGAGATAAACCAGAAAAGTGTGAATTACAATAACCCGTGTGCGTTCTCGTTAATAGCTGAGACGACAATGGCCGACCGATTCGGCGGAAACGCCGCCCGCGTGTCGCGCGCGTTAAAGGCGCGCTCGCATAACAGCCGCGTGTGACTCGGCCCTCAGGCCGCCTTGAGGATGCCGCGACGACGATTGGTCGGCGTCGCGGCATTCCCAAACAGCTGGACTAATAACTGAAGTGGAGGGAACGAGCTTCTCTACCGCAATGTTGGGAACTTTCGGCGTACAGCGAGACAATATGTTACGCAGCGTGATATTCGGACCTGCGACCGCTGATGGCGAGTTTGAGTTTGGCCGCTGTCTGGCTTTCTTTTTAGGCAGAATAATCTCGGGTGAGCATTTCTGCCCTCCCAGATGTGTAGTACAGGTGTTACGTCCCAGCGTAACTTTTAATTT
The DNA here is from genome assembly GCA_963942575.1 of Priocnemis perturbator. NCBI lineage: Eukaryota > Metazoa > Arthropoda > Insecta > Hymenoptera > Pompilidae > Priocnemis > Priocnemis perturbator. The sequence goes on along the minus strand of CAWWDK010000344.1, from coordinate 2,062,443 downwards.
ATTTGCCTAGTATTATTCCTATTTTTGCTACTCCGATCTCCGGTTGCGCCTATACTTGTATATTTCGGCGTATGCCTATCGCAGCCGGCGTGCCGTTAGAGTATTAGAGTTAAAATCATGTCATTTCATTTCACTCCGGGCTTTGTATGCGCCTATACTTGTATGTTACGGCCTGTGCCTAGCGCATGCGCGGTACCGTTGAGCGGTAACTTCTAGTAGAATATCCCTCGCCTTGGAATCATCGTCGTCCCTACCCAATATGGCGACTTTCATTGTACATATACATCCATATATATGTATGTATGTATTTTTTATTTTTGTTCCCTTTCGGGTTACAAGACTCCGCCTCACACCTCCTTCTTATCTTACAAACCTTAAGCTCTACCACCTTACAACTACTCTTATCCTATTTCCTAACTAAACGCTCGCCTTCGCTCTCCCTGCCAACGCCTCGCACGCTCTGCCCTTTCGCCTCTCCACCTCCTCTCTGTCCTCTCACCCTACGCTTCCTTAACCTACGTCTTCTATTGTTAACCTTACACTCTACCCACCACCATCCCCTGCGACTTCCGTTTCCCTCATTCACTCCTTGTCTGTTTCATTCATCCTCATTCATTCCTCCTCTTCTCTTCATTCCCCCCTACCCTTCCCCCTCCCTCCCTTGCCACTCTCTTTCCTTTTCCTTCCTTTCTCGCTCTATTTCCCTGATCCATCTCTCTCCTTCCCCTTGCGCCCCCAGCACCTCTCTCGCTTTTTCCTTCCATGTTCCTTCCCGCTCTCCCGCGTACCCCCATCCACCACACCTCTCCCATACATGCTCCCATGATTCACCCTCTACTCCACACAGCCTGCACCTCCTTTCCCACTCCCCTTCCCAATATCTTCCCTGCTTCATCTCATTTCCCAGCCTAAACCTTGCCAACCTTCTTCTTCTCTCCTCTGCCCACCTTTTCTCCAAATACCCTGGCCTCCCTTCCTCCTTCAGTTCCTCATACACTTCATTGTATTTGGAGTCTCTAATCCTCTCTCCCCTCTCTTTCCTCTGGTCCTCCTGGTCTCTCTTTTCTAACTCCTCATACTTAATTTCCCTCCCCTCCTCGCCCACCCCTATCCCTCTCTGTCTTATGAACTCTCTCCTTTCCTCTTCCCATCTCCCTATTTAGTTTCCCTTCCTCCATCTCTCCTTCAACTCCTCCCAACATCTCCTGGCTATCTCTCCTCCCCTACCTTCCTCCAGCTTCTTCTCATAAGCCCACGCTCTCCTCCCCGCCCTGATTCTGATCTTCCATCTCTTCGTTTCCTCTCTTACGCAATACCCTGGCGTCCTCCAGTCTACCCCTAAGATCCACCTCAGGTACCTCTCCTGTAGCCCCTCCACTTCTACCCTCTCCCTCCATCCCCACACCTCCACCCCATATTCCATCACAGTCCATATCATGGCGTGATACAGCCATACCCTTCTGTCCCAATCCCTCTCCCATAGCCTCCTTCCTATCCCCCACACGTCCCTCATCACCGCCGCCGCTTTCCTCCTTCTCTCCCTCACATGCTCCTCCTGTCCCCCGTTCGCCATGAACGTGTATCCTAAATATTTCATCGTCTTCACTTCTTCCAACCGCTTTCCCTTCCACCTCCAATCTACCTTCCTTTTCCTGCCTCCCCCCCCCCCCCCCTAAACCTTACCACTTTCGTCTTCTTTTCATTCACCTCTAGTCCCTTCCTGTCCATATACCTTTCCAGTCTCTTTACCATTGCCCTCATATCATCCTCTCCCTCCGCCATCATCACAATGTCGTCCGCGTATGACAACGTATATACTCTCTCCCCCCCCCCCCCCCCACCTAGCCTCATCCCTCCCTAACCTCCCTTCCTCATCTCCTCCTCCAAATCTGCCAGCAGGATATTGAACAGCAGGGGGCTCAGCGGGCACCCCTGCTTCAGGCCCCTCGCTGTCCAGAACGGCTCACTTTGCTTCTCCCCCGCCCTCACTGTACTACGTGTCTCTCTCATCATCTCTTCCACTCTCACCACTAGCCCCTCTCTTATCCCCTTTTCCCTCATTGCCTCAGCCAGCCTCTTCCTATTCACCGAGTCGAAGGCTGCCTTCAGGTCCACAAACACCGCTACCAACTTTCCCTTATCTTTCCCTAGCTGCCTGTTCACCAGGTAGTTCAGGGCGTAGATCTGATCTACAGTCCCTTTGCCTTTCCTGAAGCCCGTTTGTGTCCCCGAAAGCAGCCCCCTCCCCTCCACCTTCTCCCTTAACCTCTCCGCTAGTGTCGCCGCATACACCCTGTACAGTGAGGGCATCAGGGTCACACCCCTGCAGTCTTCCTTCCTCTTCCCCTCCCCCTTTTTCACTATAGGGATGATTGACCCCTCCTTCCATTGCTCCGGCCAGCTCTCCCCCTCCCACACCCTCCCACATATCTCCCATCCCCATTCCTCCACCTCCTCCCCTCCGTATTTCCATACCTCGTTCGGGATCCCGTCCTCCCCTATTGCTTTTCCCTCCTTCAGCCTCTTCATCACCCTTACCACTTCCCCTCTCTCCAGCCCCCTCTCCTCATCCTTTTCCCTGCCTCTCTCCTCCCCACTACCCGCACCCTCTCCTCCAACCCCCCTAACAATCCTACAAAGTATTCTTTCCATTCCTCTATCTGTATTTCCTCATTTACCCTTTTTCTCTGTCCCCTTATCACCCCCCACACTGCACTTTCCGTCCTAGCCTCCCCCGCCTCTCTAATCATCCTTTCCGTTTCTTCCTCCTTTTTCCTCTCGCACAGCTTCCTGTATTCTTTTTTGCCCCTTCTGAATTCCTTTTCCGCCTCTACTTCCCCCTTTGCCTTCCACTTCCTCATCTCTCTTCTTACCTCTTTCTTCCTCTCCCTACATTCCTGGTCCCACCATCTCTTCCTCCTGCCCCCCTTCTTCTCCCCCCTTTTTCTTTGCTCCCCTTCCTCCATTGCTCCTCTTACCACTCTTCCTAGCTCCTCTAGCTCTTCCTGTGTTCCCCCCCTCTCTTTCCCCTTTCCTTTTCTTCCTTGCATCCTTCTCCTGAAGTTCTCCCTTCCCTCCTCGTCCCAATTTCCTCTCTCTTTTCCCTTGCTTCCCCCTCCTCTCCTTCCTTCCTCCTTTCCCCCTCCCCACCCCTCTTTCATCCACACTATCAGGGGTTGGTGATCGGAATCCACCGCCTCCCCTACCTCCAGTCTTCCTACCTTTTACCTTGCCCTCAACCCCCCTATCACGTAGTCAATCACCGTGTTTCCCTTCCCTCCCGTGTATGTAAACTCTCCCTCTTCGTCCCCCTCTGTTCACCCGTTCAAAATTGCCAACCCGGTTTCCTCCAGGCATTCCACCAGCATCCTACCCTCTCTATTGACCTTCGTGTCCTTGGATCTCCTCCCTCCCTCCCCCTCCTCCTCTTTTCCTACCCATCCTCCACCTACTCCTGTTCTCGCATTAAAATCTCCTACAATTATCGTTGTCCTTTCCTTCTCCTCCCTCTCCATTAACCCCCTCAATCCTTCTAGTTTTTTCTCTATATCCCCGTTCACATACAGCCCCCTTATCCTCCATCCCTCTTCCCCAATCTGCATTTCCCAGCCCCAGCTCCCCTCCACCGTTTCCCCCTCTTCCTTCACTATCGTCCCTAATCCCTTTCTCACCCCTCTTATCATTCCCCCACACGCCCTCCCTTTTTTATTCCTTCTCACTGCTCCTCTCGCCTCCCACTCGAACTCCTTCGGCATCTTCCCTCTCACCTTTTCCCATTTCTTCTCCTCGACCCATGTCTCCGCTAACAGCACTACATCCCACTCCTTTATTTCTTCCCAGAATCCCCTGTCCTTGTTTTCCACCCCTGCGACATTCCAAAAGGCCAGTTTCCATCCCTTCTCCCCCCTCTCCCTTTCTCTCCTTTCCCCTCCTCTCCCACCTCCTTCCTTTACCTCTACTCCTTCCCTCCACCTTCTCCCCCCTCCCCCTTCCCCCAATCTCAATCTTTCCTCCTCCTCGTCCCATCTCCACCACTTCCCTTCTATTTGTACCTTCCCATATCCTACCCGCACCCTCTTACCTTTGCCTCTTTCTTCCCTCGCTATCTCCTCTAATCTCCATCTCATTTTCCTTTCCTTCCACGTCAGGTCATCCTCTATCTTTATTCCCTTCTCCCTCAACTTCCCCCTCGCCCCAATCACCTCTCTCTTCTGCTCTCTGTTTCCTAGTGTTGCGATTACCCCTCCCCCCTCCCCCCTCTTGCCAGCTCTCTTGTTTCCCCAATTTCCACTTCCACCCCCAGTTCCTTCAACAAACCATTGAGCTCCCCCTCTTTTTTCTCACCCTTCCCCTTCCATCCTCTGACCACTATATTATTCCTCCTTTCCTCCCTCTCCTTCCTTTCCTCTTTCCATTCAATTCTCCTCAGTTTGTCCCTAATCTCTTCCATTTCCTTTTCCCCCTGCCCTTCCACTCCCCCGCCCCTCTCACTCTTCCCTCCCTTGCTTCCTATGCCCTCCAGTTTCCCTTCCACTTCCGCTATTCTTCTCTCTATCCCTTCCTTCTCCTTCCTCCATCTCTCCTCTCCTTCCTTCATCTGCCTCTTTAGCTCCGCTATCACTTCCTCCCTCGTCTCTCTCCCCTGTCTCTCCACCTGGCCCTTCATCACCTCTAACATTTCCTTCATTTCCATCATGGACTCCTTCATCCCTTCCCTCACTTCCTTCCTCAGTTCCTCTTTTATCATCTCCCGTATCCTCCCCTCTTCCCCCTCCTCTTCTTCAGCCTTCGCCGCTTCACTCTTCGGCGATCTTTGTATCCTTTTCCCTGCTTTAAATATCCAGTCCTCCTTCTTCCCTCCACCCGTTCTTTCCTCTTCCCCCTCCCTTTTCCTTTTCCACTGATCCTCCATGCTTCCTACACTTCCTCTTCTCATTCCCATCCCTAATCCCAGCTCCTTTGCCTTCTTCATTACCCTCGTCCCTACCTTACCGTCTCCGTTCTATCCCAGTTCCTCGTTCTCTTTACTCCCTGGAGGTGTCGCTGTCCCCTATTCACCCACCTGTCCGCCCGCTCTTTCCCTATCTCGCCCACGTTTCCTCCTAACCTCACTCTTTCTCACCCGCCGTTCACTGCTCCCTCCACCTTTTCCCGTCAACCTTTTCCTCCACCCACACTCGTGCACCACCCTCTATCTCTCCGCCGCCTCTGCCCACTTTTTCCCAGCCCTCCCGCTTCTCCTTACTCCTTTCTCACCCACTTTTTCGCACTCGCTCACATACTCTAATCCACGCTGCTTCTCACCGGAAACGGAAGTCACATCCATATATATATATATACATATATATTCATATCGGATTAGTATAGGGAGTGAATGCGTGTACGCGGTATGCATGTGTGTGTATGTAGACTTAAGGCTCGCGAAGAGTTTCCGCTTAAGAACTTTGTTTATCCTTCTCACCCTCTTTTCGTTTATTAACTGCGCCTCTGTTAGGTATCGCCACGGCATAAGATTATTTTTCGTTATTATTATTTCAACCATAGCGTGCGTTTGAGAGATACTAAGTCCCTACGTGCAGGGATCACGTCTCACTCACAATAAAATTCGTTAATTAGAGAGAGAGAGAGACTAACGAGCGAAACCAATGTCTCGCTGTACATAGCCATGCGGATATTTGTATATACCGTTGACCGCTATGTGGCCGATTCCGTAAAAAGGGCATAAAAACTATCCCTGAGCCAGCCTAGGAACCACCTCGAGACGCGATCATCGTCGCAGTTGGCTGTATAGTCGCGAGGTGCGTAGCCCTCTGTCCGAGGATATCTTAGTTTATTCTTTGTGTAAGTCTTCTCTTGTGTGCGGAATTGGTATTGAATTTAGACTGACTTGAAACATCTATACTGGTCTAAGGAGTCTCGTCGCGAGTAACTTGCATAGCTCACATAACATCCGAGCTCAGGCAATTTCAAGCCTAATCGTAATATTAATACACATTTACGATTCGAAGGTACACATCATTGTTTCACATACGAATTCCGCCGACATTACCGCCAATCTAAGAGAGAGAGTAGCACAGCCAGGTCCGGTTCTGGCGGGGGCAGTGTCAGCAGTTCCGGCCTAAAACCGCATATGTGGCGACCGTGGTGGGGGAAACCGCAAGGTGTGTGCGACCCGTGTCTGAGTGTGCGATGTGCGCGCCGCGGCACGGCGGTTGTCCGTACCGTACGGAGACAAGGAAGGTGCTATGCTCGCCGTCTCCTTTCCACCAAGGGTTGCGTACCGTGACGTCACAACCAACAAAAAGAAAGACAGTCCTATGCTCTGTCTCCTTTCCACCAACGAAGCGTCCTTATGACGTCGCCACTGTGCGCGCACCCAGTCGCGAGAAAGACAGAACTATGCTCTCCGTCCTCTTTCCACCACGATCGTACTCATGTGCTTCGTTTGGCATGCGACAGCGGCAACGAAATTCTTTTTCGGCTGGGCAGGCAGAAATGGTAAAAAATGCACTTTGCTCGAATTTATCTCGCAAGACGTCATTCGATAGGTAATTGAAAGAAATTGTGCTTTGCCAAGTTTGAGCCCTCCGTCTCCATCAGACGGGTAGTTATAGGGTAAAATAAAATACCGGTTTTTTGCACATTTTCCGTATTTAACGGTACGCCAAAATTCTGCAAAAAATCCTGAATATTCTGAACATGTGTATTTACGGTTGGGAATTTTTGCAGATTTTTTTCTTGCAAAGCCTAAGCATACAAAATGAAAAACGTAAAAAAAACACGAAAAATTTCGATTACGTGTTCAAGTTTTCAACCAACTGGATTTTTACAAATTCTGTAGTTAAGTATTGTCATGACTATTATCTCAATTTTTTTTCAGATTTCTTGGTAGGCTCCGTCGCAGTTGAAATAAATAAAAACCGATGTTTTCGGCCTATTTTGAGCACTAACCGAATGAATACTTTAAATATTTTCATTACCTTCATATAGTCACTAAATTGGACGATTCTTCGTACCTCTGCGCACAACCGAGTAATATACATATCAAGGGAATTTAGTCGTTTCGATTTAATTGAAAGCGTGCGCACCTTACTTTCAGAAATATTAAATACCTTTTAAAGAGTGCGGCTAGCGCAGCGGTTAAGAGCTTTCGTGTCGCAGGTTCGCGGCCCGTATTGGTAAATTTTTTTTTCTTGCGATAGTTTTTTTTTCTTGCTTAAATCACACGACGTTGAGCCACATTCCCTTACAAGTAATGTTCGACACACTACTATCAGTAATAAACTCATACATAATGAAAAATTCGATTGAAATGGATTGCATAGCCTAACCTACTGACCCGTCGCACTTCGACTAGTTCAACCGGCTGGGAAGGGCAACATTTCTTATCCCATATTTCTGAAAGCAATTGAAAGGATCCCACCCCAGGGACGCATTTGATTTTTTTGCATATGTGATCGAATTTATGTTATTAGAACAATTTTTACGTGGTCTTCCACGCCACCCATGAGGTGCCACGACTAGCGCGTTCGGTTTTTTATTGTGGACCTTCGACAATAGCCCTATTGTACCACATTTTTGAAGTTGTCATTAGCGACTACTTTTAAAATGTGGTACAATAGGGCTATTGACGAACGTCCACAATAAAAAACCGAACGCGTAGTCGTGGCACCTCATGGGTGGCGTGGAAGACCACGTAAAAATTGTTCTCATAACATAAATTCGATCACATATGCAATAATATACAAATGCACACGTTGGCACGTCGGCAAATCGTGTGCATATTAACAAAAAAAAATGTTCGAACAAAATAGTAAAATATACACGCACGTCGTCGGTGCGGAGACTCAAGCACGTAACCTTCGGATTCTGAGGCCGGCACCATACGCACTTCGCCACCGATCGCTTCGATGATTTAAGTGTGCTTCACGTACCTGCGGGACCTGGTGGTATCTTTCGCCTCTCTGTCATGTTACTCACCGAACCTGTCACCGTATTCGTGGTAGGGGACCACGGATCGCCAGATACATATCAATTAAAAAATCAAATGCATCCCTGGGGTGGGATCCTTTCAAATGCTTTCGGAAATATGGGATAAGAAATGTTGCACTTCCCAGCCGGTTGAACTAGTCGAAATGCGACCCCGGGTCAGTATGTAGGGTATGTAATCCATTTCAATCGAATTTTTCATTATGTATGAGTTTATTACTGATGGTAGTGTGTCGAACATTATTTGTAAGGGAATGTGGCTCATCGTCGTGTGATATAAGCAAGAAAAAACAACTACCGCCAGGAAAAAAAATTTACCAATACGGGCCGCGAACCTGCGACACGAAAGCTCTTAACCGCTGCGCTAGCCGCACTCTTTAAAATGTATTTAATATTTTTGAAGGTAAGGTGGGCACGCTCTCAATTAAATCGAAACGACTAAATTCCCTTGATATGTATATTACTCGGTTGTGCGCAGACGTACGAAGAATCGTCCAATTCAGTGACTATATGAAGGTAATGAAAATATTTTAAGTATTCATTCGGTTAGCGCTCAAAATACGCCGAAAACATCGGTTTTTATTTATTTTAACTGCGATAGACCCTACCAAAAAATCTGAAAAAAATTTGAGATAATAGTCATGACAATACTTAACCACAGAATTTGTAAAAATCCAGTCGGTCGCAAACTTCAACACGTAATCGAAATGTTTCGTGTTTTTTTTGCGTTTTTCATTTTTCATGCTTAGGCTTTGTAAGAAAAAAATCTGCAAAAATTTCCAACCGTAAACACACATGTTCAGAATGTTCAGGCAATATGCTCATGCTTTGCAAGAAAAAATCTGCAAACGTGCCCGACTTTGAATATTCAGGATTTTTGCAGAATTTTTGCGTACCGTTAAATACGGAAAATGTGCAAAAAACCGGTATTTTATTTTACCCTATAACTACCTGTCTGATGGAGATAAAGGGCTCAAACTTGGCAAAGCACGATTTCTTTTAATTACCTATCGAATGACGTCTTGCGAGATAAATTCGGTCAAAGTGTGACCATTTTGGCCTACCCAGCCGAAAGAGAATTTCGTTGCCGCTGTCGCATGCCAAACGAAGCACATGGGTACGACCGTGGTGGAAAGAAGACGGAGCATAGTTCTGTCTTGCTTTGCACTGGCTGCGCGTGCAGCGGCGACGTCATAAAGACGCTTCGTTGGTGGAAAGAAGCCGGAGCATAGTACTCTCTTTCTTCTATTGGGTGCGCGCGCAGTGTCTGACGTCATAATACGCTTCGTTGGTTGAAAGAGGACGCAGCATAGCTCCTTCCTTGTCTCCGGGCGGTGCGTATATGTGTTGAAGTGCTGTTTGAGAGCAAATATCTGTTGCATGCCAAACTACACTTCCCTTTTTTTTTTGTATTATTTCATAGGGTACTGTTTATTTGTAAAGGATCTCGGCAAGAGTCGGCTCCAATCGGTTTTTTGCGTGAAGACGCGGCTTTAGCGGCCATGGGCCGTTTGTCGGCGAGGCGGGCTCATTTAAGAGTGTCATATATTGTGTTTATTAAATATCGCCGCAACACATTGCGATGGCATTTGTTTGTCACATTGACGCGTCGAACGACTTACGGCTATTTCGGGTATTAAAAAAAAAATGACAATTGGAAAGAAGTGCCTAAAACAAATGTGATCACGAAGCAAGTCAATGCCTTGTGGTAAGAATACACTGTGAGGGACCGTCCAGCAGTTGCACCCAAACCGCCATTCTGTGTACTTATTGTTAGATACAGCAATTATTATTGAAACACATCAAATTAGTGAACAAGCATTGCGTTACACATCATAGTGGAACCACGAGAAGTGAATGGTGAACAGTGAATTTAGACACAACATTAAACAAAAGGAAGTACTGATAAAGTAAAAATATTGTTTTGAGAGCCCACGATTACAGTAGACAACAAAATTCGACTTGTTTTTTGCCTTTTAAACGGAACTAGCTAAATTCGACTAATTTTGACCCGTTAAAAACGAATCTATAACCCGTTTTTGGAAATTGACTCGAGATTTTGAGTAATTGAATTTTGAAAAAAAAAACAGCCTTTTTTCCACTTTGAACAACAATCAGGCCGTAAGTATACAAGTTAGAACATTTTTTTTTCTTGCAAAATATTCTCCAGATTTTTCCGAATAAAACGATATAAATCACTTTTACAATTTAAACTTATAAACATGTTTAAACATTGGTTAACCTGGATAAGACACGTTTCGCGCACCTGTTTTTTCGAGTTCTTGAATTTTTAGGAAAAACTGAAAAACGACTTCGACGAGGATTCCAATGACACTATGAGGTAGAGCAGACATTTGCCTTCGGAAAACCACTGTAACACTATGTAAATGATATTTCAGCTTTACACAGGAAAATGAAAACGTCGTGCGAATTACGCAGTGTGAGCAGTGGTTCTCCGACTCAATGCCGCGCAAACGCTAGGCGAAAACAATCCACAGCGAAGCCTGGTGTTACTACTACTAGTCATTGAGGCGGAGAACCACTGCTGACACTGCGAAACTCGCACGACGTTTTCATTTTCCTGTGCGAAGCAGAAATCTCATTTTGATAATATTACAGTTTTTTTTTTGAAGGCAAATGTCTGCTCTACCGCGTAGAATCATTGGAATCCTCGTCGGAGTCACAGTTATTCCTAAAAATTCAAGAACTACTTGAAACACAGGTGCGCGAAACGTGTCTTATCCACTTTAACCAATGTTTCAACATGTTTGTAAGTTTAAATTGTAAAAGTGCTTTATATCGTTTTATTCGGAAAAGTCCGGAGAATGTTTTGCAACAAAAAAAAATTGTTCAACTTGTATACCTACGGCCTGATTATTGTTCAACGTCGAAATAAGACTGTTTTTTTTTCAAAATTCAATTACTCAAAATCTCGAGCCAATTTCCAAAAACGGGGTTCAGATTCGTTTTTAGCGGGTCAAAATTAGTCGAAATTGGCTAGTTTCATTCAACAGGTAAATTTAGGGCTGTCCAGTGTTATCTCATGTAAATCTGTATATCGTACATTTTTTATATTTACGTTTTCAGCGGCCAAATCAACATACGAAATATTTATAAATTTGTTATTAGTAGAATGTCGGACAGAAAAACCAAGAGACAATCTGGAGCATTCTACAAGAAACAGCGAACGAGAAAAGCAGAGGAACAGCGGCAATTAAAAGCGACTGCAGACAAATTTTTTAGAAATGAGAAAGACCAAGGAACTTCTTCATCACCCCATCATTGGAAAATTTGGAAAATGTTCCAATGGCAACAAATGTTGATGCTCTTGTTGGTCAAGCTGAATCTGATGAAGTAATGGACATCGACACAGAAGTATCTTCAGCCCGCGAGAAGATCGCAGTTCAAGATCAAGTTGATCACAACGTTGTTGGGATTGAAGGTGGTTCGACATCGATTTTGTTAGATTTATATGATCCAGGTACTTGGCCTAATTTTTAGGAAATTTAATCCTCTGTATTTTAACAAAATTATGCAAAACGGGGAGAAAGTTAAAAGGAATTGGCTTGTTTATTCGGTAAAACTAAACTGTGTTTTTTGTTTTCCGTGTAAATTATTTAGTACATTAAATATAAAAATAATTAATTCCGGGTATTCGGATTGGCGCCATTGCAATGAATATTTCTATAAACACGAAGCCAGTGTGCAACATATTCAATGTGCCAGAAAATGGTGTGAATTACAATTACGGCTGGATAAAAAATCCACTATTGATAAAGTTCAACAAAACTTATTTGAAATTGAAAAGGAGCGCTGGAGGGCGATAATTAAAAGAATGATTGCAGTTGTGCAATTTTTAGCTGGTCAATGTTTGGCTTTAGAGGAACAAGTTCGGGACTGTATGAAGCGGGAAATGGTAATTTTTTGAAAGCTGTTGAGATGATTGCTAAATTTGATCCTGTTATGTTAGATCACTTAAACAACGTTAAAAGATCACAGGAACATAAAACGCATATGCCACACTTCTTAGGAAATCATTTTCAAAATGAGATTATAGATTTATTAGCTGCGGGTGTTAAAAAAGAAATAATGCAGGTTATTAAATGTTCCAAATATTTTTCTATTATACTAGACTGTACGCCAGATGTGAGCCATACGGAACAAATTACATTTATCTTAAGATGCGTAAGTATAAATACTTTAGAAAAACAAGTTGACATACGCGAATTTTTTTAGATTTCTATCCCATCACAGATACTACCGGTGAAGGACTATATAACTTTCTGTTGCAAAAATTATCAAATTATGAATTGGATGTTCAAAATATTAGGGGGCAATGTTACGACAACGGTTCCAACATGCGAGGTAAACATATTGGCCTTCAAAAACGCATTTTAGACATCAATCCAAGAGCACTATTTGTTCCCTGTAATGGTCACACTTTAAATTTGGTCGTAAGTGATGCGGCAAACAGTAGCGGGGAAGTTTTTGATTTCTTTGAAATTATTCAGGAATTGTATAACTTTTTTTCTGCCTCCACATACCGATGGGATGTTATGAAGAGACATACAAACAACTTAACGCTAAAATATCTTAGGGAGACAAGATGGGAAAGCAGAATCAAAGCTATAAGACCATTACGTCTTAATCTGAAGAACATCATTGACAGTTTAACAGAGTTAATGCATGATTCCACCCGGGACGTAAAAACAAAAAACATGGCCTTCTCTTTAGAACAAAAGATATCTTCGTTCAAATTTATAACCTCTATAATTATTTGGCACGATTTGCTTACAAACATACATATTCTTAGCAAAATGCTTCAAAATTCAAAAATAAGTTTCGCCGAGAGTGTCCAAGCATTAAAATATCTTCAAAATTACATTAATAAAAAAAGGAACGATGATTCTTTTAATATGTTCATTGGCGATGCCGTTACAGAAGCAAACAAGATCAACGTACAACCAGAATTTCCAATATCTCGCATTATAAAAAAACCACGACAGTTTTTGTACGAAACTAAATCTGATCTAGTTGCAGATCCAAAACAGCATTTCAAAATAAATTTTTACTTTAGCATTTTAGATCACGTAAGCAATTCTGTTGGTCAGAGATTTAAATTATTAAATGAATGCGACACTCTATTTAGCTTTTTATATGGTTTTAAGGAATTGACAAATGACGCGTTAATGAAATCGTGTATGGATTTCGACTTAAAATTTCAGTCAAATGAAAATATTATTTTAAAAAAGGATATTGATGGTATTGAATTATATCATGAAATTCTGTCGTATCGAGATATCTTTCCTAACGCATCGTTAACGAACAATCCCCTTGATATTTTACAAAATATTGTAAATGTCGATTTAATGACTTGTTTTCCAAATTTTTTTATAGCCTTGAGAATTTTATTAACCCTGCCAATTCCCGTTGCATCTGGCGAGAGAAGTTTCTCTAAACTTAAAATTATTAAAAATTATTTGCGATCCACGATGTCTCAAGAAAGAATGAGTAATCTTGCGTTGACTTCTATCGAACATAAAATATCAGATAATGTAGATATGGCAAAGTTGATAGACGAATTTGCGTCTGTAAAAACCAGAAGAGTTGTTTTGTAAACATAGGTACATCTATTCTGTTATTAATTTTGAATATTTTAAAAGTAATAAAGATTATTTTTGTTATCCTTAGTTTTATCTAAAGAATGATTAAAATAGATTATATTTAACAAATTTAGGAACACTTACTTTTTTATTAATTTGAAATATTTTAAACAAAATAAAGATGTTTTTGTTTTTCTTATTTTTATGTAAATAATTTAAAAAATAAAATGTATAACAGATATTTTACAAATGACAATGCTTATTAATCTTACCCTATATTAAGTACGAGTGTTTTTGTGTTTTTCGAAAACTTTATACATCAAAATAATGGGGCGGCAAAACGTGGGTTGGCACACGGGCAGCCAAGTACCCAGAATCGGCACTGAGCACAGCCAGCGAACTACACCGAGCGAGCGTGAGAGAGAGAGTGAGAGAGAGAGAGAGAGAGAGAAAGAGAGAATGTCTGAGCGTTTCCAGCAACACGGTAAGAATATTCCAACTATCTACCCCGATCATGATTGCTGGCCCGACTCTTATCCCAATACTAGTATTACGGGGAACCTAGGGCAACAGTCGTAAGGGCGAACTCATAACCGAGTACTCCGAGCGCCAGGCGAACGAAATTGTCTTATACTTTATCTAAACGGATACTCATGTACTAATTATATCGTCAATAGTAGCGCAATACGAGCTGCGTCGTTTCAATCAAGATGTACCATACGTAGCATACCAGCGAATTTGTACTACCGAAAGCGACATTGCGTAATAGTTAGCTTTTCTGTTTCCTCATTATACGAATATTCCGATTCTAAACCGAACGTTATACCCACTGTTAGAAGTAGGGAATTGGTGTCAGAAAATTGCGTTTGAATCAAATGTTCTCAATAATGGCTTTGCTTTGTTAACCACCGAAACACCTCTGGAACGGTAACGCATGTCGACACATTTATATACGCACCATACCAATCTATTACAGAATATACACTATTGGTTTCACAGTATATCCGATCTATCCTTTTACTTTCTTTGCATGCTTTTATAAATAACATTATCTACACTCGAATACAAACGTAACAATTCATAACCTGTACGGGTATAGTGGAGGTGGGCATCCTATAAGTCCTGCAGATGGAGCAGATTAATTCCCTTTCTCGTTATTATTCTTTTCGGTCATCGTTTAATAAACCTATAATCATCTTTTTCGGTTTATATCAATCGTTTTAAGTATTCACGCGTTACTCCCGGGCGGAACGGTCGACCGCTCGAATGCACCTTCCATCCTTGACAAACTTTAGATCGACTATTAGAAATATCGACTTTCCGCGACGCCCGGACGTAACACAGGACGTGGCGGACGTGGCCGACGAGTGAGATTTGTCCATGCGCACGTCTAAATTGAGTGGTGCTGCGCTATCCGAAGAATAATCTATTTTGGAGATCTGAGACTCACCAGCAGCATCCAACAGGCAGCTTTCGGACGAGGATATTGCAAGCTTTTCAACGGGAATGCCTTGCAGATGGAGTGTGGCTGGATTGACCTTCACCAGCCGCGGTTTTCCCGAGGACTGGCCGGACTTCATCTGGTTGGTAAAATGAGCAAGGTTTTCAGCGGTTAGGGCAGACCCTAACCGCTTCTGCACTAAGACCTTCCTAGACAGTGAGGCCTGTTTCAATGCTCTGGTTGTCCTGAGTGAAGGAGCCAGTGAACACTTAATATAACACACAAGCCGTCACTTAAAGCCTCACTCGTCGGAACTTCATCGGCGAGCGGGCGAGAAGAAGAAAATTTAAACTAATAAAAATATTATCCTAGGCAGTATGTGTGAAAAATATAGAAAGAAAGTCAACTAAGGAAAAAAAGACGTTAAGGATATCTCATAAATAAACTAGTGGGAATAAGAAAAACGAAGAATTTGTATATGTACGAGGATTCGAGCAAAGCGAGAATCCAAGTACTCGCGCACAACCAGAGTAAGGACGTAGCAGCACACGACACGTCTGCTTGCGACGAGAGCCCGCTAAGAAGAGAAGTTTGAAAAATGTGATGTGTCATTTCTTTTCTAACCTTTACTCCTGCAGCGTGGGGCAATAATTCTGCCCACCTTCAATATCTCCGTCGTTCAAAGTGGACAGAGG
Source organism: Priocnemis perturbator (assembly GCA_963942575.1). Lineage (NCBI taxonomy): Eukaryota > Metazoa > Arthropoda > Insecta > Hymenoptera > Pompilidae > Priocnemis > Priocnemis perturbator. Next base: position 2,046,715 of record CAWWDK010000344.1, on the reverse strand, counting down.
TATTGCCGCACGCTGTATGATTATCATAAAATGTGGTACAATAGGGCTATAGGCGATGGTCCACGTTAAAAAACCGAACGCGCTAGTCGTGGCACCTCATGGGTGGCGTGGAAGTCCACGTATCTTAAATTTTATAAACAAAAACTTTACATACGCATTTGCATTTGTCGGGTGCAGCGTTGCACTTTCGAATTGAATGAAGTCTCGTGGAATATAGATATTACGATCCCATCGAACCCTTTCCTCTATAATTTTGTGTAATACTTACCGTTTACAGGAACAAAGCTGACTATCACAACCTGTGCACCCTGTACATGTGCATTTAAATGTAATACATATCGTACATAATGATGAATAAATGACATTGGAAAAGTCGGTTACAGTCCCGGGGGAATCATTTCTAGTACGTACGTGAAATACGTGCTAAGAATGGTTAGACTTTTCAGATATTTCAATTAGTCCAACCGCGACCCGCGGTCGGTCAGGAGCGGCATAATGAAAGTTTCGGTTTTCAGTTCACAGGGATTTTGTTATTATTGTCGTGTTTTATCATGCCTTCTTTGACAATACGCACGTTGCGACATTTCGTGGGCAGAATGCGACAATGGACGTACATATGGATTACAGTATAAACGGTGAATTGCCTTCAACCGAACAACTTTTTCTTTGACGAAATGGGGAGAGCGTTCTTAAACTAAACGTGCGAAGTAAGAAAAACGTTTCAAATCAATGTGCTGGGACTTCCTGAGAACTGTTTGAATATATACACAATTTGATCACCTTCTATTTAGAAAAGAAATCATGCAGAACAAATCATAGAGGACAACTCATCGAAACATTCGCACCGTCGTCGCGTCGTGTCAAGCAAATTCTTCCTGACGTACGCTGTCGCGTGTTAAAATCGCGTGTTAGTACGATCCCTCGGAACGTTCTAGTGCAAGAAGCTCCTATTACTTGTTTCACGGTTAATGCATAATACGCAATAATTGACATTTATTATATACTTTCTTATTTATTACTACCACAGAAAGATTAATGTTACTGAAACCAAAATTTATGAAATATATATTTTGCCCATATCTATTATAAACCAATACACATGAGGTATGAATGTCGTTTGTTGCCGTGTGATCAATAATTAAAAGAAAAAATTATTCTGTGAAAAAAAATTGACCATGACTGGGCGCGAACCTACGAAAAAACCAACGCGTCGACGAGCGACGATGAGTACGACAATCAATCCGAAACTCTCCTCGATTCACTTTTCTCTGGATCGCGCTCTGCTCAGGGCGGTGGTGCCCGATTTGCCTTCCGGCTGAGAGAACGCAATGGTACGTGCGATGCCTTATGCGAAATCTGGCACCACTGTCACCGGCCTGTGTGCGGAACGAAGACGCGACGCCGCGACTGCATGTCGAACAAAGACGCAACGCGCGATGTTGGTTGAAAGGGGACGGAGCATAATTCTGTCCTTCTTATGTGTCGTCACGATACCTGACGTCACACGACGTTAGTGGAAGGGAGACGCAGCATAGTTCCGTCCTTCTCTCCAAGCCGAGCGGGATTCGGCGAGAAACGGCGCGCGCAGCTCTCATGGACAAGGCACGCATACATTTCCGTATCCCCACTCCCGCGAGCACCAATGGTGCAAAAGAGCCAGATCTGGCCACACTGGCTCGAAGTAGACCGTGAATTGGTGTTGCCCCGGAGGTAGTTCAAACGGACAATTGTTCTATATACCTTTTCGAGGTGGTGGCTAACGGTTTTCCATGACTCACTGGTCAATACTACCGAAACCACGCACGCATAAATATTACCTGATGGTCGGGCGGCTAGCCCAAATAGCCATTTCTCCACAATCCAGCGGACGCTTGCCAAAGCGACTCCGCCACTGCCCCCTCGGGACCTTACCCATGTCCGGGGACGACTGTGCAGGCACAGCCGGGCTTCCCCCGGACCCGAGGTATAGGCTAGGTTTGGTGAACCAACTGGAGTCCGCGGGATCGTCACCCCCGTGAGACATCAGTCTCCTCCTGCGAATAAGTTCTTAACTGTTCAATGTCACTGTCTGGGCAATTGGTGTATACAGGAGGAGGAGGCTCATGCAAACGAGCCTTCCGTTCCTCCTCTCTGGCTTTGAGTACCAAAATCGCGAATTTTTTGAAAGCCCCGAGCAGCACTTTGGAGGTTAAGATGGATTCGGGTACCGGCCACCGGCCCCCGTCCACCGCCTGCATCAGGACTTGTCTTTCATTCACATACTTGGTGCAGTCGAAGAGAAGGTGGGATGATGTTTCCAACACCCCACACTCACACTCGCCGCTCTCTACCAGAGCCCGCTCCTTCAGCTTGCCTCGGAAATCTCCGTGGCCGCTAAGGAACTGGGTCGTATAATGGTCCAACGTAATCCACCGCCTGGCGAGTCTATCCGTGACATTGTCAAAGAAGGCGAACGTAGTTCTGTCCTTCGATGACTGTTCCCAACGGGACTGCCACAGCTGCAAGATCTTCCCCCTTATCGAGGCTTTCAACTCTCCAAAGGGTTACGACGTCGCAATCGACATCACTCTGGCGGAAAACATAGCCTTCGAATTCGAAATCCGAACCTTTCGAAGCCATGTATATGTATGATCGTTCGATGATCGCCAAGTCGATCGGCAGAACTCCCGCTATCACGGGGATAGCGTCGGTTGACACCGTTCGGTAAGCCTTGGCGATCCGGAGCAAGACCTGTCGCTGACCTCTTAACAAGGCGTTCTTGTTGGTGTTGGTCAACAGATCGGCCCAGCCCGCACTAGCATATGTGGCCACAGGAACATATAGTCCTCTGTACAATGCTGCAAGAGTCCTACAGTTCAGGCCCCAATTTGCTTTGGCTAATCTAGCCAAACTATTAAATGCTTTGACGCACTTCTCTCCTATATGACTGACTTGAGCAGCCATGCCAAGTCTAGTGCTAAAGTGGACGCCGAGGTACCTCATGGTCCTCTTCATCGCCACACTTTTCCCCTCAATCTGTGTCACAGGTGGTCTGTTCAAATCGAGATGACCCTTAATAAGAATCATCTCGCTTTTTCGCTGCCGACAGTGTCAGTTTCTGGGTTTTACACCAAGCCACTATAGCATCTGTCACACTTTGGCCCGTACGCTCAACTTCCAACCTCGAGTCACCATAGATGACTGCAAGGAGGTCGTCCGCGTAAGCGATGGTATTGTTATTGGGCAAACGTTCGAGGAGCTGTAGAACCTCATCGAAGATGAGATTCCAACAGCTCGGACCGAGAATCGATCCTTGTGGGCAACCTTTGGTCACCCGAGTTCGAACGGACATCTATTGTTACTCGCGGCGAGCGGGCCCGCAGGCCGGTGGCTTCCTCGACACACTCAGTGGTCTAAACGCTGCCAACGCTCTTCAAATGATCGAGATCACGCTCGATCAACGGGCAGTAAACTGCTACCAGTCTATCGGGTTTGCTAGCCTCTCATCTTACTGGTGGAAGCGAGGCCTTTCTAAACCTCTCCCATAATTCTGCCACCATGGTAAGGCGAGCTGATTGAGTGCAGCTCCCACACCGGGGAAGAAGCCCTCGCCAGCTATGGCTACACCACTGCCACGACGATTGCAACCCCGGGGAGGCAGAACGACCCGGGGTACCGTCCCAAATGTTGGGGACCGGTGGCAGCTAAGGGCAACGCGGGTGGGACGTTCCCACGCGCAACCCTACCACTACCACCGGTGGGCCCCCAACCCCGTCTACCGATTATCCTCCGGTCGAGTGGACCCACAGCCCAGCAGCCGATTAGGGGTCCAGTACGAGCGTATGTCGGGTCCGTCGGTACGCTAAGCCCCAAAGGTCCCCACCACCAAGGGCGGGACCCCCCTGCGGGGAGTTCGAACGGACAAGGCTGTTCTGGGGAAGTCCAGACCGGTTGTGTGCGTTGTCCCGGGTGTTGGTAGATAGCCGGATTGGAATTCGCGGATTCGCTCGCCGTTTGTCGGGATGCTTGCGACCAATACAAGCGTGCGGCTTCGCGACGTGCCCGGTGTTTTACTCCAGCCCGGGGAGCTCCTCTATAACCCCTACGTCGCGTGCTCTCTGGTTATGGATTTGAGGGGGAGAATAGTTACGATCCGTGGAGATGACCACTGGCCTTGGGGCCGAACCGTCGTGCGCCGAAAGTGGTTGGGGAGCCACGATCGCAGCGAGGGGGCCGCCGCGGGCCAACGGAACCTATGTCCTGAGGTTGCAGCGAATCACTCGCTTAAGGATCACCGGAACTCGGAAGCTCGACGGTGCCGGCGGGGTATTGCCCGCTAGGCAACTCAGGCACAAGCTCTATGGCGGCAGCAAGGACCGCTCGGTTAATGCGCCCGGCGGTTTCGGTAGCCCAAGTTATCGCGGACAGGGAAAGGGGTGAAATCCCCCGTCTAATTAGACTCAGAGAACACTCCGATAACCAGGTTTTACGCGGGTGTACGTGTGCGCATCGCGAGGATGTGTGGTGGAGTAGGTGATTCACGAGATTGTGTACTTGGTGTTTATTAGCTGATCGAACCCTACAATTTGGAGTGGAACGGCTCCACTTCGTTGTCGCGAGCGGAGAGTCGGAGGTCGAGACTAGACGGAGTGTCTCGACCACGCAGGTTACTTATAATTAATTGAATTTCCGAGCTTCACCACGCTGGTTACTTATAATGGTCCGAATTTCAAAGACTGCTTGATTGCACAAACCTGAGGTTGCCTGACGAGATACAGGAACAATGCCACTGATTCTACCGCGTTGATTATTAACTAGACTTAACTTGATTTTATGGACTCGATTCGACTTGACTTGATTCTATTCGTTACACTTGATTCACTTGCAAGATACCGAAGGCAAATACTAAGTCGGGTGTTACGCTTCGCACCCGCACTTGAATTCTTAATACGCGAACAACGGTGTAGTTCGGAGCACTGCACAGACAGAAGTGAATTGAAAGACGTCGAAACAAAAATTCACAAGTCCCGAATGGTAAGTCGAAACCAAGAGTGCGCGTACGAAGTAAGTGCCTAAGTCGCAACCAAGAGTGTTCGAGAAGGGTCTCCTACTGCCCTATATAGCCGCCGCGCTCCGCTGAGCGGCGTTCGCATGCTGACACTGCAACTGTTATATCCTGGGAACGACGCGACAGATGCCTTTCCCAGGACTCAATCGTACGTGTCTTATCTTTAATGGGGGTCCGTGAGAACCGTGCTACATTCCTAAAGTTAGATTAGAGTAATCTTAGAACTATTGAGCGAGCGGCAGAATGCTGCGAGAGCAATCGATTAGTTAATTCTTGAATAATTTAGAAAAGCAAAAAATTTGCGGCGGGTGGAGGACGCAGGACGTGACAGTGATATTTTTTATTTTTTAATTGTTTGGTTGGAATTGAGAAGTGAGGCAAGGCCGGCCGTCAAAAGCTGGTTCCGACCCGCCTCATTTCCCTTTGGACTGCACATAAGCACATTAGCGCCTTTGTCGATCGAAACAGTAAGTTGGAATTACCAATTAAACTAAGGACGTCTCTAGGACACGCAGTCAAGAAAGGGTTAAAAAAATATTCAAAAAACCCTAACGTGAGGAAAGAAAACCTTACAAACTAACCATACAAACCAACGTAAGCAAAATAACGCATAACGAATTTAAAAGCGGTAAACTGCAACGAGGTAGAAACACATGACTTACCTACCGGAGTGGGTGTGAGTGAGAGCTGAGCACGTGTGAGGGCGCACGCCCACCACACATCCGTTGCACGTTCGAACGCAAGGCGGATACGTAAGACAGCTCCGCTGTCAGCGCACCACACAACGGGATTATGCCACCCACCCAGCATAATTCAACGAGCCGAATTACATGGGCAATGGGATTTTACTTCTGAATGGTATCTTGTGTATGCCATATGTTTGGGTTACTTCGGCAAGCGGATTGATATATTGAGTGCTAAGGTATTTATGTTTGAGTTTTTCGTAAAAAGTTTTCATAAGAGGAATTTTTGCTTTACTGTGAAGATCTATGGTTGAATGGTTATTGGGTAAGTTATGAATTTTCTTTAATATCTTATTTTGTGTTTTTTGAATTTTATAGAAATTGATTTTTACTGCCGAAGCCCATATTAAAATGCTTTAGGTTGTAACCGTCCAATTTTTGAGCGTTCCATGCGCCCGTCAAGTACGCGATGAGTCATACGCGCAGCACGCGACGCCTAGTCTAAGGGTGTGTGTGTAAGCATAAAGGGCGTGCCGACATAAACAAACACTCACGTAAGGGAATCTAGTTACCATCACCGGGCAATAGATGCCTCCTTTTCTCATAAGAGAAATCGCATGTACCTACGAATATAGGCTGCCCGGCGGCACGGCCTCGCAGCCTCCCTTACAGGCAGGTTTGCATTAGTAACAGTAGTACAGGATATCTGTGGTGCGATAGACCCATCGCCCGGCCAGCCTTCGGGCCTCCCGCCGTAAGTCGTTTTCATAACTGCAGAATTTCTGTAAACGCACATTGAATACATTTTGCAATTAGAATCAAGAATTTAGTAACGCCTGAGTCCGAACACCATAATAGAACAAGACACGGGATAGTCTCTGGCAGACGGATCAGACGCACGGCCCATGCACTACGGTATCCCCCGCCTGACGATCCTAGTCTTCGCCCAGGTGTTCCCTGGTGTAGAAGCCAAATGATATTGAAAAGTTCGTAAGATAACAGGCATAGAGTTGTAACTGTACTGGCAGCGTATCGCCTAGACATTAGAGTCACCGCCGCTATAACGTCGACACTCCGTACCATTTTTTCGTTAAGCCGTTGACTGAACTATTAAAGAAGCGTGCGAAATTTGATGGAAAGCAGAACATACTAAAAGTTTTAAGATCTTTCGCGGAGCATTGTGCAGATCTCCTATTTTACAATTTCCGAATTTTAATGAACCTTTTACTTTAACAACCAACGCCTCGAACGTTGCGATAGGCGCGGTGCTTAGCCAGAATAGGAACGGCCACGATCTGCCAGTTACGTACTTATCGCAGAATCTAACGAAACCGGAACAGAACTACACTACCACGGAGAAGGAGTGTTTAGCCGTTGTATACACGGTGTTACATTTCAGACCGTATTTGTACGGAAAAAAATTCACGCTTTTTAGTGATCGTGAACCTTTTAAGTGGATAGATTTTGTCAAAAATCCTGGACAACGTCTTGTACGATGGCGGCTAAAATTAAGAGATTACGAATACGATTTCGTGCACAAACCGGGAAGGCTCAATACCAATGCCTACGTGTTTTCGCGAAATCCAGTCAAATTAGCTACCCCAAATTCCGACACAAAGATCCGTGAGCGTTCAGAAACAAAGGTCCTACCGTTAAGACAAGAACCCGCGTGTTTGGGATTGGTGCTCCTTTTGGACCCATTCGCATGCTGCTTGCCTCAATTTGCAATTTTCGTCCCGTGCGCATCGTACCTAGTGTACTAATGTACACTCCTTGTTTACTTTATCCGTAGCCTTCTATTTTTAGGCCCATGCGTTACGCGATTGTCTCTCTCGTGTCTGTTGCGTTAATGAGTGACACTGATTGGATATTGTAATGAGTCGGTGGTGGGAGTTCCCGCTTCCGGCGTCTCCGCGACTCGCGCGGGTGCGAGTCCTCCTGTTCCTTTTCGTACGCCGTACTGAAACGTTGTGACTTTTTTGCAGAGGTAAAACACGTGCTGTGTGTCGACCTTACCGCCATATTGGCCATTACTTTGCCGCGACTGCGTCCGCATCTTCGCCTAAATCTGATTTAAATTACAAGTGCGTGTTTGTGCACTTAAAGCGCGTATTTCTTTCATTCGCGTTATTTTTTTTGCTAATTTCCGCTCGTCAGAGCAATCTCGGCTTGACGAGATTCCTGCCTTCTTGACGACCGCGGCGGCGTATCCCCGCGCGCACTTGTGTGTGCGGTCGTACTCATCTTACCGATATCCTGAAGTGTGCGTAGCGAGATATTTGCCGCTACGTCCCTCGTTCCGTTTTACCCGATGTACTCGCGCACTGCTTGACGTGCTGACGAGCCTCCTCCTTCCTTCACGCTCCTCGCAGAGGCGAACCGAACACGAAGTATTAATTTGAATTTATTTTTGTTTTATTTATTATTTATTCTATAATTCTAAAGCGGTAATTTTAAGAGATTTTAAATGTGGACAGTGAGTGCGGTGTACATATATATATTTTTTTGTTTGCTCAAATAAATGGTGGTTCTGCCCTTCCGAGAAGCAGATTTACGCCTGCTTCTATAAACTTGTCGCTTTCCTGGACTGCCCCCAGTCCGACCGAGGCACATCGCGATTAGTTGCGCGATTCATAAACACCGCGGAATCAAACCCGGATAATTCACACGATGGTCCGAAGATCCTTTAGACACGAGCGCAGTAGCATCAAGGACGCGTAATCATGTCCCGTCCCGTACCGCCGCCGCGACCAGAAGCAACAGCAGACAGCGGTGAACAGTCGTCGGACGCTTCCGATACGCCGGTATTAGTAGGGCGTAGAAGCGTGTTGCCCAGCAATAAGACCGTGACAACCGAGTCGACCGCCGTCGGAAACGAACAAACCACCGGACACGGAACCTTGTGCGAGCGAAGAGCTAGCACCACTACGCAAGCGACGAAGGAGAATCTTCCAGTGATCAATCTGTGTTACGTCCGGGCGAGGCTTATCACGACTTTGTGTTTGTCAAGACGGTCGATGAGAAATCCGCGAGCGGCCTGCCGTGCGACCGGTCGTAACGCTTGAATATTTTTCGTTAATTTAATTACAATAAATTAACGGTAATCTAACTGAATATCATTATTGCGGAATTCTAATCCCTTCCTGGAAGAGGAGAGATTTTCTAGTTTATTCGGTATAAGCTAAACGGGGAAGTTAAGTTGAAATCTAATATCGCGTTTAGTTATATGCAGGACTAATAGGATTCGTGTGTCTTCATAAGACCCGTGCAGGTCCCCAATTGTTCGCGCGAGGTTATGTTTTCGGCCGGTGTACAATGCTATGGTATATGAGGTGTGACGTCACAACTCAGATCAAATCAGGTAAAGAATAGTATAAGGGGAAAACAAAATAGTTATATTCTATTGGAAAATAGTAGTATAAGAAAAGTAGAATAGATAAAGAAAAGTAGAACAGATGCGTTCGGATTCGATAAACAATGAAAGAATTACTGCGTAGATATTATCGCAGTGTAGCGGAAAGCTCATGAGTAGTGCGCGACAATGATGCGCCTTAATAAGAGCACCCTTTACAGAAGGTGAGGATGCACTCTCGGTAATTTTACAAGTTACGCCTTTACAATCGACAGTTAACAAGGAATCTTGCACGGTCAAATGACCGGCCCGTGGGATCCCGCCGTGGCCTAAGCTCGGGTATGATCATACAATAAGATGGTATTTGTCGTCGTGTTTCGCGACTGGAGGTTCCTACCGTGTCGCTGGTCTTCGGCTATGTTCGAGTCGGTTTGGCTTGCGCACGCGCTCTTTCTCTCTCTCTCTCTCTCTCTCCTTCGCTCACTCGCTCTATCCTTCTTTCTCTTTCTCTCTCTGGCGTATCGTCGGTGGAATTTCGCAGGATTCTCGGTGGAAAACGATGATAATACCTTCGAATCGGAATATAATTTCAGTACTTTGAACCTTCTTGATTTGCCTATGCTCTGTGATAATTGACCCGGGAACTAGTCCGTTACAAGGGGTCGACAAATCAGGAAGATGGTGCTTCTATTCAGATATTTCGATAATTAATTCCGACTTCAATCGCCACACGAGCGAGGAACAACCTTTCGCGCTCTGTTCAAGTTAAAATGATAAAGGAAAATAATAATGTAAATGAAATCAAACGGAAACTTAAAGATAACGTGCCCGTGGCAATTTTGTCAGCCACGTGCAAAGCAAACGCGCACACCTTTGCACTTTCACTTAATCAAAGGAAAACTGAGTCTATATCTCAACTTAATAACTGAATTTATAAACTAAGGCTTTTACGAGGATTAATGAGTCCTTATCGTTGCACACTGCAAGAAGAATATGCACTTTAGGCTCAGTAAATTAAAGATATCTAAGCTATCCTTGGACAGCGACCTGCGTACCTCACGACTTTACAGCCAACTGCCCAGAGAAATCCGTCGCGAGACGGCTCCTGGGCTCGCTCTTGGCCAGTTTTTCATACCTTAACCATGGAAACGGTCGATCAGCGGTCGATTCAGTGTACAAATATTCTGTTACTATGCTCGCTCGATGTTCAGCAAGAGACTTTCGGTTGCTCATTTATCCTCTTTCAATTATCTAGTTTTATTGCAAATAAAATATGATTGCCTTGACTCCGTCATCTAAAACTTCAGTAGTGCACGCTCCTGATATGTATGCTTGAACAGAACTAGGTTGATATCTGGGCAATGCCTTATTGCCACGAAAATAATAATTTACTTTTGAGAGAGAGAGAAACTAAAAATTAACACGCGGAACCTCATCGCGAATTCCTTAACCTACACACACATACGTCCATACCGCACACACACACTCATACTATATTCACGCATTCATACCCGCTCGCACGCTTATAACTACTTACATCTACTTATATATATACGATGGGACGAATATGATTCCACGGTGAGGGAATTCCACTACATATTAACAACTCGACAGCACCACATATACGATGAGGCTAAACCGTGATACAAGTAATTCGTATACGCGGCCTGGAGGAAAAATAGAATAATCATGATTTTACAACTAATATTCTAACAGCGCACCGGATGCGATGAGGCTAAGCCGTGATACAAGTAATTCGTAACCGGCGGTCGGAATAAAGGAAAGAAAAGAGAGTTTAAATGAGAAATTATACTAAAAGAAAAGAAAAAAAATCAAAAAGTTACGCTGGGACGTAACATCTGCAAGGACGATCAGACTGGAAGATCTACCGGAGTCAATCGTACTCTTTAATGACTCCTTGTTGCGTCATGACCAGCGGACGGACGAGGAAAGCGCGGACGATTTGCCACACGACGACGACAGCTCGAACAAACAGAACACGATATTCTTTGACGATTTACAAGATAGAGTACAGGCTGAGGAGGTGACGGAGAGTTCAAAGCCGGACAAGTCGGGCAGCGCAACAGACGCTATGGAGTCTCCCACCCGCCCTGTCTGTGCCGAGAGCAACGCCGCGCCCCTCCGTAGGGCCTCTAACGCCGATCGCGGAAATAGAGGAAGCGCCTGGGAAAATTAAAAACAGTATAATCTCAAAGCCGATACGGCGGTCATTCATACCAACGCCTATACCCATAACGCGACCACTTGCACACTCTACACCGATTCCTCGGACAGAACTTACAATACCGAAAATCACACAGCCGCGATGATTATACGCCGACCCACCACCGGACGCGACCATCGTCGGATTACCCGTAAGCGTGGATGGGACTCCCGAGCCCGATCCGATTCTTCCACAGAACGTACCGATAGACGCGAGAATAAGCGAAGTAAAGCCCGTACGATATTCGCGCGAGAATTTGACAGCGTGACGGGGAAACATAGCGCATTTTATAACAGCCGATTTTGATTTAGATAATCTGGTATCGGGCCTGTTAGTGGAATTGCGAGCCATAAACATTGAGGATATGAAATCCGCTAACCCAACGACGGGGAAAATTTTAGTTGCTCGCTATAAACAACGTTTTCATTTTTAGTATTGTAACCGTACAGACCGATAGGCCAGGCCACATCATCTACTGGCCAGTATAAAAACGCCTTCGCCGTACGTCCACTGTCGTGCATTACTCCTATCGCCGAGACACATACACGACAACACCACTTCACCGTCCGTAAACCACCGTCACACATCACTCACCGACATGTCGAACACGTACACACCAACACCACTATCCGGTCCGCACGACACACTCAAACATCACTCACCGACATAGCAAAACAAATACATCTCCATCTATCACACCAATAATATCACCATCATACACACACATCAAATTATTGTAACGGTACTATTTCGGCCGCCGAAGGAGAAGCGACTCCCGGTCACCGACCAGAAGTCACTCGAGTGGAACCTTCCCCTTAGCCCATTCGGGTATATAAGGCGCGGGAATGCTCCACTCGAGGCGAGATTTATTTCGAGCTCACAGCTATAGACGCGATCCTACTGAGATCCTCTGGCTATCGAATACAATAGATCATACGCTGTACCTAATACGTCTGAAACGGCGTAGTCCCATACGGACGACCTAGGAAGAATTCGGAGAAAACGAACCTTAGGCCGCGTATAAATTCTACGACCGCCCCTTCAGGGCTCGCGAACTAGTGCAAAGGCACTCGCGTGATTCAGACTATCAGAGTAGATCTATAAAAGATAAAAACAAAGACCTTCGCCACCAAAATTCACATCCAAATATCACAATCATTCGCACAGTTAACCTTTGCCGTACGTCGCCCCCGCTCTCGGCACCGGACACGACTGCGATTGCAAATGGTTATACATCTCATACTCTCATAACTTGATCTTTACCGTAAGCTACCACCGCTCTTGGCACCGGTCACGGCTGCGTTCTGTCAATGATCACTCATACAGCATCATAGACTGACGACACCCTTACCGTAAGCTACCACCGCTCTTGGCACCGGTCACGGCTGCGATTTGTAAGTGGAGTCACCATAGAACAGACGACGGTTGCCGTACACCACCCCCGCTCTCTGAACCGGACTTGGTTGCGTGCAATTCGTCAAACACCCTTTCGAACCGTTAACGTACGCTACCTCCGCTCTTGGTACCGGCCATAGCTGCGCTTAATTGGTTCACGACTGACGAATAAACACCCACGACTAAGGATCACGTACGCAATACATAAATCCCAACTACCTGCATTGGCAGCGAAGTGCACTAGACGAATTGCATAAATCGGCGAAATTATAAAATAAGATTAGACGTAGCATTGTATCACTATTATTATTTTTATGGACAATATATTATAATTTGAACATTTACACGCTCTATGTAAGGAACTGAGTCTTACGGGAGGAAGGGCTGGTAGACTGGGGACAGTCGCCGGAGTATAATCAAATGCTTTACATTTATTGCTCGGAGGCCGTTCTCCGTTGTTTATTAGATAAAAATCACACACCTTAATTGTAAGAATAATTTCGCGTTCAGTAGCAGGGAGCGGTATCGGGCAGGAGGGATGAGGTTCGTATCGCGCTGGAGCGCGTTAACGACCGACCTCGGAGTGGAAGTCGCGAGATTGTGGCGGGCGCCACGGATTTCTCGCGTCTGGATTTAGGCCGAATGTATAAGGGCGCGTGCGGGGATACACCGCCACATTCGACATGGAAGGAGGGTTGCTGATGGAAATAATTTCCGACACGATTATTCACAAACTACACAATCTCGCTTCGTACTGCTCACTCGGGTGATGTAACCGTACTGACTCCTCCCCGGTTTCGGCTCTCTTACCAGCGCTAGAGCGTGACGACCCCGTTGACCGTAACGTTCACGATCGCATGAGAATCGTCGAAGACGTTACGCGTCAAATCGGGAGCCGTGTTTGGGTCGGCACGGGCGACATGCGGAATCGCCTTTACATCCTCAACACTCTATGACCGCACCGTCCTCAATCCCGCGATTCCCGGATAAGTAGAGAGATCGCGAGAATAACAGAACGAACCCATCCGCCGAACATTTGGCAATTTCACGCGGCGGACTGCCGGACCGCGAAACCGTCACTACTCGCGGTCGTGTATTTCAGAAACGTACCACTGTCGAAAGCGGTACGGTGACAGTATTATAGCAGCAAAAAGATTCTATGACATTCCTACTGCCGCGGATTTCCGAGCCGGTTTGACTAATTTAAGGAACACATTAATGGATTACGATGAAGCGTGATGCGGGCTATCGTTGAAAGGGGATTTTACAGAGAAACTGCCGGATGGAACATTCCCAGACTTACTTAATGAAGTGTATAAGGCTTCCGGAATAAGTATAACGCTATTTACCTGAAATGTCTCGATACCACCGGAGGCATCACGACCTAAAATCATATCAGAATTACACGCAGGGCGCATATGCGGTCATAAAGGTGTAACAAAAACTTATCACCGTATTCGTGAACAATTTTACTGGCTGGGCATGAAAAGCGAAATCCAAAACTTTATCTGGACTTGCGCAGGGTGCTTAGAGAAGAAGTTAGTGCGCGCGAGAACGCGAGAGCCGATGGTTATAACGGACACGCCAATAGAACAGTTCGTTAAAATATCCTTAGATATTCTCGGGCCGCTTGCCACAACACCGGAAGGGAACAGGCATATTTTAACCATGAAGGACAACTTTACCAAGTACTGTATTGCCGTGCCCGTACCAGATATAAAAGCGGAAACGATAGCCCATGCAATGGTTACAGATCTCATTTTACAATTCGTAGAGCCGCGTACAATATTGACCGATATGTGCACTAGCTTCATAAACAGAGTTATTAAAGAGATTGCGCGACTTTTCGATATTGAACATGTAACAACATCAGGATACCGTCCTCAGTCTAATGGTGCGTTAGAACGCAGCCACTTTGTGCTCACCGAATACATTAATCATACGTGGGTAAATATGACGACTGGGATCGACTGGTACCATTTGGAATGTTTTCGTATAACACCTCACTACACGAAGCTACGAATTTTACACCGTACGAGCTCGTGTATGGCAGAATAGCGCGTTATCCAAGCTCGATCTGCGTTGATGAGAGGTCAGATACGTACCCCGCGTATCTATGGGAGCTTATCCCCCGCCTCTCGGAAATGTAGATTCTAGCGGGCCAAATCTTATTAAGAACGAAGCAAAAATCTAAAGTGCATTATGGCGGGCGCGCGCGGCCGCTTGAGGCGAAAGAAGGCGACATGGTGCGGGTCCTTATGGAGCCCAAGAAGGGCAAATTTGGCAGTCGATATCGGGATCCTGACCGCGTCGTAAAGAGGCTGCAGGGCAACACCGTGTAGCTGGAGACGGAGGATGGTAAGCGTCTGCTTAAACACGTGGATAAAATCCCACCCACGGGTTAAGGTTCTCTTTCTCTGAGCGAGGAACAAGCCTCACACATTCGCCCCGAGCGCAAGAGTGAGCACCATCTTTACAGTCAGCTTCCACCGAAGCCCAGATCTCTCCGTGGAGTAATAGCACATGGAATGAAATTGATAACCATTTGTTGTACTTCTGTAACCCCCATATAAGTAGCAATGAGCCGGAGACCAGAGAAATTGGAAATTAACCGGCTGTTCGTGGCATGGATGGCGAAACACACTAAGGGGCATCATCTGATGCGGGTGTTTGGGCCCATGGGGGCAGTACATGCGGTGGTGCGCTGTGCTAGCTCGGGCACCACCGCATTCGTGACCTTCGGCACGGTGGAGGAGGCGCGGGCGGCGCTTGACCTTGTCGTGTTACATCCCGTGAATGTGCACAAGCACACATTAGGGGTACGAATGGCCGACGCTTGGTACCACCGATCATTGCCGTCCACCTCCAGCGCAGACCTCACGACACTGCTCGAACCGTTCGATGGCCTGGGTTTGAGGACGACACCTACGCCTCAGTTCCCCGAGGAAATCGTGACCTACTTAGGCGCCCCTCTCGATTTCGCGGACCTAGCACGAATGGAGATGGTGTGTAGGCTGTGGCGGGGCGCAATCAGGCGCCTATTGAGCACCACGGAGACCATTATTAGAAAGTCTCACCATAGGGGAATGCGCTGGTCCGGTGGACGCCGATCTGCTGTGGGTATTCGCGGCGGTAAAATTGACAAAGTTTGCCGCACTGGAAACGTCTATAACGGGGGCGTCCTTTAGAGTGTTCCTGTCTCCAGAGCCTTGTGCTGGTGAAGACGAGAGTCAGGTCCGCCCCTCTGGCGGCGCTCATCAGCGCGAACACTTCACTGACCGACTTCACCCTGGATCGACCAATATTCTTTGGGGAAGAGGTCTTAGCTGATCTGGGATACAACCGGGCACTGGGAGAAACAATGAGGCGGCTGACTTTCCGCTACTGTAACCAGCGGGACGAGGTTCTGGAGCAGGAAATCCAAGAAGCGGAGGAGCCCGGCGATGCAGCTGCTTTCATAGAGCTGGGATACGGCTCGGTGACGGAAGCATTGTGGCTGCCACCGCGGTTCACAAGGGTGACAGATTTGTGCATCGTGGGGTGCAGCTGGGTTGGACATCACCTTCGCGGATAAGGTAGGGGAATGCATGAAGGAACTGGAGCGCCTCGACCTGACAGTATGCACGAATGTACGTGGCCAGTTCGCTCTGGACGCGCTCGGCGACCTCCCCCGACTCAAACACCTCAATATTAGCCACATGTATCCCACCATGGGGGCACAATTCTTGATGCGGTTACAAACCCTGGAAGAACTGGAGTGTCGGAATAGCCAAGGAGTGACCGATGAAGATACCTGCGGTCTAATTAGAAACTGTGCAACCTTCGAAAGGTTCGACGTAGAGGGGTGTTTGGGCGTGCGCTACCCCTTATTGATTGTGTCTTAAAAGTTTTCCGGGGAGACACGAGGGGAGTCAAATTCGACCTGAAAGTCGGAGGGACAAATGCGATGCCCTACCGACGAGATCAGGGACGATCATGATTCCAAGGGGGGGGGGGAATGTTACGTCGTAAAGCGTAACTTTATGCTTTTCTTTTCATTAGTATATTTTCTTAATTAAATTATCCTTCGTATTTTCCTTACTCCGGCCTCTGAACGCAGCAATACTTGTATTATGGCGTATGCCTAACCCATCCGGCATGCTGTTTGAGTATTAACGTTAAAATCATGCTTACTTCATTTTATTCCGGGCCTCGTATGCGGCTAGACTTGTTTTATAGCTTATGCCATTCGCATACGCGGTACTGTTGAGCAGTAGCATGTAGGGGAAATCTCTCACCTTGGAATTATCGTGGTCCCAACCAATGTATGTATATAACCGATACAGAAAACGAGCGAGCGACAAGCATGAATGTCTGTATATAGTTTAAGTTACTGCGAAAAGGTTCCGCATAATAATTTTCTGTTCTCTCTCTCTCTCTCTCTCTCTTACGAATTTCATTTATTATTTGCACGGCGATAAATCATCGCTCAAACATCAACCTAATTTTGTTCATGAATGCACCGTCAAGAGAGTGCGCCTATAAAATCTTAGATCACTGAGTCAATGCAATCATATTGCACTCGAAATAAAACTCAATTGTTAGAAAGAGACTAACGAACGAAGACAGTCTCGTTAAACATCGAGCGAGCGCTTCAGCGGAATTTTTGTATACCGAATCGACCGCTTTTCGGGCGACTTCGCGAAAATGACATAAAAAACCGTCCTAGAGCGACCCCAGAAACCATCTCGCGACGAATTGCTCTGGGCAGCTGGCTTTAAAGTCGCAAGTTGCGTAGTTCACTGTCCGAAGGTGTCCTAGAAAATCTATTTGTCTGAGCTTAATTTGTGCATATTCATTTGCAGTGTGGTACAAAAGGACTCAATTATCCTAGTTAAATCGTAGTCTTAAATTCTAATTGATAGTTGGAGCAATAGACTCATATTTCTTTTAGTTTGAATAGTGAACTTTGCAAAAGTGTGATCCGCGTACGTTCTTGCACGTGGCCGGCAAATCCAGTGCCGGGCCCGTTAGAGTCTTAAGTTTCATTTCAAATTAACCAAAACTTCTGTAAATATTTTGGAAAGAACGTAAAGGTTGTTCCCCGCCCGCGGAGCGATTAGAGTCGTGAAAAGTAGTACGAATCGAAGCATTCCTTTTTCGATCTGCCGCCGTTGTAACGGGCATTATCCCGACTCCAGTGGTCTCAGACTTGGCACCCGAGCACCATTGGTGCTCGACGGAGTGGGGATACGGAAAAGTATGCGTGCCTTGTCCGTGAGAGTTGCGCGCGCCGTTTCTCGCCGAATCGCGCTCGACGTGGAAAGAAGGACGGAACTATGCTGCGTCTCTCTTCCACCAACGTCGCGTGACGTCACGTATCGTGACGACACATGAGAAGGACGAAACTATGCTCCGTCCCCTTTCAACCAACATCACGCGTTGCGTCTTCGTTCGACATGCAGTCGTGGCGTCACGTCTTCGTTCCGCACACAGGCCGGTGGCAGTGGTGCCAGATGTCGCATAAGGCATCGCACGTAGCATTGCGTTCTTTCAGCCGCAAGGCAAATCGGGCACCACCGCCGTGAGCAGAGCGCGATCCAGCGAAAAGTGAATCGAGGAGAGTTTGGGATTTCCTCGTCGTACGCATCGCCGCTCGTCGACGCGTTCGATTTTTTTCGTTGGTTCGCGCCCATCCATGGTTCATTCCTTTTTCATAGGATAATTTTTCTTTTTTAATTATTCATCACGTGGCAACTAACGATATTCATTTAACAATGTTTTAGTACCTCCTACGGATAGTTTTTAATATTTTGTCAGCGGAATAGATGTGTCGTATTGGTTTATGATAGTTATGGGCAAAATATATATGTCACGTTATGGCAAAGATAGCATATGTACTCGGATAGATGCAGAATTATTTAACTTCTTTTGTTTAGCTGATACATGCATGAACTTGATTGTAAGCATACGTATCTTTATTCGAGGAATACTTATTACCATTACTGTCGTACTCGTCGTCGCTCGTCGACGCGTTCGTGTTCGATAATACTGATCAATCTGTTATTGACGAGTATTCGATGAATCATCGGTGTTATTATTTGTCTAAATTGTTTTTAACTGCAAAAAGATCCTATTTTATTTATAGATAATTAATCTACCTTTTAAAATATTACTTTCAAATGTATGTATACAGGATGCTGGGAGATGTTACTAGCCAGCTGTGTTTCCTGGAAATGGTAGGTACTAGAAAAATAATTATAGAGCAAAGGGTACAATGGTATCGTAATGTTTGTCTTCTGCGAGACTTCACTCCATTGAGAAGTGCAACCTGAACAATGCAAATGCGTATATACTTTCTTTTTATATAATCTGAGTAGTTTTGCGTGGTCTTCCACGCCACCCATGAGGTGCCACAACTAGCGCGTTCGGTTTTTGTTTAACGTGGACCGTCGCCTATAGCCCTATTATACCACATGCAATGCCCATTATTGCATGGTGGTGCCGATGGTGTATGTATGCATCTACTAATCTACATCACGAAATGAATGAAAGTACAATTTCGCATAATATTTTTATTTTAATTCATATGAATCGTGCTGTAGTACTATATATGTTTGGTAATTTGAGCACCGCGCCCGCGACTACCGCGCCCGCCACCACCGCGCCCGCCGCCACCGCGCTGGCCACCCCCGCAGCCACATGCGCAGCAGCCACGGCCCGGTTGCAGGCGCCTTAGCACCCTTGCCCTTCCTGCCCCTCTTGTTTTCCGTCCTAAACAATGAACAGACATACACGCAGTTAATGAAAGTAAATTACGATATATTTTATCGAATAATCTTAGAATGCGGCATGTATAAATGTGTATGAACTTACTGTATTTCTTTTCGGTGTTTGTATTAGAGTTCTCCGGGGCCGGAGCCGGAGGTGAGGCTGCGGCACGTGCCGGCGCCTCCTGCTCGGCCTGCGGTGCGGTTGCCGCAGCCTCCATGACAGCCGCCTTCGGCTCCTCCTCCGGTGCCTCAGTTAATGTAAGGTTTTCTGTTCGTGAAAAGAAAGACACATCAATTTATAGATATTTGGAAGATAATTGAAAATGGTGATTGTGGCAAGTACGAAGGATGAACGTGAGAGAGAAATAGAGAATGAGACCGAGTGAGAGAGAGAGAGAGAGGAGATGGCTGTGAGAGAGAAAGGTGATCGTACGACTGCCATTAGCGCATTCGGTGCGAAAGGTGAGAAAATGGGAAGGGAGAATGCTAGTGCGTGTGAGGTGAGCGATCGAAGATGAAAAGGCACAAAATAAAAGGAAAGTAAAAAGAACGGACGCGGTAAGTAATTTGGAGTGACCATTCCTCCTTCACCGAAATTTATTCGGAGACGCGAGAATTAAAAGGCGAATCAAGTAGGACGGCGATGCAAAGTCCGCGTGTAAAATAAACCTTCCTGCATGATAAAATTAACATAATTATGAAATTCTAATAAAAATGTTCTGAATTGAAGTTTCACATATTGAAAAGTATATTTCTGCATTGTACCTAAGAACAAATTGTAGGAATGTATGGAATCTTAAATACTGTAACAATGGGAAAGGCGCATGTATACGTAAAACTCAAATCCCAGGTATTTTTGGCTAAAAACGTATCTCCCGAACAGACTTCATTAAATTCTCTGAATTAATATCATCATCAATGTACAATTTCATTACAAACGGGCTCACGTCATATCAAAAGGAATTGGAATGTATGAGAATACGTATTATGTACTTACCGAATCTATCCATATCTGCTTGTTCACTGAGGTGACACAAAAGACTAACGCTCCCGGTCTAAAAATGTTCTCGCGGACGCTCGTGTTTACAGGTGCTCGAATGCCCTTATTGGTGGATTGAGGTTTGTGTATCCGCGGACGCGATCACCTCTAAATGCCTCGGTCGTGCACGTTACAGTCGCTTATTTGTACCATTTCGTGCCGCGGAGAGGAACACAATAGTCGATCCGGCGATTCGCGATATATAGTTTTTAATTTGGACGCGCGTGTGTATGTGTCAGTTTCTGAGCGTGTGGCGCGGGGTAAGTTTTATTTTTTTATTTATTTATTTCACTCTGTTTCTTGCGGTTTTGAACAGGAATGTCCGATTTGCAGATAAAGAAACAGAAACGGAGCTTTTGCGAAGCTTGGCTTCGCGATGAAAAATATAAGTCATGGGTGCGACCTGTGGCATCCGACATTAATTGATTTCATTGCGTATTCTGCAAAAAAGAATTCTCCTGTGATATGCGCATTTCGAGATACGCGAATTCTCCGTGTCACAAAAATAATGTTAAGAAAATGTCTGCAACTGTAGCAAATAGCGACGACGAAGTATCGAAGCAACATTCTTCTGTGGTACGGACATTTCGGAAACAATGGTCAGATTTGAAAGAGTTTCAACCATGGTTACGGGAAATATCAGATCACCAAACATTGTGTTTTTGTGCTTTTTGTAACAATGCGCTAACGGCTCGATTAAGTCACATTTATCGTCACGCAGAATCCGCGCATCATATACGACACGGAAGATGTATAGAAACGCAAGAAACAGAGCAACAAGATGATATCGCGGACGAATCGGAATTGTCATTAGATGCGCGACGCAAAGCAGCGGAAATTCACTACGCTGCTCTTATCGCCGAACTTGACATTCCGTTTACGTCAGCAGCAAAATTGTTAGCATTTTTCAAAAAATTTGGAAAAGATTCTGACATGTTGGAAATCATGAGTATGGGTGAGACGAAATGCACTCAAATAATTGCAAACGTCTTGTGTCCGGTTGAAACGGAACGTGTTTCGGCCATTCTACAAAAAACAAAGTTTAGTATTTTCATTGATGAAACGTCAGACATTACTAATACAAAATGGATGACGTTTCATGTTCGTGAAACATTGCATATTATGTCGCAGTTAGTCAAACTAATCGATCTTGATGCAAGAAATTGTGGCGCTGAAATGATATTTGACGCATTTCGACAGGAAATGTACCGTTTACAGATTCCGTTTTTGAACATTGTTGCTTTGTCATGCGACAATGCGCGTGTCATGACGGGTAAACATTTATCATTTCGAACAAAGTTACAGGAAAAGTGTGGACATGTATTAACACTGACATGTCCATGCCATTCTGTGGCGTTAGCCGCAAATGCAGCATCCAGAACGATTCCTAACAAATGCGAAAACTTTGTAAAACAAATATCAAATTTCATGAACTGTAGCCCCAAGCGATCAGCTATTTTTACTGATTGTTGCGAGGACACTAATCTAAAAATTTTGAAATTGGCCGAAACACGATGGCTTTCCCGCCAATTATGCATCAGTAGAATTCTGGATTCATGGGATAGTATTGACAAGTTCTTAAAACAATTACTGACGAAAGAGAAGTCCGACAAAGCTGCACAATTTGTAGCCGTGATGCAGAATCCTAATGTTAAAGCATACTTATTTTTTCTGAAATATATTTTACATTTTTTTAACTCTTTTACGCTATTTTTCCAAGCTCTGGAAACTAGAATTAATTTATTACAGCGTAAATCAATACATTTATTACAAATTGTATGTAAAAACTTTTTAACACCAGAGCTTTTAACGCATTGTAACAATAACGTAGATTTTTCGGAAAAAGAAAATCAAAAATCTGTACATTAAATCGCATTGGGCATTGATTGTGATGAATATCTTAACAAATTAATAACAGAGGGGCACATCGATAAAGTTGAAAATATTCGAGAGAATTGTTTGCAATTTTATGTATGTGCCGCTTAAGAAATTTCTAAAAGATTACCAATCAATGATCAATTTTTGTGTAAATTACAAGTTTTTGAACCTGCCACAGTTTTGCGCGATATTGACAGAGAAACTTCATTTCGTGATGTTTGTTTTATCGCTGAAACTCTTGGCGGATTTGATACATTTCCTTACAACAAGAATGGTTTGCTTTATATCACAATTTTTCAGAAACAGAAAAAGATGATCTTTCATTAAGGGAATTTGACGAAATGTGGGAAAACATCCTACAACGTAGTCGTCAATATCCCAGTTTGAAATCTCTTGTCAATGCTGTTCGATCGTTACCTAACTCTAATGCAGATTCAGAAAGAGTCTTTTCCTACTTACCAGACTTGAAAACGAAAAAAAGAAATAAACTGTCGTCCGTGAATATCAATGCTGCTTGTGTCCTTAAATCAGCATTAAAAGCGAGAGGGGAAACAGCAATAACTCTGACGGTTAATGACGAGCATTTGTCTCGCATGCCATCTCATATATTATATTCAGAATGTCCAAATAAAAAAAAAACAGATAACATGTAGTACATGTTGATGAAATGGCTGGTCCCTCCTCGTCTTATGTTATTCAATAAGTACATAAACAGTAACGTTTCATTTATGTTATGAACGTGTCGAAATAAAGAACGAATGTGCGAAGAATCAGTCTGGCATATTTTTTGACAGACTGCACAAATCAGTCTGGCATATCTTTTGTCAGACTACACAAATCAGTCTGGCATATCTTTTGACAGACTGCACAAATCAGTCTGGCATATCTTTTGTCAGACTACACAAATCAGTCTGGCATATCTTTTGTCAGACTCCAGAAATGTGGTATAATAGGGCTATAGGCGACGGTCCACGTTAAAAAAAAAACCGAACGCGCTAGTCGTGGCACCTCATGGGTGGCGTGGAAGACCACGCAAAACTACTCAGATTATATAAAAAGAAAGTATATACGCATTTGCATTGTTCGGGTTGCACTTCTCAATAGAGTGAAATCTCGCAGAAGACAAACATTACGATACCATTGTACCCTTTGCTCTATAATTATTTTTCTAGTACCTACCATTTCCAGGAAACAGCTGGCTAGTAACATCTCCCAGCATCCTGTATACATACATTTGAAAGTAATATTTTAAAATGTAGATTAATTATCTATAAATAAAATAGGATCTTTTTGCAGTCAAAAACAATTTAGACAAATAATAACACCGATGATTCATCGAATACTCGTCAATAACAGATTGATCAGTATTATCGAACACGAACGCGTCGACGAGCGACGACGAGTACGACAGTAATGGTAATAAGTATTCCTCGAATAAAGATACGTATGCTTACAATCAAGTTCATGCATGTATCAGCTAAACAAAAGAAGTTAAATAATTCTGCATCTATCCGAGTACATATGCCATCTTTGCCATAACGTGACATATATATTTTGCCCATAACTGTCATAAACCAATACGACACATCTATTCCGCTGACAAAATATTAAAAACTATCCGTAGGAGGTACTAAAACATTGTTAAATGAATATCGTTAGTTGCCGTGTGATGAATAATTAAAATAGAAAAATTATCCTATGAAAAAGAAATGAACCATGGATGGGCGCGAACCAACGAAAAAAATCGTACGGGTCGACGAGCGGCGATGAGTACGACGACCAAATCCCAAACTCTCCTCGATTCACTTTTCTCTGGATCGCGGTCTGCTCACGGCGGTGGTGTCCGATTTGCCTTCCGGCTGAAAGAACGCAATGGCACGTGCAATGCCTTATGCGAAATCTGGCACCACTGTCACCGGCCTGTGTGCGGAACGAAGACGCGACGCCACGACTGCATGTCGAACGAAGACGCAACGCGCGATGTTGGTTGAAAGGGGACGGAGCTTAGTTCCGTCCTTCTTATGTGTCGTCACGATACGTGACGTCACGCGACGTTGGTGGAAGAGAGACGCAGCATAGTTCCGTCCTTCTCTCCACGCCGAGCGCGATTCGGCGAGAAACGGCGCGCGCAACTCTCACGGACAAGGCACGCATACTTTTCCGTATCCCCACTCCGTCGAGCACCAATGGTGCTCGGGTGCCAAGTCTGAGACCACTGCCCGGCTCACTTATATCCGAGCATAGGCAAACCAAGTAAGATCGAATTACTGAAATTCTATTTCGATTCGAAGCTACATACCATCGTATATCACCGTATAACGAATATTCCACCGACTTTACCGCTGAGAAAGAAAGAGAGCGAGCGAGCGAGCGAGAGAGAAGGAATGAGGCGAGCGAGCGCAATAAGAGAGGGAGAGAGAGAGAGAGCGAGTGAGAGACGAAAGATAACGAGCAGCGCCGAACACCAGCGACACGGTAAGACCCTCCAGTCGCGCAGTTCGACAAAATGTATTCTATATATTGTCTGACCATGCCCGCTCTATAATGGCATTGAGATCCCTCGGGCACGGTCGTTGACTGTAGAAACCGAATTCCCGCAGGGCGGTCCGGCCCGTGTGGTGTGTGACCTTTGGGGCTTAGCGTACCCACGGACCCGACATGCGCTCGTACTGGACCCATAATCGGCTGCTTGGGCTGTGGGTCCACTCCACCGGAGGATAATCGGTTGACGGGGTTAGGGGGCCCGCCGGTGGTAGTGGTAGGGCATCTGCCTCACTGGGGTTGCAATCGTCGTGGCAGTTGGTGAAGCCTAGCTGGCGAGGGATTTTTCCCCGGTGTGGGAGCTGCACTGAATCAGCTCGCCTTACCATGGTGCCAGAATTATGGGAGAGGTTTAGAAAGGCCTCGCTTCCACCAGTAAGATGAGAGGCCAAGCGACTCTCTAGACTAGTAGCAGTTTACTGCCCGTTGATCGAGCGTGATCTCGATCGTCGAAGAGCGTTGGCGTCATATGGACCAATGAGTCGCGGTGGTCGCCGTCCTGCGGGCCCGCTCGCGTAAAAGACACCAGTTTTAGAAACCGAATATTCTCCTGTTACCGACTTTGTCGATTGTAAAATGACCATTCGTTAATTACCGAGGTCGCTATCGTTCAACTTTGTGCAGAGCGTTCGTATTAAAGCTCATCATTGTCGCGCACTTGCATTTCGTTCAGATGCTGCACCAATATCTGCAGACTTCTATCTAACTGCATGCCGAATACATTATATTCTTTACTTTCATTATTTCTTTATATTCAATATTTTCCTTGCAATATATCTATTTTGTTTTCCACCTATATCATTCTATTTGATTTATTTTATGTCGTGTCGTCACACTTCTCCGTTTACCGCAGTATGCGAGTAGTAAACATAACCTAACAAGCGATTCGGGACCTGTACGGGTCTTTCAGGGAGCACACATATCCTATAAGTCCTGCAGATAGCTAAACGCGATGCAACATTCTAAATAACTACCCCGTTTAGTTTATCATTTAAATTATTATTTTAATTATGAAAAGAATTAGAACCATATCGAGACAGCGCGGTTAGCAAATATAGCTACGGAGGTTTCCCATCTGTCCTGTCTAGGGGTACTGTGACCGTACAAGTACACGGCACACAGAATAAATCGAGCTGCCTCAGTAGCGAAGGTACCCCCACCACCGGCCGGGGTAACGACCCCAATCGAACATCCTTCGATAGGGTGCGTCAGTAGGGAAAGTATTTCTCGAGAGGGCGACCACCACCTCACCGGTATAAAAACCGCCGAATTCTGGCAATCGGGGCCTGTGTGCCAGATTACCGCCGTGCCGTAGCACGACTAGTCGATACACGAGCGATAACCCGGAGACTTCATCTCCGAGCGCATGCAACTAGCGCACCTCTCCTGAGGACACTTGCGAGACCGTCATAAGAGAAGTAGAGTGAACGCACACGCCGACCCCGCCTCCGCTCACGCACCGGCCGTGGGGACGTGCATGTTCGCTAAAGCTCGGTATTATCTGCGACGAAGACGTAGCGAGAACGCCAGTACAGACGACCTTCGCCTCCGCTCACGCACCGGCCGTGGAGTTCTGTCCGTTATTGGTATTCACTCCAGAGATCAATTATTATTTGGGAAACGACTAGCGCCAAGTCTCTTCCGCCCACGTTCCGGCTGAGATCTTGTGTGCATACGGTCTAAAAACGCTGCAGGGAGCTGGGGACCTGCAGTAGCCCACATAAAGTAAATTGCGAGATACAAGCGAAAGCGCACCGACGCGCAAGCGAGCGGCTAAATATAGGCATATCAGCTGTACTTTCGACACTTTAGAATACACGTAATTGTCACCTGTTCAGAGCATAATCATCAAGTTCATTGCCCGTACCCCTTTCACCCGCTTCCCCGGTGCGGAGCCCAGGAGACACCACCACCGTCTTGCCGACACACGGATACGAGTAGCGGAACGCGCGCAAACAAAAACATCGCGCAATCTTTAAAAGCACGGCAAAACGGCAAAATAGTCCGCGAATTCTTACATTATAATTAACGAATTATACGAAACACATCGCGGAAAATTAGTACGGTCACAGTACTAGTAATCTTTTCTCAATTATATTATCTTTATTTAATAAAAACATAAAAATTATTTAGCGTTACGCCGGTCGCATGGCAGGCCGCTCGCGGAATAGTATCGACCATCCTTGACAAGTAGAAAGTCGTGAAAAAGCCTCGCCCGGACGTAACAGAGTAAACCCTTTCCACCCAGAAAACTGCTGTGCAGTTTCAATTCGAGCGGTTAAAGCGGATAATACGAGCTGCACAGAGTACCGACGGGTCGTGCAGTAAAAATCCGAAACAGTTTCGAAGAGGTGAGCCTTGTGTGTACCGGTATAGACTTCATCTAATTTTTCTTTTGAATTTAGTAAATCGCGTAGGTTCTTTTAACGGTCGGAATTCGAATGCAACACTGTCGTGGCTCAGCTTGCGCTCACGTATCCTCGGTTCGAGGTGCACAGGGGTACAGGATGTGCCGGATTCATGCCTTCCTACGCATGGAGTGTATCTCCCCCGTGCAGTTTTTCGTGCTTCTCGTTCGACCGGTCGTACCAACTAACATTGTTTCGTGGTCCAGGATCAGCCCTTGTATACCCCAATCCATGGGGCAGATCCCGCCCATGTGCGGCTAAATTCGATCATCTCATTGGCAAAGTTCTTCACCGCCGATTCCGCGAGGTGTACGAAGAATTGGCTCGCGAGTTCCACGAGCTACGGGTGGGGTGCGGGCTGAGAAACCATGCCGCACGGGCGTGTGATTGCGGGCCTGTCGTATGCAGTACAATGGGTTGCCTGCGCTAACGGCGCTTCGCCGTCCGTAACCGGCGTCGAACGCCACAGGTATATGAAAGATCAGTTACACGTACCCCTTCACCCCCTTTCTTAGACCAGAACCGACGGACTAAGACTATGGTCTCAACGTATATTCAGTGAACCATTCATGATACTCATTCATTCATACTTACCTTATGGCTACCTTATGCTACGTGATAGGCGCGTGTATTGCGT
This sequence comes from Priocnemis perturbator, assembly GCA_963942575.1. Taxonomy (NCBI): domain Eukaryota; kingdom Metazoa; phylum Arthropoda; class Insecta; order Hymenoptera; family Pompilidae; genus Priocnemis; species Priocnemis perturbator. The sequence goes on along the minus strand of CAWWDK010000344.1, from coordinate 2,018,759 downwards.
CCATAATCAGGCGTCTATGCACACACATCACTTTGGCACAGTCAGGCGTCGATTATACACATTTTGGTATGCACTGTCGCACTAGTTTCTAAATGTCCCCCAATCACACTGGGCGTTTACCGCGTCCTTCCGCGAAAGACTACCCTCACTCCCCTGGCAACTTCCTCCCCACTTCCTTTTTTTCCCGAGTAGCGGATGGGATCTTGTTGTCATCCTGGCGTTGCACGTCCCGGAAGTAGCTCGTTGTTCGCCCGGTTCGCCCCACGCCGTGTTGATGAGACCAACATGGTCCCTGGGGTTGACGTAGTGTACGTCGAGCGTTCTGGGTGACGACGGCCGCCGCGCGCCTGGTGCGGGGGTGGTGAGTGCCGAACGACACGGAGTCCCTCTCGGACCACCCCTATATCGTCATCGAACTGACGTGAGTAGAGGACCTGCGAACCTATCGCCACACGGACGCAGGAGCGTGGCACGTAAGTGGGCTCTCCGATGGCTGGACGGGGATGTGCTCGCCACGGCCATTTTCATCGAGGACTGGGGGACGATTGGACGAGGAGCATCCGGATAACTCGTCCGTGCGCTTACAGCGCCCGATGACGATAATCTGTGATGCCTCCATTCCCTGAGCAAAGACGAACACGAACGCTAAGCGGGCGGCATACTGGTAGACCGCGGAGATCGCGGCGCTACGTAGCGCTTGCGTCTCCGTGCGACGCCGGTTCCTCCGCTTCCGCCGACGACGGAAGCGCGGGATGCCAGAAGAGGAACGCGCTCTTTACGTCACGTACTCTGCTGCTCGAAGGGCGGACCAAAGCGCCATACACAGCGAGAAGAGCAAGATGTAGACGGAACTCCTCCAGACCGTGGAAGTTGATCCATGGGGCCGTCGATGCAGTATTGTTCTGCGCAGGCTGCGTGACGGGACCTCCGGTTACGAGCAGACTCGAACCGGAGTTCTTAAAGCAAGCTTTAGACTCGCTCTTCCCTCCGGACGGGGATGGAGAAAAGGCGCGGCCTACCTCTCGCGACTCTCCAGAATGGGACGAGGAGCTTATTGTCGCAGGAGAGGAAGCCAACCTCGCGGTGAAGAGGATGCGATCCAAGACCGCAGCCCCGGGGCCCGACGGCGCACCCGGGACGAAGATTTTCGACGCCTCCCTCCAAAAAGGAATGTCCCCGCATCATAAAAGATGGCGAATCCGGTTCTGATCCCCAAAGTGGGTCGCCCGGTGGACCCTCCCTTCGCTTATCGACCCATATGCCTTCTGGATGAGGCGGGCAAGCTCTTTGAAAGCTTGCTCGCAGGTAGGATAAATGCCCATCTGTCCGAGGTAGGTCCCGATGTGGATGACGACCAATTCGGTTTTCGTCACAGTCGCTCTACAATCGACGCGTAAGGGCGTGCGCGGCTTCACGTCGGCGGGGACAACCGGGGGTGGAGTGGTGTTGGCGGTGAGCCCCGACATCGTCAACGCATTTAACACTCTGCCCTGGGGTGCCATAGGGGACGTGTTAGATCATTACGGCCTTCCGCTGTAGCATGAGGCCGTCATCAGGGATTACTTGCGGGACAGATTTATAACGTTTAAGATAAGGACGACGTCGTCCAACTGCGCTGCATTACGCGCGGGGTCCCGTAGGGCTCGGAGTTGGGTCCACTTTTGTTGAACCTACAATTAAAGGCGTGCGAATTCGCAGCGGCTCATCGGCGACTAGTCAACGAGAGCGAGGCGTGAACCCGGTTGTTGCGGCGAACACCATCGTCCCCGACCGCAAAAGGGAGAGAACGAGGTCCATCGCCAAATGGCGCAAACGGGTAACCGATCTCTCTAACGGGAAGACCCGGATGCTCACCAAAACACCGCTGTGCATTTTCGAAGAATGGGTAAGCAGGTTGCGGGGCGCGATCGGATGCAGGATGACGCAGGAGCTGGACGTGGGTGTTTCGGTGTGTTTCTGTGTCGCCTGGGGAGCTGGACATGGGTGTTTCGGTGTGTTTCTGTGTCGCCTGGGGAGGGAGCCGACCGAACAGTACCACCACTGCGGGAGGGGGGGGGGGGGGAGACGGCGGTGCACACCGTCGAGGAGTGCCTATCGTGGTCACGGGAACGACGTGCCCTTCGAAGCGTTTACGGCCAGGACCTCCCGCTTCGGAGCATTCTCCCTCAGATGCTCCGGAGCGATTAGTCCTGGATTGCCTCCTTCTGCGAGGACGTCATGTCCTGGAAGGAGGTTGCGGAACGGGAAGGCGATCCCGACTCGCTCCGCGCGGGTTGACCGAGGAGGCTCCCGCCTGCTTTTCAGATAACCCCCCTCCCCCTCCCCCCTGCGTTAAAAAACGGAAGATAACCGCGGGGGCGACCGCCGGGAGTTTATCTCTCTGCAGTCGCCGTATCACCGGTGGCCGACGGATCGGATTCGTAACCGCCGTCGGCCGGGTGGAATTTAAAATCCTTTGCGCGCGTCGAGCCAGGGCACTCTTTGGCGCGAGTGATTTGGCAGAAATCAAAATTTAAATGAGTGATCGTCACTTAGTTTGCAGTATTTAGAGTCTTTTGGCTGTTAGATTCTAGGTGGAATTTGACACCACTTCACGGCTGCCGAATTATTAACCTAGTATGTTCAGGAGACCGCTTCGCTGCCCCCAGGGTATTGGGCGCCTCACGCCATCCTCGGGTGCGTCGCAGAGTGAAATTCGCGAGCGAGTATTCTCGTAACGCACCCACGCACGAGTAGGGAAGTGGCATCGGGGAGGTCTTAGCCGGTGGAAATCCGGCACTACCTCGGAACCCCGACGTCGGGCTCTGGGGTGCTTTAAAATATTTCTTCTTCGGTAAAACAAAAAAAAAGTGTACGTCGAGCGTTGGCTTCCTGATCAGCGCGCTGTGCACCGCTCATTTCCGTCTTTGCACCTGCCAGACTAGGATGTGTTGTGGGGGTAAGAATAAGGCCAGATCCGCCTCCCAGGCCGGACCGGTCAGTATGGCAACAAAGCTTGGCCGGTTGGCCTTTTTCCTATGTTCCCTCTCGATATCATCTCCCCACTATGGCTTCTGTGTGCGGGCGTCGGCGGGGTGCATCGTAATCTGGCAGGCAACTCCTAACGGAAGTTATCTCTGGTTCCCTCTACCCACGGCCTGGAGTCATCCACGTCCGCAGGGTCATGGGGAAACTTTCGGCGTACCGGAAGCTCGTCCCCATTTGTGTGACTCGGGTGCACGTCACCCACCCTCGATTTCTTGGAGTATCTTTGTCCATGGCCTGTTGCTTGTGTTTTGTATACGATTCGACTGATATTCTCTACGCACTCTGCATACCCCTGCGACACCATTCATATCGGGATTTGTTTTCACTTTGCGACGAAGTTCTTGGTAGGGACCGACCCAAATGTTTTGTGTTGCGGGCTGTATATGTGGCGACTGCCACATACTCAGGGGACACACGGACTGCTACGCGACTTCGACCCCGCTCGACTAACTCCGACAATCTTCGACTGACGTCACGACGAGGCCGAAAAGGAACGACGAGGGACGGACACGCGACGACGGACAGTAATGAGCGCGACTTGGTGTACGGAAGTAAGAAATAAAGTAAACTTCGAAAATCGTAACCGGCTCATTTAGAGACCCTGGTCGAACTCCCTTCATATATACTGTCGCAGGGACGTCACGTAGAAGTCTCCCTTTCCCGCTAAGTTTTGGGATCGAAAACTGTGAATGAAGTGTTACGAGCCAGGGCTTGTGACGAGTGGTTGCGGTTTACGCCGGATAAAAGTTTTGTTAAGTAAATAGGTCAGTAATGGCCAGACGGACCTTACTGCGTGGAGGAATGTTCTTCAGACAGTAATTGCCCGACCCAAGTAAGTCGGGGAAGCTGTTTCTTCGGAATAGAAGTTTCTTAGCAGTAATCTTAGCATCGAAAGGGGAAGTGCGCCCTAGGACAATAGTTGCCCAACCCAGGAAATTCGGGGGAGCTGCCTTCGAATCAACTGATCTAGATGGTGTTACGAGCCAAGGCGTGTGGCGAGTGGTTTTGGGCACAAGCCTGATATAGTTGCGTGATAGGTTATCGGTATGGTAGGGATTCCTTTACTCAGGGCGGCCACGACGTGAATGCGTCGGGAAGGCTGAGCAAAGAATTAGGAGTTTCCTATGACAGTGGTGGCCACGACGTGAATGCGTCGGGAAGGACTGTCTTAGAAGGATCGAATGTTTAAGAGAAAACAGCGGCGGCCACGACGTGAATGCGTCGGGAAGGGCTGTTTTCGAAGGAAGTTCAAGAGCAGAGGCGGCTACGACGTAAATGCGTCGGGAAGGTCTGTTTTTAAGGAAAGGTGGTTAAGAACAGCGGCGGCCACGACGTAAATGCGTCGGGAAGGACTGTCTTAGGAGGATACAGTGTTTAGAGCAGAGGCGGCCACGACGTGAATGCGTCGGGAAGGTCTGCGTCAGAAACACCGGATTGGATTAGGGAAATATGACTCTTAATTGATTCTCCTCGAGCGGTTGTGGAGAATCTGTGGGTTCTCTGATCTATTACGAATTTAAGATTAATGGTGAATGGTAAAGAATTCAATAAGGAGTAGCACAATTACTACAATTAACTTTGGTGTATTGAAAGTATGAAAAATATATACAATGAAAGAATGGTAATTATTGAATGGAATTTGAGATTAGAACTACTTACAGACTACTAGCTAGGCGAATTGTTACTTAGACTAGTTTTGCTACGAAGGGGACTCGTACCCGTTCTGGCAGTGAGTTTTGAACAAAAAGGACTCTACTTTTATATGTTTGCAAGGAGCTAGGCTCGCTTGCAACAGAGTACTCAATAGAGTAGGCTCTAGAATTTTGCTCGAAAGGGAACTTGAGCCCGATCTTGCTGACAGTACTTAAGAGATCGACGTGAAATCCGAGTGGTCAATAGACTACGGCTCGACTTTACAGAGTTGACTCCCGTGGTAAGACTGCAGTTGAGCTCGCTGCAGCTCGCCTTTTTATACTCGAAATCTTGAGAAAAATGCGTGTGTCTGAGAGAGATGAAGATAGGTGAAGTTAGTGGGTGAACTGCTCCCACTGCCAGAACGTACTATCTTACTATCTAAACAAGGGCGGTAGGGACTCCAAGAGGAGGCTACGTTGAATCCGTGGGAACGGAGAAAAACGGAGAGTCCGTATGTGACAATGGTAGTTGCCCGATCCAGGTAAGTCGTGGAATCTACTGCGGAGTGGGAATTGGCGTTTCTCATATAGTAGTTGGCCGACCCAGGAATGTCGGGGATGTTACGTTAGGGAGGTAAAGGGTGTTTCTGAGACTGTAGTTGGTCGACCCAGGAAAGTAGGGGAAACTGCTTTGAAACGATGGATCTCCTAGGTAGAGTTGCCCAACCCAGGTAAACCGCGAAATCTATTTCGGAATATTGGGTAAAGGAAATTGACTCGAAGGTGATTCCCCTCGAGCGGTTGCGGGGAATCTGTGGGTTCTCTAATTTCTAATGAAGTTAAGATTATTGGAAGGGGAAACACACTCGTAGGAAGTAGCATAATTACTACAGTTAAACTTCAATATTGTGAGGAGATAGGATAAGTTTTCTCAAGGAAAATAGATTTTTTCTTGTAATTCTGGGACAAACATAGATTTATTCAGTTCTTGTACGATGAATCTGACGTTGACTATAAATGTTTCGGATTGAAATTTAGCGCGTAAATTCGTCCGGGTGTCCTCGTTTACTTTACACTCTGGTAGGCGACCGGCGGATAGTCCTGCCGTTTTCTCCTTCAGAGAGTGACCCAGTTATAAGACCCCGTACTCTCCTGTGCTCAATAGGCGTCGGAAAGCAAAGGTTCGTATTGTCCTAACCCTAAAGGGCAACCGACGGTATTACCTCGTTCTCTCCCAGCAGAGTACACAAGAAGAAAGAATGCCTCAACGTCGGAGATATTTATATTCAGTCGTTACTAGGGACTCGCGGCGTGTCAATAAGATCGTTGCCAGGAGTGGTCCAGCTTCTAGAAAGTTCTTGATATTTCTAGCGCTTCCCCCTAGATCGGTACATGGTGTCGGTAACTGCAATCCCCCTCGATTTCCGGGCGGTAACGGAATTTATCTGTCCCTGTTTTGTAGATGGTCCTTACAATGTATTGCAAATCAAAAAGATATGTATAAAGAAAAGATGATTCTAAGTATTACTTCAAAAAGTAAAGGTATTCAACAAGATAATATTTACGAACTACTAGCCTAGCAAGAATGGCGTAGCGGTGAACTTAACTGACGATTGGCTCGAAAGGGGTATGTGAACCTGATTTTACAGTGAATTTTGTGGACAAAGACTCTAGTTTAACGAATACTCGAAAGGGAACTTGAGCCATATCTTGCTGGAAGTTTTGGAAAGGACTTAGTTAGCGCGAAAGGGATTGAGGTAGATCATGTTCTCGATCAAGAGGTCTCACGAATGCAGTACTCAAAAGGGACTTAGCCCGATCTCGCTGACAGTGCTCTAAAGAACAACGTTTCGTTAAATGCTCGAAAGAGACAGGCTTGATCTTGCTTGGTATGTTTTTTGGAAGAGACTGCAGACAGAACGGGGGAACAGACACAGAAGGGGCTTGTGGGTGAGAAAGTCAGATCGGTGGTGGACGTTATATAAACACGTGGCCGGCACAGGCATTAAATATATTCTCTGTCCACAATAACGATGGAGATGACTAGGTGAGTGCCAGTTGTTGTGGGGAGTTTAAGGCGATATGTGTATGATCGTTGCAGCGCAACGAAGGCAGCGTCCCTCTCAGAGTTCCGTACTTGGTGAGGAGGGACAAGGCGAGGCGTAAAATTGTCTGTACTGCCTGTCAGCTCGTTCCACGTTAATGTCACGAGGTTAATTTTTTACGGAAAATAATACTTTATTTCCAAGTCACACTTTCCCTTTACAAACTAGCTCAATTGTTTTGAAACATAACGCGTGTCGCTTAATGTCGTTATCCAAGTGAACGCGATTCTTGCCGGCCTACACGTCGCGCATCGAGATCTCCCCTCTCCCTTCGTCGCATTCGCGTGTTTTGGAGCATCTCAGTAGCAATAAACTTCGGCAACATATCTGGCAACGGGTCTATTAACCCTATTGTTCCGTGTACAGAATAATATAATAAAGATGTATTTTAAATTGTCATCTCTGAATAGCTTTAATACGCCTACGCCTTATTATCCCTACAATCTCTCTTATATCGCGTGCATTTTCACTTCGACATTCGGTTATACACACCAACAAAAATTTTAACGCAAAAATCATTTACAGGTATGAAAAGACGGTGTCAAGAGGTATTTCATGGCGGCCAGCAAAAGACAAAAATTTGAAAAAAGGGGGTCAGGGGGTGGCGTAACTAAAAAAATATGAATTAAATAAAATAAAAAATGACGCAGTTTCGTAGACGCGAACAAGCCATTTAGTTTTTGATTCAACTTTTTCCCGATATCTCTTACCGTTCTTGAGATATTTGACGAAGAAGAATAATCTGATTTTTTTTCAAAGGGTGTTTTCACCCCCTAAAAACGAGTTATGGCACCAATAAATAATATGGTTGTGTTACTGATGGACTACTCTACATGTGTGCCAAATTTCAGATTTTTTTGAATTTCCGGGTTGCCTATGTTCCCTTGTAAGTGTAAGAGGAGTTACTCATCGTCCGTCGGTGCCTCTCACGCATCTTTGTAAATAGCAGTTTTAGTGTTTACTCCAATAAAGAACAGGAACTCCTCAAACCCGCGTGTTCGTTCGTGCCGGCGATGTATCCCGAATAAGAAGAGCGGCCCGAGGTGTAAGTTCCCCGCTCCATCACGTTACATCCTCACTCGTGCATTTAAACCAGGCTTCTCAGGCGCAAGTGCAGTTTTCCTGATACTAATCAAAACATTAAGAGAATAATAGAATTCTTATTGGCGATGAAACACTGGGTTTATTAGACGCGGCTAGATGTTGGACACTCGTTGTTCGCGATAGAAGCGCTCTCCGCGGTATTTTTAATGCGCGCCCATACGTGAGCCGAGTCGAGTCGTGTCAACCTCGTGTGTCGTCACTTCGTAATGAGTGATCTCCACTCAACCGCGCGGTCTACCGACGACACACGAGGAAGACGCCGAAAAATCGCGAAGGCGCTTGACTCCGCTCGGCCCTCACCGATTAACGGAGCCATGTATTGGCACCGATGCGGCCAGCCGTATGGCAAGCACTCACGCATACCAAAACAAATGAAAATAAACGCCGAGCCGACGAGGTGATGCGATGACACATTCGCGGACACTTCTGCTTCCGCATTCGTACCAGAGACATTTCCAAGAATCAGTTAAGCCGATTACCGCGCACCGAAAAGAGTGGTGCTCATTCACCAACATTATATTTTCCGTTTTGTACAGACTAGAGCGCGCAAGCTCTAGATTATAACAGTTTTACCTTGTAAATATATTTTTTTTCGTTATCATTTTAAATTAACGCAATCACGTGGATAGTGAGTTTCCTTTTCTTTATAACGCATCCCGAGAGTTGTCCTCAACTCCACCAACCGCTCCTGTGATTACTCGAATCATAAACACTCGTTAACTTCGGCAATATTCGTCATTTAACGAAACGTGGGTAAATGAATGCGCGACTATAGTATCTGAGGCAATGAATATTTGAGTCTTGAATGTGAATGACTATGCTACGGAATGGCTTGTATTGTTCAAATCGAGAGTTATAATAAATATATTACTACCAAAAGGAACAGAAGAAGGATTTGCCGTTGTGCCTCGCAAGAATAGCGAGCCCCATAAATATTGTTCGAAGAGCGCCCGGACTCCTCGTTGTGAGCTGCTCGAAAAGTTCTCGCGTGCTGCGGGAAAGGAGTGTGTGGACCGAACACTGTTCTCCTTAAAACACCAACACTTTATTCAACGCACCTGGGACTTCGTCACCGATTCGAACGGGACCTTGTACCTTAAGTACAATGTTGCGCCGACTCGAACGGGCTAAAACGCTTGTTAACAACGCACCGACTTTAACGGGCTCGCACATCTCGCTAAACCGCACCTGCTATAAATGTTCTCCGAATCGAACGGGAATTACCAAACCGAATAAAGTAATCGCCGGATTTAACGGGAATTGCAACAAAAAAACTCTTTCTTTTCTCTTTACGCTCTCTCTCTTTTATCGCCCTACGCACGTCTTTCCTGCTCGGAGGTCCTTACACGAAGGAGGAAGCAACGGTTGCCTTCTGCTTCGGTCGCATGCCCGCCGACCTCCAGGAGCCGCCCGGTCGAGATATTCGAAAACTCAACCGCCGAAAAGCCAAAACATTGGCGGTTCCGGAAAGCCGGCGGGCCCCCGAGCTAGCGGGGTGTTGGCGGGTGAGACGGCCGCAAGCGCCTGTTCGCGCGCGCGTCGCCATTAGGCTAGTGCTTTGCAGCACGTAGCCAGCTGGGCGATTGGCGCTGTGCACAGCCGCGGCATGTGCTCCTCTCTACTTCGAACCGGCGCGAAAGCGGGGTTTTCGAACAAATATAAAGCCAACGGACCCGGAATATGGAAAGGATCACGCAGAGCGAAATTCTCCCTCAACACTTTCGCCTCAGTGCGCGCTCGCGTAAAGCGCAAGGGCAGGATTGTTTTGGGAGAAAAAGAACAAAACTGTTCATTGGTGAAAATTGTAACGAAACCGGGCCTATCCCACCACCTGCACAAATTATCCACGAATGACGAACAAGATAGTGTTGGGAAGGTGTTGGGGATTGTGAGAGGTTCGTAAAGGGGAATGGGTAAATGTGTGAGGAATGGAGCAGTAGAAAGGGAAATGTGGAAAATGATTAAATCATCCGGTCGCGAGGTTAGAAAAGCACGTGGTCGCACGTTGCATATAGATAGTGCATATTTATCGCGTGCGAGCATCCACGAGTGTTAATCGATTTAATATATTACTTCTTCAAACATCATCTTCTAAGTCTCTCCCTATCGTCCACCCTGATTTTTCCTACAACACAATTATATTAATTGAAGCGTTGTACAATATGAGCGTTACCTGGTTACACGTGGTTAATAACCGCCACGTGCAGTGCCTGAGCCGGCGTGTTGATGCACAAGAAATATCGTAATGTTAAGCTGAGAAAATACAATGTTGTGAGCTCATATAAATCTATAGTTCAATGAGAAAACAGTGAGCTCTATGATGAGACGCATGATCGTACCTTTGAGCACTTTGGCACACACAATTTGGGGCACACAGGAAAACTAACGAAACGTACGCTATAGCAGTCGAGACGAGAGTGAAAGCGGAAGGAAGCCGGAAAGGGCCCCGTTTCGCTCCTGGCGCCACCGATCGGGTACTCGGACCGGTGAAACGGAGCGGCCAGTGCCGTGCTGCCACCTTGAGTCGCCCTTTGAGAACCCGCAGTGTTTTGCGAATTTGACATCGCATGCGTGACATCGTTTCACGCGTCGCCGCGCTAATATTTCCCAAACAATATTAGTATTTATTTAAATTGTTTTTCAGCCGAAAAAGGTATTAGTTCATTCATGCACAATTATAACAAGAATCACGGAAGGAAGGGTATAGCATGATAAAATGCCCAAAAATGCACTTGAACCGATTTTACTTCGCAGAGCACCGACGGATAGCTTTGCAAAAAAAACAACATTGTAAACCAAGTTTCCACCCTCTATCTCATTCAGGAGGGTAGTTACTGGGGAAACCCAAAACATCGGTTTTCCCTCATTTTTCCTATTTAGAGGGATGCAAAAATTCTGAAAAAATCTAGAACATTGCAGACATGGAGGTTTATGGTGGTGACATTTTTCCGATTTTTTGAATGCAAATCCAAAGTGTGAAAACTCAAAAAACCCCAAAAATTACGAAAAATGCAGATTTCGGGTTGAAGTTTGCGAGCGACTAGATTTTCCTTTTTACCGTAGTCAGATGCGTGGATGACTTTTATCCTCCATTTTTTTTCCATATTTTTACCTTTGGGGTGTCATGTTCAAAAAAAATAAAAACCAATATTTTCAAGGTATCACATACGAAATCTTGGTGAATACTAAAAATTCTTGTTTCCCTTTATATAGTGCGTTTGGTAGAGCGGCCTATGAATAAATGGTATTGTTGGAAACGGCGATCGCCAATTCGGATTCCCGCGCTAGATGACGTCAGGCCGCGCCGCTCAGCGAGAGCGAACCGCAATCGCGCGCTTGACGCTTCGGGTGCCAATCGCGCGCCGCTCAGTCGGCATTGCCCGCCAATCGCGGATTACCGCCTGGCAGTCAGCTGAGCAGCGCTAATGTCAACACCGCTCGTCCAGAAGACCCGCCAAATTAAACTGCCGCCGGTAAAACCGAAAAACGTCCTTCTGGAAGAGCGGCGTTGCCATAAAGTATACAAGGGTGGGGAGTTCCGCGTTTTCGTGTGTGCTCTGTATAACCGTTGTTCTGTTCGCTTTCGTACGCTACAACTGCTTGTCTAATTTCACTGCGCTATTAGATTCGGCTTCTCGTTACAAAATTGTAACGTCGCTTTTGTCCGCTATTGTTTGCTGTGTATTTTTCGCTTGCGTGTTTCTCATTCTGTGTAAATTGACTGGTGTGTTGAGTGTTGTAAAATATATACTTAGTTTAATTAAGTGAAAGTGTTCGGGAAATCCGTTCGCCGACAGCGCATCCTGTCGTCGACTACCACCTGGCGGCAGCACCTCCCGAGCTCGATTCGCGAGCGTCGGTTCGCGTACCGGTGAGAAATTGGAATGCGAGGAATGCACGAAACGCGGGTGGCGCCATGAATTGGCCGCTGAATTGACCTCTTCCACCACGTCCCTCAGTAGCGCGAGTCAGATTTTTCTCAAGTTCTATCACAGTTTTCATCAGTGTGCCGCATTCCAGCTTCTCATCTTTATTATATTCTTGACCGATCAACACGAGGGACGCTGCCGTGTAAAGTAAGCGACACGCCGAACACCGTAGCGTGAAATAGAAACAGGTATATCACCAAGTCTTCTCAGGCACTACACGTGGTCGTAAATTAGCCACGTGCACCCACGACCGCGCAATTACACTTATACACCGGGGGGCATTAATTACGGCAATTGTGTCCGAATCAACATATAAACATTTATATACTGACGAGCTGCACCGGTTTTCTTACAATAAATCGGCACCAGCGAACGCAACACACGACCACGTGTATTTTTTAACCTCACCACCCGATGATCTATTCATTTCCGCACCCTTCCCCTCTCTACTCCTAAAATTTCCTTCCCACCATTTTCCCACACATTTCCCCAACAGAAAGTTATAGGTCCGTATCCATGCAAGTATTAAAGAATCTTTCAACATCACCGCTAGTGTAGTAGTATGGTGTCCGATTGCGGACCGATGGAGACTTTTCTTTCGTAGGTTCGCGCCCAGCAATGGTTCAATTTTGTTTCATCGGATAATATTGCATTTGCATGCGGAACAAAGACGGGACGCGTGATGCTGGTGGAAAGGAGACAGAACATAGCTCTGTCCTTTCCTATGTTGCGTTCAAGCGATGACGTCACACGACGTTGGTGGAAGGGAGATGGAGATTAGTTCTGTCCTCTCCACGCAGCTCCCACAGACAGGGCAGGCACACTTACGCGTGTCCCCATTCCTGTGGCACTGATGGTGCAAAAGAGCCACTTCTGGACACTCTGCGGCGGGACGGAGGAAAGGAGGCAGGAGCCTCCTCGGACAACGCACGCCAAACAAGTCGGTGCTACGTACCCCCTCTCGCTCCGCAGCCTCCTTCTGGGGCATGACGTCCTCGCAGAAGGAGGCGTGGGTCTACTAGACCTCGTCGCAGCGAAGCATCCGAGGGAGAATGCTCCCATGCCAGAGCTCGTGGCCGCAAATACGCAAGGACACGGCGTTCCCGTGCGCACGAAGGGTAATCCTCGATGCCGTGAGGCCACCCCGCAGTGGTGGCACTGTTCTGTCGGTTCCCTCCCCAGGCGACACAGATACACACCGAAACATCCGTATCCGGTGGGCACCCGCGCCATGCTGAATCCGATCGCACCCGCGTTCCGCTAAGCCATTTGTCGAAAATGGGGAACAGTGCATCGATGTGCGTCCGGCTGTTCCCGTTAGGGAGATCGGTCAGTCGTTCGCGCCATTTGGCAATCGACCGCCTTATCGCCGATGGTGTTCGCCGCATTCACCGGATCCACGCCTTGCTCTCGCAAGTCGACTACCCGCCTATGCGCCGCTGCTAGTTCGCACGCCATTAAATCTATGGACACGAAGCACGCGAGATTCGTCGCCGCCTCCAGAGAAACGGTTCGGTATCCCTTTATCACCCTCACGGCCATCAGGCGCTGGAGCGAATCCAGCGCCCTTCAGCTAGGGACCGATAAACGATCCGCCCATATCGGCGAGTCGTACTGTTATGCCGCTTTGGAAAAGTGTGGGGTGATAGTCTCGGTATTCACTCCTCTTCACACAAGCACAACTTAACGTTTATTAAGAATAGCGTACAGTTTGCAAAATGAACTAAGTGACTGAGCGGAGTATCGAGCAGCGTCACGATGTTGCTTGCTCAATGGTCTTTTTCAGAGTATCGGACCCAGATTTGGGCGTTTTCTGGGTACTGTTTAGTGGGGGAAAAACCCTTAGCGTCGGCCACGTAGGGCCGCGGTGCATACGGTGACATCACAATTGGCACAAAGCTTCAGTTGTTTTGAAACTTAAGATATTTACGCAAGATGAAGGGCATGCCCTAACGGATAGCTATAAAAATAGTGGTGGCTTAGACCTAACAGAGAAATGCTTAAATCAAGTGATGGCTACAACCTAACAGTACATCAAGAATGAGTGCACGACTCCCAAATACAGGCCGCCAGCGCGGACACGCTTGGTTCGGCAGCAGCCGCGAGAGTGCCGCTGCAGCGACTTCCAAGCGTCGGATCAACGTTTTAATATGATTAACAAATTTCCACGTAGTATCAGGGAGGAGTCCCAAGTAGCGGAACCCCTCTCCCACGGTTGTTAACGTCCCCTTGTCACCGAGTCCGAGATCCGCGGACGCCGGAACCATGGAGCGCCCATGGAGCCTGCGGTAAAACCACATAACCTCCGTTTTGGATGGAGCAACACAGAGGCCGAGATTCCGGATGCGCTTGAGAACCGAATCCAACGACTGGCCGGCCAGTTCGATGGCCGTCTCGCAGGAGACACCTCAGCGAGGATGAGCGTATCGTCTGCGTTGCAAACGACACTTACTTCTGGAGCCTGAGGGACCCGCAGAACCCAGACTTACATGAGGTTCCGCAAAAGTGGATCCAATACCGGCCCTGAGAGATCCCGCGCGTATCGCGACGCTTTTGGACGACGCCGTCGTTATCCCTAAACGATGCAAATCTGTCCCGCAGATAGTCCTGGATGACGGCCTGAATAGATTGCGGTAAACGATAATATTCTAATGTTTAGTATACCAGCATGCGTTGTATGCGTTTGGTTCGGTAAGCTGAGGGAGATTCCGTCGGCCGACTCACTTTTGCGATCAGAACCAAGTTCAACTTCTTCCAACCGGCGGGAAAAATTTCTCTTCGGAAGCAGGCATCGAAAATCTTCATCAGCATCGCGCCCAGGGTGTTGAGACCCAATGCAAGTACCCCCCTGTTACGCCGTCGGGCCCTGGCGCTGGTGTCTTGCCGCGTATCCTCTTCACCGCGAGGCTGGCTTCCTCTTCCGCGACGAGAAACCTCGGCCCATTCTGGGGAGCCGCGCGGGGCAGGCCGCGGCTCTTCTTCATCGTCGTCCAGAGGAAAGAGCGCGTCCAACACCTGATTCAAGAACTCCGGCTCGAGTTTACGCGTAACAGGATGTCCCCCGCCACGCAGCTTGCGCAAGACTATCTTGTATATACGGCCCCGCGCATCCAGTTCCTCGGTCTGGAGGAGGTTAGTCCACATCTTACTTCTCTCGCTGCGGATCGCGCTTTGGAGCCCCCTGCGAGCGTAGGCGTAGGCGTCATAAGAGCGCGTTCATCTTGTGGCGTCCCACGCAGCCGTCATCGGCGGAAGCCGAGCAACCGGCTTCGCGCGGAAGCGCAGGCGTTACGCAGCGTCGCAATCTCCGCTGTCCACCAGTATACTGCTCGTTTGCCGTTCGGATCCGTCCACGCTCGAGGCATCGCAGATTCTCGTCATCGTGCGCTGAAAGCGATGCCCTCCGCTCCTATTTCCGCGGCGTGGGCGGCGTTTCCGCCCAGTCCTCCACGGTGTTGACAGTGGCCAGGGCGTCCATGTCGATCCCTCGGAGAGCCTACTTACGGGCGGCGCTCCTGCCTCCGCATTGCGGTGGGTTCGCAGACGTTCTTCCCACTGATAAATCGATGACGTTGTAGAGGTGGTCAAAGAGCGAATCCGAGTCGTCCGCTACCAACCACGTTCAAGCCGCCGTTCCACCGCACGCAGGTGCATGCGCTGCTCTTGTTCAGAAGTTGGAGTCCTCTTCGGGCGGCAAATCCCTCAAGAGTTGCTCCTCTTCTGTCCGTGGCTCCGCTTCCCCATGCCGCGGACTTCGCATTGAAGTTGCCCATAACGAACGCGCAGGCTCCCGGCAGCCTGTTAAGGCGGCTGCCCAGCCGCTCGAGGAACGGCTCAAAGTCGGCCAGGCACGCACAGGGGGAGAAACAACATCTGGCGATGTAGATCTTGCGGCATTTCGCGATCGCGAACCCGTCCCCACGCTCTACGAGCGAGGACGGTGGAGAATATGCGATATGCCGTTGCACGATTGCAACGGCTCCGCATTCGGAGCCAATCTACCCCGGTCAATCCGGGAAAGCGTATAGCTCGGAAACGACGGCAAGCTATGCGCATCGCTCCATAATGCTCCTGTTTCAGGATCCTAAGCACGAGCGTAGCGATTGAGGTTTGCCTGGATTAAACGAGTGTAGGTAAAGCCTCCATCGCCTCCTTCAGGCAGTCGAACCTATTTGCCGTCGGAACCGGTTCCGACAGAGCATCGCATCTCTCTATCACAACGACAGGCTCAAGCAACGTCTCGGCAGGAGCAGGAGGCGATGTGCTCGTCGCGGCCGCTTCGATTGCAGGGATCGGGGGAGGCAGTGTTACCGTCGCGGTCGTGGGTGCCGCGACGCTCGCGGGAGGCGTGATCGTCGCGGGCGCGTTTGCCGCCACGTTCGCGGATCGCGGAGTGGCCGGCGCGGGGACGCAGATCGCGATGCCCGCACGGGTTGGAGGAGAAGCTTTTCCGGCCCCATTCGCTGTCTTCTTCAGATGAGGCGCACAGGCAGCGTCATCGTGCCTGTGCCTCGACGGCCTCCCGAAATCCCTGCACAGCACGCATTGTGGTGCGACTGTGCATAATTTCGCACGATGCTCGATTCAGCCGCAGTTGTAGCACTGATGACTCCTGTCGATCTCGCTTGAGCAAGTCGCGCGGACATGCCCGTGTCTCACACAGAGATAACACTGGAGGGACCGCTTCGGCAAGTAGTCGAACCTTGCAGCAGCCCACACGGCGGTGACACGTTCACCTAGGACTGTCGTGATAGCGCGAATCAATGGGACGACATAAACTAAAATATAATGATAAATACTTTATTAAGAATGAGTATAGTTACTGGCAGAGATTCGGTGTTAAAACGTAGACTAAGACTAAACTCGCAGCGTAGAACATGCTTCTTATATCTACAGTTTGTGAGAAGAGGGGGTTGCGTTCGTAGCCCAGAGAAGGGCAAAGGCGTCCTCCATGACGTCTCTCTTCTTGGTAAGGGAGTCTCTAGGAATTTAGGCTATCTGGACATCTGTGTACACTCAGATGTCGCCACAGCTGCATGTACTCCGCTATCTGTCAGTTTCTGATTACCCGGACGTCGTAAAGTATCCCTCGGTACGATATGGGTGGTCAAAAAGGGAAACCGGCGAAGGGCTCGGTACCTGGGCCCGCTCACAGGACGATCTTTCTTGCCGCCATGGATGGGCATCTCACCCAGATTGTGCCCGTCCGCCAAGGAGCGGCGCGTACCTCGCTGGTACGGATCTCCTTATCGGCGCAGCCGGTCGCGGCGCATATCGCGGCGGTAGCGTCCGCGGGGTTGGCCGACGCGTCAAGCCCCCGAACGCGCACTTCGCCGGTAGAGATAGGAGGACCAATTTGGACGCCCGTCGGCCCCACGACGTCGCGCAACCTCTGGGCGAGAGCGTCGGCCTGTGCCGCGCTCTGCGGCCTTGGGATGACGATCGCCATCCGTCCCGCGGTGGTGTAATTAAACTCATTTGACGTCTGCGCGGCGGATACAAATCACGAACATTCTGCCGGCTTCGTAGGAATATGATCGTTTGTTGCGTCGTAGCCCGCCGTGATCATGGCGCCGCTCGTGTGTTCGACCGCCCTAAACGGTACAGCAGACGTACGCTCTATGGTACGGGAATGGCACAGAATCGGAAAGCAGCGGTCGAAATCGGTGAAAAGCGTCTCTGGATTTACGCCTTGATTTCGGTGTCCTCCTCGTGGCAAATTGGTAGCAAGGCCAAGCGGACAACGGCCCGTTTTAGGGTTAGTGGGCGTTCTGACGGCGACCACGCGGATGATCCCGTTGGCGGCGACGGGATGCAGCGAGATGACCCGTGCGAAGTCCTACTTTGTCGTCGGCAGGTTATGCTCCTTTACGAGAAGCATGCATCCGATGAGTCCGTGTTCGACCAAGTCTGTCCATTTTGAGCGGGTTTGCAGACGGTACACGTATTTCCGCTGCCACCGGTGCCAAAAGTGCTCGCTCATCTACGTCATGTGTTGCCAGCGAGCCAGTGGAGAGACCTTTTCGTGTTTACTTCTGGCTCCGGTAACGCCGCCAACGGCTCTCCTACAAGCACGTGCCCGGGCGTGACAGCGGCCATGGCGGACGATCCTCCGACAACTGGCATAAGGGGCGATAGTTGAGGCAAGCCTCAATCTGGCACAGGAGGGTCGACAGTTCCTCAAAGGTTTTAGTCAAGTAACCTATGACTCTCCGGAGGTGGTTCTTCGTCGACTTCACCCCCTCCTCCCAGAGTCCTCAGAAATGCGGCGCCTGTGGAGGGATAAACGACCACTCCGTTCCCTCTTTTGTTAGCGCGCCGACCACGTTCTGCTGGAAGGAGGACCCATTCTGCAGGAAGCGCGAAGCTCTGCGTTGGCTCCATGGAACGTCATACCGTTGTCGTCCCACAATTTGGAGCAGCGTCCTCGGCGGGAAATCAACCGACGGAAGGCTTGAATGAAAGCCGGACATGTAAGATTTGACACCGCTTCGAGGTGGACGGCCTTGGTAGCAAGGCAAACGAATAGGCATATGTATCCCTTAAAAGATTTGCGACCCCTTCCGCGGTCGCCCGGATTTGCAGCGGGCCGGCTATTTGTATCTAAGGTAACAGCGAGGCGCTGGGGATGCTGGTGAGTAGCGCGTGTTAAAGAAACGGATAAAGTCAGAGACCAATTTTTATTATAGGTTGCACTTGCTCCACAGTCTTAATTTAAAACGGGAGTCATCTCTGCGTATAAATTTAAAGAACACTAGTACCGAGTCATTATAGGCAGCTTAGGAAATAACGCGTGGATACTCTCTAAACAGTTCGGCGGTTGCGAAAATGAAAATGGCGGGAAAGGTCTCACCAAAGGATGGGAGAGCCTCGTATGGAGATCGTTCTACCGACATCTCGAGGACTCGGGAAGAGCAGGGAGGAAGAAGCACGCGATCTGGTGCCGCGATGCCCTTCGAAGGATCGCTCGGGGAAGGCTAGATTAGCCGGAAAACGAATTGGGAATATCGGTGGTTACATAAGACGCACGAGGGGATTCGTCGCCGTAACCGCGGAAGGAAGGCCACGCGGGACGGAACGAAGGAGTTTACGAAACTGAGCTCCACGCACGAGCACGCGGCAAAGACTCTAATTTCGGATAAGAACGCGAGCTACGGTATGTGATACGTGTATACGCATCTTCGGAAAGCGAAATTGCACAAATATCAGGTTGTTTGAGCGGAATAAGCAAGCACAGTGAGCGCACGCACGGTAAGAGAACGACTGCCGTAAGGCGGCTCGATAAAGGAGGAAGACCTGAAATTTCGCGTTTATTAGATTCTCGACTACACCCGGAAAACCACGCGACAATCGGCGTGACGTCACGCGGGCCAATTAGCGAATGAGGTGTGAGATGGGTCCCCGAGAAGCGCCATGCGCATAGTATTAATACTGCTCGGTGACGGTACCCAATCCCAAACACCAGCGTAATCGAGGCCGGAGATGGAGAACGGCCGGCCAGGCGGACCCGATCCCTGGGAAGCTGTCCCATCATGGGGCTGCAGGAGACTCCGCGAAAGCGTGCGCGCCGCACACAGTCGCGGACGACTTGCTTGACGAGTACGGCTCCGTTGGGGATAGAGGCTGCCGTGATCGGATTTCGTTTCACTTTCATTTTTGTGTTTACTGCAGCTGCCCTTACTCCCCGACCGCCTCACTTTTCCGAATTAATATTCTTTTTGTTCTTGCGGAAATCCCAATCTGGGTCAACACGAGAGTCGTAAGTCACGTGACGCCCGGTCTTGACGCTGATTGGCGCTCTCGGTACTTGCGATTTACGTGAGGAATCGCTTCGCCGGTAGGGAGCTTCCTACTCGCTCCGATTCCCTGTTCCGGCACGACCGAGAAGTGTGCAGTGCGTGCGATTTTTGGTCATTTCTCCGCCACGTAGTAGCCCTTTTTAGTGTTTTGTAACGCGTATATTATTTGGGACGAACGAGGTTGCTTCTTCGGAACGCCTTGCAGCCAGATCTCTACTCTACATGGCTACTGGCGAGTTGAGTGGGCGTAATCCCTCGGGAGCCAGGTCGGCCGAGTTGTCCTGGGTCCTGACGTATCTCCGGACAGAGACCGGCAGCGCCGTCTGGATTTTCGCCGTGCGATTGGTGACGTATGTTGCCCACCTGGAGGCGTGGTCGCGCAGCCACGCTAAGACCACCGCCGAGTGTCCAGGCACAGACTTGGAAGGAGTGTGGCGCCAGACCGTCGATAAGATGCGACACCAGCCGCGTAAGCAGAAGGGCTCATGAGAGCTCCAGCCTCGGAATCGAGGCTGTCTTGACCGGAGCTACTTTGATTTTAGCCATCAGGAGGCGGGTTCTAGAACGACCGTCCTGCTGCGGACAGCGGATTTCTTCAGCAGCCGCATACGCCCGATCCAATGGGTCGGAAAAGGCGTGGAACTCCAAACCCTCCATGCGCGGCCGGAGTCTAACTGTAACGGATGCCGGCGTTACTCCAGGCAGAGGAGAGGTAGGGTAGTTGGGGTACAATGGTCAACCCAATAATTTTGTCAGCCAAAACCCAAAGCGTCGTAGGACGCGCGGGTGACCCTTTATTGCCCTAATTACTGTGGCAGCGTTGTTACACTGGTTTTCACTTTATAGCGCTAACAGCCTGACACTGTTAGATGGCCGAAGGCCCTTGCAGATTGCGGTAGAATTTGATCGCGTTCGAAGGATCAACATTTAACTTTTGATTTGTGCACGTACTTACCCGAAGGAGCAGAGGTAGCGGTGTATCCGGCCCGTGGCCGCGCGGTCTCGCGCTTTTGTTTGTCGCCCTCGGAAGCAACGATCCTCCGCTGGTGGGCTGAGAAGCAAGGGGGCGCAGCCTCGGGTCAGCGTTTGGAAGAAGCGTTCAGCCCGCTTGTCACAACATTGCGACAAAGAAGCCGTCAGGTGTGCGACCTCTCGACGTTCTAACGGCCGAAAAGTCGGCCGGAACACTAACTCATCTGAGCACTGCTACATCTTCCAGTGACCCTAGAACGCGGCGAAAGCTAAACCTCGGGTACCGAAATAGGCGCTGGCTCGTCCCAATCCGAGCCGGCGAGACAGAGATCATGGAAGAGGATTTTCGCCGTTACTAAAACCGGCGCCATCCAACCGAACGGGTCGAAGAGCCCGGCGACTTCCGACAAGTTCGCATCGTGGGCACATCCGTTGCCGGCCCTTGGTCGGTGACACGGTAAGATCCTCCAGTCGCGCTGTTCGACAAAATTGTATTATATACCTTGTTTGACCTTGCCTGCGCTATAATGCCATGGAGAGATCCCTCGGGCACGGACTGTGTGAATATTTTCCTGATAACAACTTGTCAATTGTAAACGCCTAACTGTTAGCTACCGAGGGCGCTATTGTACAACTTTTTGAATAGCGTTCGTATTAAGGCGCATCATTGTCGCGCACTTGCATTTGCATTCTTCTCAAATACTGCCACGATAATTACTGCAGAATTCTATTAGCTGTTTGTTGAATTTATTACATTCTTTCCTTTCATTCTTTCTTTATATTTAATATTTTTCTTGCAATATATCAATTTTGTTTTCCACCTATACTATTCATTCTGATTTATTTAATGTTGTGATGTCACACCTCATCGAACATTGCATTATACGAATAGTAAACCTAACCTCGCAAACGATTCGGGACCTGTACGGGTCTTGCGCAAGCACACGTATCCTATAAGTCCTGCAAATAACTAAACCCGATTCCACATTCTAAATAATTGCTCCGTTTAGCTTATCATTTAAATTATTATTTCTTTTTATTGATGAAAAGAATTAGAACCATATCGAGACAGTGCGGGCAGCTAGTATAGCTACGGAGGTTTCCCACCTGCCCTGTCTACGGGTATTAATAATCTTTCCTTAAGTATATTATCGTTATTTAATATAAACAATAACAAAATTATTTTGCGTTACGCCCGGTCGCACGGCAGACCGCTCGCGGATAAGAATCGACCATGCCTGACAAGTAAAAGTCGTGAAAAGCCTCGCCCGGACGTAACACTACACTCATGAAGCGACATCTAATGTAAACTCAAACGCGAGGGGGCCCGCAGGCCGGCGACCACCACGACTCTAAAGGTCTATATGACGCCAACCCTCTTCAAAGATCGAGATACGCTCGATCAACGCACAATAAAACTGCTACCAGTCTATCGGGTTGCTAGCCCCAGCATCTTACTGGTGGAAGCGAGGCCTTCCTAAACCTCTCCCATAGTTCTGCTAACCATGGTAAAGCGAGCTGATTGAGTGCAGCTCCCACACCGGGTTTTCACACCCTAGCCAGCACTATGGCTTCACCAACTGCCACGACGATTGCAACCCCGGTGCCTTAGATATAATCAGAAGTTAGTACCCGGGGTGCCGTCCCAAATGTGGGGGACCGGTGGCAGCTAAGGGCAACGCGGGTGGGACGTTCCCACACGCTACCCTACCACTACCACCGGTGGGCCCCCCACCCCGTCTACCGATTATCCTCCGGTCGAGTGGACCCACAGCCCAGCAGCCGATTAAGGGTCCAGTACAAGCGTATGTCAGGTCCGTGGGTACGCCAAGCCCCAAAGGTCCCCACCACCAAGGGCGGGACCCCCCTGCGGGGCTCATGAAGCGACACTCGGAAAGGTGTTGAACTAGTCGAACTACATTTGGAAGTGCAGGTTACGCGTAGATCGGAACTCGGAGATACATCGCGTGTTACGCGGAATAAATTAATTGTCGTCGAGTGAGCAACTGTGACTAGCGGAATGAAAAACGAAAAGAAAATTATGCATCACGGTAAGTACGCTTAACCTAAACTATAACTAGTATGTACAATGGTACTGCAATGCAGTTCATATATATTACAGGTGGAATTTACAGGTTGGTATAGCGCTTTAGATAAAGCTAACATAAAGTCACAATAACGGAATATCGAAAAGGACGTCAGAGAAGCAAGCAATAGTTTAATCGTAAACAATTGGATGAAATCATGTGAGAAATTATATAAAGGAATGGTGACAATGCTTATCTTGATAGATTATGTCGGTATGGGCTGCCGGGCCATCGGAAAACTCTCGGAAGTGGTACTAACCGTTCTATTAACATGACGGAACTCGAAAAAGGTGAACGTGCGGAAAACCGGGTGATATCAGGCAGTACCGTACAATACGTCGGAATGTGGATAATCCGCTGCGTAAATAAACCTTGAATGGCAGCGCTCACACGGTCAATGAGATGGATCGCATTCGGACTTTACTACAATGATCTCGGGACTTATACTACGTCCTATGCACTACGTGCGAAATATTTACATGGTATATACAATGTCCTAAACTTGCGACGGAGTGGGATCCTTGCTGGTATGAGAATCCACGGAAAGCTCACATAGCTGTGTTATAGGGCGCTTGTACTCGGAAGATGCAGTTCGTACAAGCACGACACGCACTAACTCGTCCTGGCCCTAGAAACATTTGGCGATACAGCCCATCCCCCACTTCGTTGGAGGTAGGTTCGGATTCTTTATAATCACCAAATCGCCTACTTGTAAATTACTTTCTCCTTTGTGCCATTTTAGGCGTTGCTGTAAGGTGTTGAGATAGTCTGTGCTCCATATCCTGCAAAATGTTTCCATGCATTTTTGTACAGACTGCCATCGACTAAGTCGGTTCTCGGCGACATCTAAAACGCTCAGTATAGGCGGTGACTTAAGATAGAAATCCACGAGGAAATACCCCGTGGTAAGTGTGTCGTACGAATCAGGATCGCCGTAGAGGGGAGCAATTGGTCTGGAATTTAAGATTCCTTCTACCTTGCACAGTAGTGTGGAAAACTCTTCAAACGTCAGCGTGAACGAACCGACTATACGTTTGAGGTGATACTTGACGCTTCTAACTCCGGGTTCCCACAATCCACCGAAGTGGGGGGCAGCCGGAGGATTGAATTGCCAATTTATCCCATCCGACGAGCAATTGTTCAGTTAACTCCTAGGAAGAACCTTTTTCAGGTTCGCAGCTAATTCCCAATCGGCGCCTACAAAATTCTTGCCGCTATCGGAGTATACAGTTCCCGGGAGTCCTCTACGCGCCGTGAATCGGTCGAATGCCGCTAAAAATTCGGCAGTGGTCGCGTCGTCTGGACATTCTAAATGAATTGCTCTAGTCGAAAAGTACACGAAAACTACGCAATACACTTTATGCGTTCTTATTCCTCTTCCTTTCGAGGATCGGATTGAAAACGGACCGGCGTAATCAATGCCGGTGTGTGCGAACGGCCGCGAAGGAGTGACACGTGTAGCGGGTAAGTCCCCCATCTTCTGCATTGACAGAGATGCCCGATATCGGGTACATATGACGCATTTAAAACATGTCCTTTTCATTAGTGATCGCGCGTTCAAAATCCAATATCGCTGACGCAAGAACCGCAGGGATACCTGAGGACCGCCATGTACGGTCGACGCATACGCGTGCAGTGCCAAGTGTGAAATTCGACATTGTGGTAGCAAAATCGGGAACTTCTCCGCTTTGGGTAAGGATGAATTGCGAAGTCGTCCTCCTACTCGTAAGATGCAATCTGCATCTATGATTAAATTAAGATTTCTCACCCGGTTAAATTTACAGGTACCCTTGCCGTCTTTCAGGCAGGCAACGATCTCTGGGAAGTTCTGGTGCTGCGCACGTTTACACCAAAACTTGGCGGCGGCTTCTAATTCCGCGGCGGAGACCCATACTTGCGGTGAATCTAACTTAAATCTACGCGTTTTACTTACAAATCTGAACATATACGCGGTGACCCTTATCAGTATCGGCCAAGATGACACGCGTTCCGCAATTTCTAAATTCTCTTCGCATGCCGTAGGATCTACCTGAAGGGCTCTTTGCTCTCCGCACGAGGAAGGTGTCGGCTTTATATTAACGGACGGAGGCCACGCGGAAGATGTCTGGGTTAGCCAGGCCGGCCCCTTCCGCCACAACGTATGGTGCAGAAGTTTCTGCGGGGAGAGTCCACGGGAGGCACAGTCAGCGGGATTTTCCTCGGATGGGACGTGCCTCCAGGAGGCTTTCAGAACGGAAGTCTGAATGGCAGAGACACGGTTCGCAACGAATTGCTTCCATCGACATGGGTGGTCTTCAAGCCAATACAGGACCACCGTCGGGTCGGTTCAGCAATGGATAGGCACATCGGACTGAGGCATTTGTTCGACGACGAAACGTAAGGCCCGCACGAGAAGTTATGCCCCGCACAGTTCAAGCCGTGGTATGTTTTGGAGCTTAACTGGTGCAACCTTCGTTTTTGCAGAGAGCAGCATGGAGCTAAAATCGCCGTCTAAGCTCTGAATGCGGAGATTAACCGCAGCGGAATGTGCCACGTTTGAAGTATCACAAAATCCGTGGATTTCTATACTTGGACGTGATGGACGTTGACTTTGCGTTGGAATGCTAGGCAGTTTTCGGCCACGCTGGCCGGAAGAACTTCGTCCCAGTTCGGGTGTCTAATTTTAAAAGCCAGAATCTTTGCATCCAAATTTTTCCAGTGATAATGACTGAGGAAGCCCACCCATGAGGGTCAAACATTCGGGCCAAGAGGGAAAGAAACTTCCTCTTAGTTGTAACTGGTGGATCCTCGGTTACTTCGAAGGAGAATACGTCGGTCCTTGGTTCCCAGTGGGTGCCAAGGACCTTCAATTGTGAGTCTTGCTCAAGACGTTTCTCGGAAGAAACCCCTAAGTCTGCCTCTGGAATGTTGGATAGCAGGGCCGGGTGGTTGGCTGTCCATTTATAGGGTCTGATCCCACCCGCCCTAAGGAGCTGGCATAACTGCCCTCGCGCATCTTTGAGCGCCTCTGAATCGTCAGAGCCGAACATGATGTCATCGACGTACTGGAATTGGCGGAGTATATCTGCGGCAATCGGAAACTTGTGCTCTTCATCGTCGGCTAAATACTGAATGACTCGGTTCGCTAGGAAAGGGGCGCAGGCTGTGGTATTATATTTGAAAATAAGGATATGTGTATGAGAATATGTACAAAATCGAAAAACTTTTAATATCTAAACGGTTGGGGATACGGAATCGTATTCTCGAAAATACGATATATTAAATTGCATGCCATACCGGCAAAACACGTGACAATGACGCGATTCACAATCATTCGCACGCGTACGAGCGCCATGCGACAGACCGCGTGGCGCCAACGACAACGCTTTGCCGCGCTCACCGCCAAGCGGCACAGACAGGGTGTGCGTCCCCATCAGCCATATTAGGCGATTGATTGTTGCGCACACCACCTTGTCGTACACAGACGGGCATGGAAGGACGGTTTATCGTATTACCCTTTCCCAGGTACCGGCCTTCTTGTTCCAGCTAAGAAAAAGTTCGCACGTGTAAAATTACAGAGAGAAAATTTTGAGAGATATTGTATGTTCTATGTTCGAACATTATTCGCGCCTTATCAAATTACATACTTGCGCTTTTCTACTACAACTCGTGTGCAGAAAGTTATAATAAATCTGACAAAGACCGCTCAGGTTTTGTGCAACACAAGAAGGATTACAATCATTTCCATCTTGCCTGCACTTTTCGAGAGGCAGTCCATAGACTCGTTTCGGCAGCCACGCTTTGGAGCCTATAACTGGATCGCGTTAACATATACTCTTAGGAACGAAAACGGAGCGCAGGTATTCTAAAATACGTAACTAAAGGTCAGACGGATAGCGGACATATAACGGTAACGAGATGAACATAAACGAAAACTAAATCTTAAAATACCAGAACCGAATAATTAACAAATTAAAGAATTAAAGTATGAAAGAGGCTCGGAGGCAGCAAAACAAAGGATAACACAGCGATAAGCGTACTGAGATTGCAAAAGGTAAAGTAGGTGAGACGGCGGTGCCTCGGCTCGAACGGACACACGGGTAGAATGCGAAAGAACGTCTTTCTCGGTAATTAGCTCCCGGAAAACAGAATGGGTCAAACCATGAGTTACGCCATCTCACCTGTTCGGACCACCCTCGGCCTCCCCTCAGCTGACCCCAAAACTGCTCGGTTTGGCCGGTGATAGCCGAGGATCAGCGAGGGCGTCCGACTGTGTGAGCGCTTGCGGTGACGTCATTTGACGTTTGCGCGGCTATTACAAATCCCGAACAGTATAAGTGAAATGCAAGTGCGCGACAAAAAGTGCGCCCTAATACGAATGCTATTCACAATGTTGGGCAATAGCGTTCTTGGTAGTTAACAAATAGATGTTTCACAATCGCTACGTCGGTGTTTTACATAAGGCCGTGCCCTAGGATCTCTCCATAGCGTAATATCTGGGCATGGTCGAATAATATATAAGATGCATTTCTTGAACGGCGCGACTGGAGGGTCTTACTGTGTCGCTGGTGTTCGGCTCTATTAGGCTGCCCCCCATCTCTCCCCCCCCCCTCTCTCTCTCTCTCTCTCTCTCTCTCTCTCTCTGAGGTGTGAGACGTGTTAATTAGTGCTCCGTAATTACGTACCAAATTCAGTGGGAAAAACAGTTTAGTGATACGAATAAATGGGCACCGTTTCAATATACGGATAGAGGAATGTGGAAAAGTGTTTATCTACTCTGTGGAAACTAGGATTCAGGTAGAAAAATAGGAAATACGAAGTTGGGAAGATAGGTGTGGTGTGGCAAGGTATCCTGACGTGTACCGTGCAGGCGAAATCAGAGTAGCGACACGAACGTGAGAACATCAAAACAGCACCGATGAGGAAGAGGTTATTAATATATAATGAGGCGTAAGGAATGGATGAGCTAAGGCAAATTAGCGCGACACCTGTGACGTGCAGGCAATATAGGAAAGAAATCAAAACGCAAGGTATTAAGTGCATACCATGTGACAAGGTATTCCATCCTGGCTGTCATACGCTCCACAAGGTCTACAATACATAAAACGAACTGGTACCTTGTACAGGAAAGACGGAAGGGGTTACAGTAAAAAATACAGCGGAAAGCGGGAAATCAAGCAGTGAACTAAGGGAACGCAAATTATCAAACGCGGAAAGTAGGACAATGGATGCCAAAATTGAAGCCATATACAGTCTAGTAAAAGACATGAAGAAGGAGATGATAGGAAAGGAATTTATAAAAAGCATAATAACAAAAGCTATAGATGAAGAAATGGATAGAGAGCGACCAGAGATACAAGCTTGGAAACAGGAAGAACTTGGAAAAATGGTAACAAAAATTATCAGGAAAGAAATATAGGAAAACATAGCGGACTCCTTGAGCAAAATTACACTGCCCGAAAAATTGGAGGAAGATGGAAAGAAGAAAAGCTACAGCGAAGTTGCCATGAAGAAGCGAGAATCGGTAATAATTATCAAACCAAGGGATGAAGAGGCTACTACAAGCGAAACTACGAAAAGGGACATAAAAAGCAAAATAGATGTGGCGAAGCTAGGAGTAGGAATAACAAAAATGAAGAAAGTTGCAAACGGCGCAGTAGTAGTTGGGTGTGACAATAAAACCCAAGCCGAAAAATTGAAGGAAAAGGTAAACAAGGATCTAGGCGAAAAATATACAATACAAGCTCCAAGAAAGAAACAGTTGAAGATAAAAGTTTTAGGAGTAGAAAAAGAAGACTGCAAAAACGAAGGGGAGTTTTGGGAAAAAATAGCTGAACAAAATGGATTCAATAAGGAGAAAATACAGGGAAAGATTGTCTACAGCTCAAAAAATAATAGATTTATAGAAAAGTGAAAATAGGTTGGGCAATATCCAAAGTAGAAGAATATATAGGAATACTTAGATGTTTCACATGTTGCGGATACTATCACTTTGCAAAAGATTGTACGAAAGATGAAGCATGCGGCAAATATGCGGGGAAACACAAAACCCTAGAGTGTGAAAATGAAATTAGGAAGTGTGCGAACTGTGAGGAAAAAATTATAGTGTTTAAATTAAAAAACATAAACACGAACCACGGGGCGTTCGATACAAATTGTCCATGATACATTAGGGAGCTGGAAAAACAGAAAAGTATAATAAATAATAGTTTATAGCAAAAAGAGAAACCAAATATGGCTAAAAATAAGATAATTCGCCTAAACAGTTAGGGATTCATTAGACATAAAGATGAAATTGTAAATGTGCTGCTAGAGAAGCATAGACCTAGTGTAGTAGGATTCACTGAAACACATGTGACACATTCGGTGGACGACCATGAGTTACATATTAGTGGATATGAGTGTGTAAGAGGGGACTCAGAATCTAGTAGAACAGGAGGTGTACTGCTATATATTGACAATAAAATCAAATATGAAAAAATAGCGGTGAACAGTAGAGAAAGAAATTGGTGGACGATAACAGTGAGAATCATTGATTGAAACTATAAAGGTGTATTAATGCTGGTGTACCACTCGCCTAATAGTAGTGATGCTAGTTTTATCGATTTTCTCGAGGAGGAAGGGGACAACAATATGTTAAATGGTGATGTAATCATAATGGGAGATTTTAATATAGATATGAAGGTAAATAATTATTGTCAAAATAGGCTAAGTAGGGTCATGAACTCTGTAGGCCTGAAACAGTTGGTTAAGGAACGCACGAGGATAGTCAACGCTTCTGAGACAATAATCGATTTGATTTTCACAAATCTGGAAGCGGAAGTTGAAGAACACCATGAACCTAAAATAACGGATCACTCTGCAGTGATAATGTACTGGAATATGATGGGTGTGAAAAAAAATGTTGGAAACAAGATCCTAATTAGAGACTATAATCGAATGGACGGGGACGAATTCAAGAGATTGATTCATAGAAATCTTACATTTGAAGAGAATGATGTCAATTTAATAGCCAACCGAACGGTTAACACAATTGTTAAATGTCTCGATGTAGTTGCGCCAAAGAAGGAAACAAAAGTACTACAGAAGTGGCAGTGAAAATAATGGTTCTCGCAGGAAATAAGACAGGTTATAAGGCTAAGAGATGAGGCGTTTAAGGTAGTACGGGAAAGTAAGAGTAACAGCGATTGGGAGCTGTTCTGTTGACTAAGGAAAAATGTTGTCGATATGTGTAGAAAAGCCAAGAGAGACTACTTAGGGCTAAGATTAGATTTAAGTAAAAACGATCCGAAAAAAATGTGGCGATCGTTAAAGGAATTGCTGAAAGGATGTACAGATAGAGATAACAAATATAAAGAAATTCAGTATGGAGATAAAGTAGTCAGCGATAATGAGAAAATGCCAGATGTATTTAATAGATACTTTGTAGATAGTATTAAGACACTTCTGGAGAACAACCTCAGAGTGCACACAGTAGGTGAAGGGAAACGTGCGGAAAGTGTATTAGAATCATTTAGAAAAATTGAACATCAACAATTACATAAAATAGTCCAGAAGTTAGCAAATAAGAGCGGTTCTGAGGAAGGTATAAATGTACAAATAATGAAGATAGTAGAAATAGAGGCGGGCGAAAAATTATGTTACATGCTAAACAGGTCGTTGGAGGGAGGGATATTCCCTAGTGAATGGAAAGAAGCGATCGTGATTCCAGTACCAAAAGTGCAGGGAACGATCAAAGTAGAGGAATTTAGACCAATAAACAAACTGCTGGCATACGAAAAGATACTAGAGAAAATCGTGCAAAACCAGCTAGTGGAGTACCTTGAAAACAACGACCTGATTACAGAGTGCCAATCTGGCTTCAGAGCGAAACATTCCTGTGAAACAGCGCTGCAATGGGTAATATCAAATTGGAAAAAATCTGTAAGTGAAGGAAAAATGATAGGGGTGGTATTCCTGGACCTGAAAAGGGCATTCGAGGTAGTGGATAGATGCATATTAATAAACAAGTTACAATGGCATGGAATACAGGGAACTGTATTAGAATGGTTTAAGAGTTACTTGGAAAACAGAACCCAAAGAGTAAAATTTAATGGAAATTTTTCAGACCCCATAGACGTCGAATTAGGTGTCCCCCAGGGATCAGTATTAGGACCTCTATTATTCTTACTTTTGATAAATGATATAACAGAGATTATAAGTGATAAATGTGTAGTCAGTCTATTTGCAGACGATACCTTAATTTATGCATCAGGACACTCTAGTGAGGAAATAAATCAAAAACTTAATGAGCAAATGAAGAAACTTGAAAGGTGGCTAGATGTAAATAGGCTGCTGGTAAATGTAAGCAAAACCAAAGTTATGTTAATAAGAGAAACGAGAAAGAAAGTACCTGATAGCAACCTAAAAATAAAATTAAAGAATGAAGTATTAGAAGTAGTAAGTGAAATAAAATATTTGGGAGTTGTGTTAGATAAAAACCTAAATTTCTCGGCGCATGTAAATTATTTAGGAAAAAAAATAGGAGCAAAATTAGGAGTGTTACGTAGGGTCAGTGTTGACCTGACATCTTATATGAGATGTGTAGTATATAAAACAATTATTGCTCCGCTATTTGAATATTGCATGACAATTTTATTGGAGGTAGGAGTAACGAATTTACAATATTTACAAAAGTTGCAAAATCAGGGAATGAGGATCATACTGGGGTGCAATAAAAGAACTAAAATAATGGACATGCTCGAGGCATTAAATTTTATGTCAATAAGGGAAAGAATGGAATATAATGTATGTATACTAGTGTATAAAATGGTAAATGGGCTGTGCCCAAATTACTTAGCAAATAAGATAGAATTAATGCAGCACGAAGGGGCAGTGCAAACTAGACAAAAGGGTAATATTTATATAAGTAAGTGTAAGACTAGCAAAGAGCAAAAAATGTTACTCCATGATGGTTTTGAAATGTTTAACGGGTTACCAAAGGAAATAAGAAACCAAGGAAAATTGAATGACTTTAAAAGACTGCTAGTACCACACATAAAAAGTGGAGAGAGAGAGCAGTGAGGGCAACTATATATTTTATTTATTTATATATGTAATAATCGGGCTATAGTGTTAAGACAATATATGTATATTACTACCATGATGGTAGTAAATCTCAAATGTAGCTACTGGAGCTAAAATAAATATCTATCTAATATCTAATAATCTAATCTCTCTCTCTCTCTCTCTCTCTCTCTCTCCTACCTTTGAATCGTAATGAAATTTGAGTGATACGACCTTACTTGGTTTGCCTATGATCAGATGTGAGTGAGCCGGCATAGTGCCCGTTACACAGGGCGGCAAATCAAGAAAGGGAATGCTTCCATTCGAACAATTTTCACGATTCTAACCGCTCCGCGAGCGAGGAACAACCTTTTGCGATCGTTCAAGAATATTTACAGAAGTTTAGTTAATGTGAAATGAAACTTAGACACTAACGAGTCTGGCACAGAGTTTGCCGGCCGCGTGTAAGAACGTACGCGATCACACTTTTCGCACACTTATCACTATTCAATTAAAGAAAACTGAGTCCTTTGCTCGAAATATTGATTAGAATATAGAAAGTACGATTTAACGAGGATAATTGAGTCCTTTTGTAACACATTGCAAAGAATATTTGCACAAATTAAGCTCGAAACAAAGAGATTTCTAAGGTACCCTCGGACAGAGGACTACGCACCTCGCGACTTCACAACTAACTGCCACGAGGAATTCGTTGCGAGATGTTTCCTCGCCTCGCTCAAGGATGGTTTTCCATGGCCTCTTCGCGGAATCGGCCCAACAGCGGTCGATTGGGTATACAAATTTTCCGCTGAAGCGCTCGCTCGGTATTCAACGAGACACTGTCTTCGTTCGTTAGTCTCTTTCTAATTATCAAGTTTTATTTTGAGTGCAATATGATTGCGTTGACTCAGTGATTTAAGATTTTATAGGCGCACGCTCTTGACGAAGTATTCATGAAGAAAAATAGGTCGATGTCTACACGATGTTTTATCGTTGCGCTATTAATAACCGAAATGTAAGAGAGAAAGATATATAAAATTATAATGCGGAACCTCTTCGCAGTAACTTAATACTATATACACACATGCATGCTATATACACACATTCACACTATTTCGCTCGTTCGCATTTAAATCGTGGAGATATATATATATATATATATATATATATAGTATATGTACATTGGGTGGGACGACTCTGATTCCACGGTGAGGGAGTTCCACTACACGTTGCTCAGCAGTACCATCACCGTAAGTATAATTTTAACGCTAATACTCAAACAACACGCCGGATGTGCAGGGCATACGCCATAATATAAGTAAAGGAAATAAGAAGAATAATTAATTAAGAAAATATACTAATAAGAAAGAAAAATAAAAAAATTACGCTGGGATGTAACATCCGGTAGCGTTGCCCCTTCCTCCATTCTCCTCCTCGCCCAGGCCTGTTTCGGGTCGCGTCCACGCATAGTTAATTACGGTTTAATAAGTCGCGCAACTAGTCAGTAAACCGTGCAAGTTTTAATTTTTCGTCTGACATAAAAGCTGTGCAATTACGGCGATCTCTAAATAAAGACTTGTTTTTTGTTGCGTGTTACGGAAATATGGGCTTGTTTACTACACTCAAACTGTCACCAGTTTATCCCAGCGCCTTTTTTTAAGTTTGCCCGAATCTGAAACACCTCAATCCCCAACATTTAATTTTTATTATTGCCATCTGAGTAATTGTTATATATATATACTTAATGTATATATATATATACTTAATTATATTATTGTTATATATATAATATATATATATATATATATATATATACATTTGTGTACAACGGTATCTGTTGGCTAGGCTTATTCTATTTTAATTGCCCTCTTATTTCATTTTATTCTATTTTTGAGATTATACAACTTTGTTATATTCACCACCGAGTAATTATTTATTAGCCAAATCTAGATTTATGCTAATGTTGGAGATTCCGGCTCTAGCCCGCTCAGCGAGACTCGCATCACATATCGATTCATAGATTAAGCTAATTACCCGGACGCCACCTGTTGCTTTCGTCCCGATAGCCGCACTAGTCGGAACATATCTTATTGTCGTCTACGACTCGTAACGTTCGGACGTAGTTGCTTGTAGCTTCCCTTTCCTCGTCTTAGTAATGTAGTTTTACGTTTAACCATAAGTGTACATAGACATGCGCGCCTCGACCGAGGCAAATAAATGAGATACTAAAAACCAACGGCTCTCCTCACTTTCTCCCGTCGCGGTCCCCCGCGAATTCCCACAACGCGCAATCCACCTCCATATCCCCCAAAACACTTACTGTTGTGTCGCGTAACATATATATATATAGTGCGACCTGAAGGAACACATTCGTGGCGATCTCCTGACCAATGTACGCGACGCCATCATTATGTCATTGTATTGGAGCAGGTTACGCATCCCACCACATAAAAGGCAGAACGCTGTTGCCATGCGTCTCTCCGGGTCAATGGCATTACCAATGCAGTACTCCAAAAGTCGTATGCTCTATGGAAAAACAATAACCTGCTCCAAATGCACGTCCGAGGAATGCGTCTGTTTTCGTCCGCACTACCGTCTTCACCGCACGCTCCAATACATTCATACCTACACTCCGACACATTCACACGCCCTCGATTTCGGCCAATAATCTTCATCACAGCACACCGCGATCGGCGCATCAGCGATCGTTACATCGGAGAGCGTCACCTCATCGAAGGTTCCAGAAATCCCTCTCTGTGTAGCAACAGTAGCGCAAGCAGTGTGATTGAATAAAGTGAAAATAAAACGATATTCAAAGCGAAGTATAGTGAATTGATTGAAGCGAAGCCACGGAGTCAACGTGAAGGCGTCGGCTCCGATTACCCGAAAAAGGACAAATCACTTACTATATATATTTCGTATTCGTACATATTAGTCTATTAGATAAGCTTGTCCTATATTAGATGCCCTATTTATTTCTAACATTATACAGCTTAACTATATTCGCATTTACGTGCGTGTTTATTAGGCTAATCTAGCACCTAGAGCATTATTATTATTTTATTATTTTATGTTTGGGACTCTATACTCTAAGCAGGGCCAAGTATACCTTGGTACGTTCCTGCTCCGTTTTGCATGGTCGCACGTGACGGGTTACGGGTTACGAGTCCCCGACGTGACTTCTGGAGACTAATTAGGTTTCAATGAGCTTGTCTCGACCACAACGTGGGTTCTTGTCGCAGCCCGGATTCCGGACTGCCGCGAGGCGACTCGATAAATTAAGAAAACCCCATATTCCGTATTTACCAGATTAACGACTACACCCGGGAAACCACGCCACAATCGGTATGACGACACGTAGGCCAATTAACGTGCGAGGTGTGGGATGGGTCCCCGAGTAGCAACATACGCACAGTAACAAGTACTTCTCGCTGACGGTACCCAATCCCAAACAATTTCGACACTATTCGGGCGTTAAAGCTACGCCTGTGTACCTCTATTTATATTGTTTCCTTTTATTTTCAGATCTTATCTTCCTATCCGTAATAGCATGTCGCCCACTATTTCATTTCAGAATAGATTAAATTTAACTTCCCTTTATTGCATTACAGCATGTATAGATTATTACTCTACAACGCATATCACATTTAAAGGTAACAATATGGTATAAAATTGTATTCTGTTTTTTCATTATGTTAAGTTATTACTTCTATCACAGACCAGGTACAGAATAAACACAGCATGCAATGTATTTTTTTGTCACACGGCCGTGGGGCTCTAGAGCCCGATTACCATTTCCGTGTCACATCCAACGTTACCGGCCGGGTGCAGCATCATATCACAAGATGCGTATGCACAAAGGTACGTCTACATCTGAGCACGAACGCGCACGAGGCAGCCTCAGTATGACGTATGTGAGCAAGCCGAGGCAAACCGATTCAATCTTTTCACATTGCACTCATCGATCGATCGGTTCGCCGCCGTACGAGAAAAAATGTAGTGTGTTGGAGAAGTATTCTAAAGTTGCAGAATCGGTGTAGCTTACTCGGACCGATCCGCGACTGTCTGAGCGAGTGACCGAGAAATAATTGGTGTATTGGAGATTCATTCAAGTATTGGAGAATCGGTGTAGCTTGTTCAGCTTGATCTGTCAGTTTCGGATCGGGCTGGGCAAGCTACACCGATTCTCAAAAATTGTTCGCATCTCTCAACCTACCGACCGAGCCATATTTAGCATTTGTTTGGTGGTCTATCGTGTACTGTTGAGGAGGAATCGGACAATCTCGTCGAAAGTTAATGCCATATTGTGAAAATACATACATATTTATATATATCTATAGTGTAGTGTATTTTTAACAGGGACAAATGGAAGATTAATATGTAATTGGTACTACGAACGATTCATTTTCCATTTAAAATGTTATTTACGGTAAAAATGATCATTTTTTGGTAACGCAGCATAGAATTTTTGATACTGAGTGTACAACTGCTAAATCTGAAGACAAAAGAGCTTCAATTGTGATTTCTCCTAAAGAGACGTTTGTTAAATTAATAAATTGTTTTCTTCTGAACTATGTAGTAGGGAATTCTGAAATTTGGTTGTAACCGTATTTTTCGACGGTCACATCCGCGCGCATATAAGATCTATACGCGCGCATACCGCCAATAATGGGCCGAGCGCACAGCAGAGGGAGAGCCCTTCGCGCGCACTACAGCGCTAAGGCCAATAGAGGGACACCCCCTTCTCGCTCTCAGAATCACCCGGCCGCGTGTATAGAAACCCCGAATTCGCAATGCTAATTTGTCTTATCTTGAGTTAGATGCCTAGTCAACCTCAATACGCAAGAACGGGACCCAACGTACATTCAGTAGCCTACGAGTATTGAAAAGTCGAGATACGTAAAGTATACTCATTGCGGAGGGATTAGAAAATTGCATCACGGTCTTTAAAACACGTAGTAACGTCTCAGGCGAGTGTGTGTGGATATTCGGGGAGTCACGAGTAAAATCTGACTGTCTGTATTAAATTCACTCATTACTCTAAAAGGGTTAAACAAACGTTCAGTAACTTAAATTCACGCATGCAACATCCTACAAGATAACTCCCTTAGTCGAGGAAGCACTACGTCGAATTAACGCGGTCGTTCTTCAAGAGAAGTCCAAAAAGTGGAGAATAAGGATATAGAAATTAGATCCACGGAGGAATAAGGTGCCTGACCAAGACACTCGACCGGTACTTGACTGTACCCCCTGCTGTCCGTCTTCGGCCTACCCGACTCCTCGCAGTGTGTTAACCTTTCGGTGGATGGTTTGCTGTCAATGTCGGCTTTGCGTAATTGCGAGCTCCCTTTGGCAGCGACTTTTTCCTGTGGAAGGCAGTTTGCGTAAATGCAAAGCACTACGAGATATCTACCGGCTGGTAGATTGGATGCACGGCTGGCACTTGACTGTTGTCCCCCGCCGTCTGGTTAGATTCCTTCGCCGAAGTGTTCTCGTAGTAAGAATCATAAAGAACAATTTGCAGTAGAGTCATAGCTTGTATTGACCTAAGTCCGAGTCACCTAGTAAATCCACGTAACCTGTGATAACAAGGCAAAACTGTCTGGTTGCACGGATGGTACTTGGTTGTATCCCCCGCCGACTGGTCGTTGTCGTAGCCGAAGTACTCACAGGTACATTACAAATGTACACTTGCATCGACTCGTATTGATACTAGGTCACCTCAGAGGAGTTATCTTGATCGACGCCGCGTTTTAGCGACTCATCGGAGAAAGCCCTCTGCCACTCTGATATTAGCACCTCACGCCAGGCTTTCCTGATTCGAGACACAAGCGTAAACACCGACGCGTTTTTGCGTGTAAAGGAACAGCTGTGTAAGGCTCTTCTAGCCACCGTCTGCAGTTCCCGGACATATACACAAGCGCCTGTGTGTGCAATATCTATTTTGTAAATACACCGGACATATCTATAAATAGCACGCGTACACTACCTCACGCATATCTCTATGTTAGAGATTTCATATACATCGCCGATCAGTAATACGTACGGTTTGTCGTACGCATTGCAATACTCACACGATCGCGCTGACATATATTCTGTACCATTACCATCTTAAACACAATATACTGACATTCTACCAGAAACCGACCAAACCCACTTATTACATTGCTTCTTGTCGCCTAGTGGTTTGAATCCACGGGCATTATCACACGTGCTCATTATATAGTCAGTGACAACTATCTATTACTTATTTTTGTTTTTCCTCGGTCATTGCCATAGGGATCCGCAACTCCTTCAGAGTGCCTATCCGCAATTGCCGAGGGAGTTTGTGACGTGTCACGGTCACATGGTATCCTCCTTTATTACATTAAATATATATAATCCCCCAAAATTGCAAGAAATTCTGCGATTTTCTTATGTGCGTCCAATTCCTCCTTAAAGCCTAGCGTCGCGACACACGTCCGCGTTTTTTCGGCGAATACTATTTCGTTACGAGCAGTATGGCGGTACGTGTGTCATTGTCTAGCAAGAAACATCACACACATGAGCTCTTCATACTGTTCTAACTTATTCAGAAGCGTGTCACCTGTACTGCGCGGCCACTTTCGCACTGACAGCCGTAAAAAATGTAGTTTATAATCATTTCAGTATCAACTGTGGAATACCTGAATGAAGAATTAATCGTGGAAAACTGGGAAAACTTTCTGCCGTACCTTTCGATACACATCTATTCAAATACAGATGAAATATTTAAAGTAATAGCATATTATTTATTGTATGCGGCTAGGCATAGAGGTAACGTGTTTAGGATTATGGCCTGCGTCGGCAACGCAGGTTTGCGCTTTCATCTTTCCGCGAACTCGCATGTGTGAGACCCGCGTCGCACCTCACACGCTGATTGGGTAGACGACGTCACGCTCATCGACTCCCGATTCCGCAAGTCTGTTTACACTCTAACTAATTGCGCCTTCCGAGTTCGCGCTCTTCCGTCGCGCCGTTTTCCGCTGACTGTTCCGTTTCGGCTTCGCACGTGTAAGCATCTTTTGCGTTCCGCGCTTCGACTAGTTCCTTTCTGTGAAAGACCGTTCTCCGAACCTATCCGTCCGAGCAAGTGATATGCGCCGCGCGTATTAATTGTTACGGGCCTTTCCAAGTGCGCGTTTTGATCGTTGCCAAATCTGTACCGCTTCCCGTGAAGCCTTCCTTCCGCGACTAGGCGGTGAATCCCGTCACGCGCCGGTGATAGTCGCCATTCTTTCCGCTCCTTCTTCGGGCCATTTGATCGCCCGCGGAACCTTTTCTATTTCCTTCCATCCGAGCTCGCGCCCCGTCTGTCTGACGGTCACCGCGGCTCCACCATCCGTAGTGACTCCGGTCCTCGGGTACTCTAATATTAATTACGCGGTTCGGGTTCGATTTACTTCATTTAAGCTAGTCTAAGTTACTTTAAGGCCGAGACGGACGGCATCGCGTCTTTAATGTACGTCTAAACCGATTGCTAGCGCTGAGTCGCAATAAATCTAAACTGGTGTGCCGCCTTTAAATTTTGAGCATCCATTTTACCCCGTGCGTACTCCCCAGTACCTCCCAGCACCTTCCTTTTTGCCACGAGCGCAAACATAACGCGTGGTTGACTGGGTGCAGTAGTCGGGGGAAGTTTATGATTTAATTATGTTGGCTTAAAAGTAGTATTTTTATTAACTTAAACCTTCATGTTCTTGCGCGTCAAAACTAAGCTAAATAATAAAATTAAACAATGTTAAAAGCGAAAAACTATATATAGGTAAAGAGAGTCGCTCGCGGCGAGCACGTGTCTTTAAAGGCCGAGCGAAGGGCACACCAATTTACCCGTGATGACAATTTATGCTCGTTCTGTTATGGCGTGATGCTGGGTCCTGCTGAGAGAGATCCTGCGTTCCCGGTAGCGAGCCGGATAGCGCTTCTTAGAATGCTCATCTTGCTATCTCACGCGTGCGACCGCGTCAACGACGACGCTTGGCGACACCCGGGTGGCCACTTTTTGATCGCGCCTCTTGGCCGTAACTTCGATCTAACTCTTGTCGGGAATCTTTTGTACGCCTATCTAAAATAAACCGAAGTTGTGCTCGAAGAAGAAGTAAGTGTTGTGTTCGAGAACCCTCACCACTCTTCCACGGCATAACAGTTCGAACCTCTGTAGATGGTGGGAAGGACGGAAGAGTTACGCCTCGCGCAGATGCGTTGAGGCGGTATACTCTGGTTTTACGGATGCAGCGGAGTGCGCTAACAACGCGCCCTTTTCGTGCTTAGGAGCGTGGTTGGAAAGAAGGCGACTGTGTACAAGACGCGCGCGGGGATACTCCGTCGCGGTCACCGGGTAGGTAGGTAAATTTATGCCACAATGACAATTGCTGGATTTGGTAAGCTCTGATGAGCGGTTCGGAAAACTCGAGGTTTAGCACGTGAATCGGTTAGACGGCCCGCAGTCAGATTTCAGAGAATTGCGCAAGAAAAACTGAAACCACGTCAACACCGGACAAGGATCGGAGACACAAGAACGGCGCAAGGCCGTTGCGAGCGAAACGGAGCCAGAAAAACGTATACGTATATCGAAAGTGGGGGGTACCGCCGTTGAAATCTAATTACGGTGCACTCCAGTTCAAATTATCAAGTACGCATACACCATCTAAAAGCGCTTCGTGGCTTCAGTGCGGATGGGTCCTTTAAGAAATTGCTCCACTCTCAAACATTTATACAAACATAAATACTTTTCGTTTTTGAGTTACAGCAGCAACTGAGAAACAGTGTACATAAACGGTGAACTATTTTGACCAGACGAAAGCCTTACATAAATAAAAATAAGGAATTAAACTAAAAATAGCAATAATACTAAAAAAACATGGGGATACACGTTTTGCCGTATGTACAGGTTTTCTGTTCCCATGTGAAGATTTCAGTCACGGTCTTTCCTCCTTTGTTTACTTACAATTATAACCTTTTTATGGATTTAATTGTATCGTATTTTGTGTACATTACGCTTGTTTTACTTTTTTATCTGACGTTTCAGCCTGCTTAAAGTACGTTACTTACCTACATCGCTGCTCAAAGTTATATTGTCAAACCTCCGGAACGAACCTCAACTTTCAAAATGCACCTTCTAAAGGGGCATGGCATTCAGTTTTAATGCACATTTTTCCATAACAATCGGGGGATACTTTAGTTTAAGGTTTTTGTTATTATTCTTTAACACTTATTTCTACCTTAATTATCAACAGGTCACCCATTATGAATAAAACATCTCTCTTCATATTAACTTCTTGTTTTATTTTATGATTCACTTCTTTAACAAATCAGTTCTATATACTCGGTCTAACCGTTCTCTCTAGAAAGTTCATCCCGCTTCGCTTCTTACTCGTACGCCATCTACCAAACGCACACACTCTCACACATTCATCCACGTGTTCAATGGATCTCAACAGTTTTAAACATTTTAGGTATTTGAACATTTGTGAATTCATTACATGTCGACAAAATTCAATGAAACTCTTAAAATTTGCGATTTACAAACGTCAAGTATAGAAAAGTATACTTCTGCCAATAGCTTGTTTTTCCCCCAATTTACCATTTTCCGAAGTCGCGTGCTAATATTTTTATTTGTATAGAAGTTATTGCTTTCAAAATACTTCAAAAACAAAATACTTCAAATACTTAAAAAACAAAATACTTTAAAAGCTTTATTGCAAATACGCCGAACGGACTAACAACATAATATATACGTAGACGTAGACCCTTTAAATCTGACTCATTCTCAGCGGCGAGGCTGCGCACCCAGCCAACTTTGCGAGACAGCGCAGCGATGAGATGGACATTCGTAATAAGTTTATGATATGGCAATCATGCATTTATCGCATAAATTTGGCAACGCCGCCGAAGTCTGTCAGTACTTGAATTGTAATTCTGACTTCTGCCGTTCGCAGACGCAGAGGGCGCTCCTACTTGCCTCGTTTTCTGTTCCGTCGATATTTCTAGATGTTCTGTCTTATGTGACACGAAGGCACAGAAGATTCGGTGTCTATTCTATACCTGGTCTGTGGTTCTATAGCGTATCATGCGTCTGGGTATATCCGAAGTGTTCTTCGGTTACCGACGGCACTTTCCTCAGTAAAGGCTCATCCACAGTTTACCATCACGTGTGAAACAACCTTTATTTTTAGTGGTGCCTTTCCATGTTCACTCGTCCATCTGTGTACTCCATGTACGCTCGCCCACATCCGGGTACAACCAGCGGGGCCGTGTAATGGAATGGAACGCGTTCTACTTCATCGGATATTATTTATTAACATCTGTTGTGTCGCGTAGCATATATATATATAGTGCGTCCCAAATGAACGCATTCGAGGCGTTGACGCACCCACATACGCTCCTACAAAATGTAATAGATCAAGACCCGAATCGACTCCAGGCGTTGTCGCGATCCAGGTATAAACATATACCCTAGGCGTTATCGCGACTCAAGTCGGTTCGGAGGCGACGTCTTGACCAGCGTGCTGCGACGCGTTCATTATGTCATTGCATTGGAGCAGGTTACGTATCACACCACAGAAAAAGCAGAACGCTGTTCAGCTGTTGCCATGCGTCTCTCCGGGTCAAAGGCACTGCCAAGGCAGTACTCCAAAAGTCATACGCTCTATGGAAAAACAATAACCTGCTCCAAGTGCACGTCCGAGGAGTGCGTCTGTTTTCGTCCGCACTATCGTCCGCACCTCACACTCCAACACATTCACACCGATACCCCGAACATTCACGCGGGCCCAATTCCGACCAATAACATTCGTCGCGGCACACCGCGATCGGTGCATCAGCGATCGATTATACCTCATCGAAGATTCCAGAAATCATTCTCTGTATAGCAGCCAAGGCGCAAACAGTGACTTCAAACCGTAAATAAAATAGTGAGAATAACCGTAGTATTGAACTCAGTTTTTTATTGTGAAACGAAACCACGGGGCTAACGTGAGAGCGTCGGCTCCGGCAGTCCACCTAAGGACAGAACAACATCTAACCTCTATGCTGCTCTCAAACGTTCTCCGTGAGTTCAAACTGGTTTTATATACCGCCTTCATACCACTCATTGTTGAATGTTATGCATATAGCTCGTCGTCAATCACCGTCAAATGTCACTGATAAAGGTTAGTGTTTTTAATTATTCCTATCTTTTCCTTCTTGCCTACATTAATTCTTAATCGCTATTACTGTTTCAGGAACGTATAGCGGACTGCACGTCTACTAGGTGTGTATTTAGGTTCTTTCCTATGCTCGGGATGTTATATTGCGTTATTATGTAGTGTTCACATATGCGGGTGTTACGTCCTACGTCCTCCACCCGCTTTTTCGACGACTATATTCTCGCAACGAGCTCGCCGCACCGCGTACCTTCTTAATTAGCCGTAAGTCGCGCAAAAGCGAAACAAGAGCCGGCGCACCGCGCCACCGAAATTCCTTCACGTAACGCTGACGCCCATCCGGGACGTAATCCGCGCCACGCGAAGGAATTACATAACGACCGCGCACAATAGTAATGTAAGTAGAAACGTAAGAATGCTGACACCGAAACAGCATAGGCTAACCCCAACGATCAATTAGCGATCCGCGGCAACACATAGTTCCGAGAACGCCAACTCCAAAACGGAAGCTAGGGTGCCAGTTCCGCGAAGGACCTGGCGACCCTCAGCAAAACCCACTACTTAAATAGGACCACAAAGCAAGCGATCAATTCAATTACGATTCTCTGCTCCATAGTCAACGTCACGCTCAAGTCGGGCACTAAGTCACGTCAGTTTACTTTCGGCAACTCGTTCGTCTAAATTATCAGGCTCACAGCAGCCAAGCTCTAGTTAATAAGACAGTTGTGATCGTCAAGGAAGTGTATCGCCGCAAAATACAACTTTACATCAAACCAAGGTAATTGCATCAACTATCAACCTTCCTGACCCTACAACAACCTCCGACAGCCATTCAACCATCCTCTGAGACCTTCTAACCAAACGACCATCGCGACTTCATCAAATCTCCGCGATAACTCATTCAGATATCAGTACACTCTTTACTCGGCAGCTTCGGCTACAAACCCATTCCTTCCCAGGGATCCCCGCGATCGGCGAGCTACCAGCGAGCGTGGATGCTCTGCGGCAGCTCCCGCACCGCACCGGACACGAGACCTCTGATCGGGGCAACTAGCAGCGAGGTAGCCCGGAAGCCCTCCCTGGCTTCCTGCACCCCGCGCTTACTGCCCCAGTCGACCGCTCTCCCGGTTATGGGAAAACCCCTGGGTAA
This sequence comes from Priocnemis perturbator, assembly GCA_963942575.1. Taxonomy (NCBI): domain Eukaryota; kingdom Metazoa; phylum Arthropoda; class Insecta; order Hymenoptera; family Pompilidae; genus Priocnemis; species Priocnemis perturbator. The sequence goes on along the minus strand of CAWWDK010000344.1, from coordinate 1,974,766 downwards.
GTGAACAGTAACCAGCCGAAACCTCCGTAGTTACGCCGTTCACGAACCACCATTAAAGAACAACCGCCGCGTAGGTCCCCGCCGGAAGTTCCGCCGGAACTCACGCCGGAAGAGCCTCCGTGCCGGACGACGAATCCAAGCCCGAAGGGAACGACCCAGACCCCGAGAGTATTTGCCCACCCAGTTTGAAGCCGAGGTCTCAGTTCCCCTGACCAACCCCTCCCCCTCCTACGGCGCCAGCAAAGCCCGTCCTTCCTCCCCCGGTCCCAACTATTCCCGTATCTACTCCCCCGAACCAAATCTTCCCCCTGAACCTGCCCCTGCGGAATCCTTCGCCGACCCCTACGTAGTCGACGACGATCTCGGCAGGCACTATCTGTACCCGTCCGCCGCATATCTGCGAGATCTACTTGAGGGAGTCCCGTCCACGGTTACGGTGACAGAACTCTACGAAGACTCGGACATCGAGGTATTGAACTGAAGTGTAACGGTGATACCGCAATAAAGCCCGACTAAAGACCCTCAGACGTTGACGTATTTCCCCTTCCCTTCTCCCCAACGTATTCGTACGCATTAAGGTAACCAGTAGGCCGGTTAAATCCCCGCCGAAGCTACAAACAGTAGATCCGTAACCATTCGGACGCGGCCTCCTTACATTTCGCGATACGTCAGTGCGCCGCTCCACTGACGGATAAACCCTGTTTCGGTGCGATCCCTCTTTCCGTCTGTCCTCGATCCCCGGTATACCCGGTGAACGCAGGGTGCCGAAAACGAGGACGTAACACGGGTAATTAGAGATCCCTTCGGTTACCGACCGCGCTCGCATAATCGAGGTTATGCCCATCACGTCACAATTCCAATTCGCAGCTTTCAGTAGGCCAAGACCTTTCACTATTCCATTCCCTATAAACCGGTGGTACGTATTAACTCGTCTCCGCATTGTCCGAAATAAAAAACCGGGCGTTACACCGCTTACACTGGATGTTATATGTACCTCATAATGTTGCTTACTCATCAAGCCAAGTGACAAGTGTCAGTACCGCGCTTAAGATTATAGGTTATACATTGGTACCATTGTGTCTCAATTGTAGTTTTAATTAACCATAGACGCAGTGCAGGCGTGGTTATTACGCGAGGGACGCGGCTACCGTAGGAGGATAGAGATTTTGTAGGCTAAATAAACGTGGACGACTGTACTCGGTTACTTTCCGGAAAGGAGTAATTCCGTGAGCGAGAGCTCTTCCGTTCCTTTATTAAAAAGCGATGATGGATCTAAGAATCGAGAATCGATATATATCTGTCTAGTGACATTTTACTAGACAGTGGCGCCAACTCAGTCTAATTGCTCCATGTATTCTAACATTAATTACAGATTCCAATCACTAAATATTACTTTTTTATTTGCAGATCACATGCCCTATAGACATCAATGGATATTATTCCATCATATTACTGCTCCGGATGCATAAGGAATAAAAACATCGCATGTCACCGTGCACTACTTTATTTGGCATTACTGCTATATTCAATAGGACCCATGGAGTTAGGTTATTGCTCACATAGGTAGGTCTCCTATTCCTAGCGCTATATCTCTCTGTTTCCTTTTCTTTCTGCTGTCTGATAGACATTTTGTCATACGCGTAATTGCAGAATGCTTTCGGGTTCTAGGGTATCTCAATTATGTTTTCGATTAGATTGTTCGTTGTAATATCTTTATTAAGTATTTTCCTTAATGCCTCCCTACTATCGTTTCACCTCGGGCAGTGGAAAATAGCACGCTCTGCGCTGTCTGGGCTGTACTGGCAGTCCCAGCATGCATCCGTATCTGATTTACCAATCTGTTTCCTAAATTGGTTCAATATGCCATGTCCGGTGAGTAATTGCAAGGTCTAATCTAATGTTACTTTTTATCTTTTCTCAAATACGAGTTTTGGATTCTTAATTAACTTATGCGTCCAATTGTCGAGGTTATATGCCCGCCAAATATCTTCCCACCCTAGCCATGCTTCTTTTTCAGCTTCTTCTTCGTCTCCATAAACTTTTTCATTTCTTCCTTATGCATTTCTTCAAGTACGTTCACGCTCAAACCTTCATACAGCTGCGTTTTAGCCAGGTAAATCTTATGCATAGCCTTTGTTGGACATTGAGGCGTCGGTCGGTAATTATTTGATTGTTTCGTATTTTGCCCTACCGCTGACACCTCGGTCTCAATACCCTCGCCCTCGACCCCGCGGCCGTCGGAGAGCGCCTGAGCATTCAAACGACACACTTTTTATGTTCCACGCGGTGTCGTGTTGCGTCCGACTCACCTTTTAATATGCGTGATTTGTCCTCTCGCAACTTCGGAGCGTATTCAGCCGCTAATTGATTCTCACACTAATTAGCGGCTCACGTACGTATGCGAGAGGACAAATCTATATAGGGACGGGCGACACGCGGGCTCGCTCTTATTGTTGTGCTGATGCAACCGAGTAAAAAGTGCGAGACAATAGTTAGAAAGGCGAAAAGCGTTTAGAGAAGAGAGAATTTGGCGGGCGATCTTAAAGGCGTCGTATTAAATCGGAGCATTGCGATCCTTCGGGTGCAAGTCAGATCTCCATCCGGCAGTCCTTCTTGCCCTAACTACCGACGAAGAATCCCATCGTGCGTCCACGAGGTGGTTCTTCTGTGTCCTCTCCTTTTCCGACCAGTACGTTCTCCCTTAAACGTTCCCGTGGAAGAGTATTGCGCCGCTTGTATGGTAACTCCTTCTATCCCGTTTTTTCACCACTCCTTTCTCGTTTCAAAGAATAGGAAGTCTGATTCCTACATTCTTCTCCGTCCATTAATTAAGTGTAGTCCCGTCGTGTCTATAATCGTTGTTTGAAGCTTGGTTCTTAATAGTTTTGTCCTCCTCGTGTCCATCCCGTACAGAAGGGCTTTTAGCCTTACTCGGAAAACAAATCGGAAACTCTCTATATCTCGGAATTATACTCTGTATTTTAATTACAATGTGTACTTTACGGTAATCGGAAACAATTTTGTCCTATTAGACGGTTGGAATAGTAAGAAGTAAGCAAAAGACGTCGGGAGGGGGAACGTTTTCGTTCCGGGTTCGCAATCGTGTCTGTGTAGGACACGATGGTGTGCGCTCCCAATCAGCTGGGGACTTCCGACGTACGTCAGTGCTATGTCAGTGCGACGTCACGCATCCTCCCCTGTGCGTCTTATGCGCGAGCGCGGGAACGGAGGTAATTGCACTGACCGACACGCGCGCATGCGGAGGTCTTTCGCGTGCGTGACGCCGCACGGCGTCACGTCGTAAAAACGGTCGCTCACGACGCGCGCGGTTCAACCCCCTTTTCTTCGCAATCCCAAACATGTCACCCGCCTCGTTTCACGCAGGGAACGACAATTGGAATGGTCGAGCAGTGTGTTTGATGCATATTCTTAATATGGAAAGCGCGAGTAAATCATGTTACAAAATGCGTTAGTGCATGAGTGTTGCCAGGACAACGGAACATTGTGATGCGGCATCGTAAGTATAACCTAATTCTTAATCTAGACACTGTACACGCTTTCGGAGTAAGTTAACGGCTAAGTTTCGGAAATAAAAGGGCTAAGTTAAATTACAGTGTATCTCCGTTGCTTTTCGTATACACGTTTTAGGCGAGAACCACATGCGCGAGGTGTTCTCAGCTCGAATCCAACATCCGTGAGGTGACGACAAGTTTTCCGTCGTCCTAAGCAAAACATTTTTGGTCCTTCGAGCCGGATATCGGGTGTGGTTTGTACTCCGGCGAAAGCTTAAAGTGAGCACGTTGAAGAACATCCTGAAGAATTTCGACCTCCTGTGGCCTGTTTTGCCGCTATTACCGAGATGACCTCTACAGCCGGTAAAACATCGACGGAATCCAGCCTGGATCACCTCATAGTGACCCAGCAAAATTACCTGGACCAGATTTTGAAGATTTGGACGTACTTCAAAAAGCTGGCCCTTCCGAAGAGGACCCGCTCCGCAGCCCAGAATCGCCTCACCACGCTGGACACGTTCTGGAAGGGGTGCCTAAGCCGCCACGACGAGATTCTGCTACTGGCTACAACACAACAGAGGCAAACTTTAGATTATTTGTTAATTGACGCATTTGCTTCCATTACAGAATATGCGGGCGAGGTAAGAGTCTCTCTGACTGAGGTCTTTGACTCAATTCAGGTAAACCCGACTGCGACCGGTATGGATAGTTTAATTTCTGCGACTATGTTAGCGAATAATCCGGCTAAATTGCCACCTATTAATCTTCCTCGGTTCTCAGGCGAAATCAGAGCATGGCCAGGTTTCCGTGACTTATATACCTCACTTGTGGCATCTCGCACCGATCTCACGAACGTGCAGAAATTGCATTATTTAAAGGACAGTCTGTCCGGACAAGCGGTGCAAATCCTGAGGAGTACTGACGTCATGGAGGTCAATTATACGGCGGCGTGGGAGCTCCTGAAAAATCGATATGAGTATCCACGGGCGATCGTACATGCGAATCTAGACAAGATTATGGCGATTCCAGGGATGGCTACTCATCGTGAGCGTGATTTGTGATATCTGCGCGATCAAGCGGATGACATATATCATTCTGTCTTGGGTATGAAGAGACCTCTGAACTTATGGGAGGATCAATTTGTACACACTATCCTATTCAAATTAGTTTCGCGAACACGACACGAATGAGAACTCACCCAGCGGGAAGTTACGAATTTTCCCACCTCTGCCGAGCCTGATGATTACTTATTGTTCCGACTTCAAGCATTTTAAACTTCCGCGAAAGCGAGCTCAATTGAAATCAATTCCGAGCGCGAAGAGAGAGCGGTAAAGAGGAGTGCGGAACGTATTCACCAGGTAACTTCCAGCGGGTTTCGGTGTTTTGTCTATCAGGATGAGCATCCGCTATGTCAATGTCTGACCTTTTTAAGTACATCCGTGCCCAAGAGACTTAAGCTACTTGCCGCCCAAGATCGTTCCTTTAACTGCTTTCGACGAGGTCACCGAGCAAAGGCTTAAACTAGCAAAAACGTGTGTCGAACCTGCAAGCGTAAGCACCATACATTGGTGCACGGGGACGTGAGTCGAAACACAAGCAGTGGCAATAATGCTAACCGCCCTGCTGCACCCGCATATCCTGACGCTAACGCCTCTTTACCTCCAGTCTATGAACGCGACGTATCGAATAATTGTGCCGACGCCGCGAAGAATTATACGGTTTTACCCATCGCTACTGTGTTGTTGTGCAGCACTTCGGGACGCTCAGCCAAACTCCGCGCGTTATTCGTCCAGGGATCGGAGGCCACTTTTGTTTCCGAGCAGTCCATTTAACATAGGTCGCGTCCTAGGCATAGATTAGTAGTAAAAGTGACTGAGTAGACATTTAATAAAGAAGTGTCCACAAAATTCGGAATCAATTCTCCCTTGGTACTTCCTTCACTTTCGCGGCGGTTTCCCGCCTCACCGGCGATAAACATACATGCTATCGTGCAGCCTTAATCTTACATTCTATTGGTATTTTTGAGGTCCATACACATAAAGCGTATCTGGCAACCGACCTATGGGCCGTTGTGGACCGTACCAGAGCATTCCTTTGGGCGACAAGTAGGGATACCCTATTTGCGTCCAGGTTTAAGCCATCTTTCCATACTGGCGATGCATATAAGAGGACAGACTCCCACACGTTATAATACAATTCCCTGCTTTTTCTTCCAAGGCCGGCGATATTGGGGAGCAAGGGAGCAAGGGCTCCGAGGACATTCTGCGCCTTCCCTACGGCATTAAATATATGCTCCCTGAATGTCCGCCTATTGTCTAGTCATTCGCCTAAATATTGTACCGACGGTTTGGTGGTGATATGGGTGTCCCCACTTCAATGGCAATTATTTTGTGTACTATTTTCTCGGTAAGTAGCATAATTTCAGTTTCTTCTTTGGCGACGTTAAAGTTATGTTTCTCAAACCATTTTACAGTTGTCTCCATTACTCGGTTTATTTGCAAATCTAATTCCTTCATATCCTACGCAGAGGTAGCAACTGCGAGATCATCCGCATAAGCAAAGGCAGCCGTTTTTCTTCCTTCATTCAGTACTTCAAGGACACCGTCGTACGCGATGTTCGACGAAAATGGACCTAATAGAGAGCCTTGTGGAACACCTGTATATATTTCCTTAGTGACTACCCCATCTGTTTTGTGACTGACTACGCTTCGTTTATTGAAATATTCCCGCATTACTTGCATTACAGGGCCGGTGCTCTTCTGAAGTAAAGTTCCTTCATAATAATGGGCCATTCAAATTCGTATCCGCCGCGCAAATCGCGCGAAGCTCCATCGCCTGCCTCACCTCGAGCAGTTCGGTGATCGGCCGAGGTGAGACGGAGGAGATGGTGTGAGGTTAGGCGCCGATCTTCGACGGCCCGGTGAATTCATCGCTTTTTAGCTTCTGACCCGAATAAGTGACCAAGCAATAGATTCGCTTTTTGCATGGTTTCTTTGACCGGAGCTTCAAAGGCCACATATAAAGCGCTCGTTTCTTCTCTTTGCGTGTGTTAGACATCCGCGAAGTAGTTTAAGATGCGCGCGATTAGCCACGTGCGTAACCGCGGCGGCTCTGCTTCTTGTGCCGAATCGTTACTGTGTGCAGGTCTGCGCACGAGCAGAACAGCGCGAATGTAGCACATGCGCAGCGAGACAGCACTTGCCGGGTTGCTCCTCACACCTACATGAAAACGCTTTCCTTGTAGTAAATATGCCTGCGTCACACCATGTGTCAACCGGTGATTGGTGATATTACAAGGAGAAACGCTCACATATGAGAGCGCCGTCGTTAGCGGAGAGAATCGTGCACTCTCTCGCCCATTACGGATTACTCCTTCACTGAAGAACCAGTTCCGAGAAATTCAGTATATTATATTTCCGAGAGAAAAGTGTTTCTCAACCAATACGTAGAATAGTCACCGAACCGAACGCGCAAGCTCGTTTATTGTTAGTTTTGTAAATTTGGTCATGTATACAGTACAGAAGTTGTTACCGGACAGTAAAACAGACAGTGAGCACACAAATAGAATATTCTTTTACATCCAGGTGTTACGTCCCAGCGTAACTTTTCGATTTTTCCTTTTCTTTTATTATAATTTTTCAAATTAAACTCTCTTTTCTTTCCTTTATTCCGGCCGCCGGATTACAAATTATTCATATAATGACTTAGGTCCATCGCATCCGGTGCGTTGTTAGAGTATTAGTTGTAAACTCATTATTATTTCATTTTTCCTCCAGGCCGCGTATACGAATTACTTGTATAACGACTTAGGCCCATCGTATACGTGGTACTGTCGAGTGGTAATATGTAGTGGAATTCCCTCACCGTGGAATCATATTCGTCCTATCGTATATATATAAGTAGATGTAAGTAGTTATAAGCGTGCGAGCGGGTATGAATGCGTGAATATAGTATGAGTGTGTGTGTGCGGTATGGACGAATGTGTGTGTAGGTTAAGGAATTTGCGATGAGGTTCCGCGTGTTAATTTTTAGTTTCTCTCTCTCTCAAAGGTAAATTATTATTTTCGTGGCAATAAGGCATTGCACAAATATCAACCTAGTTCTGTTCAAGCATACAAATCAGGAGCGTGCGCTACTGAAGTTTTAGATGGCTGAGTCAAGGCAATCACATTTTATTTGCAATAAAACTGAATAATTAAAAGAGGATAAATGAGCAACCGAAAGTCTCTCGCTGAGCATCGAGCGAGCACAGTAACGCAATATTTGTACACTGAATCGACCGCTGATCGACCGTTTCCATGGTTAAGGTATGAAAAACTGGCCTAGAGCGAGCCCAGGAGCCATCTCGCGACGGATTTCTCTGGGCAGTTGGCTGTAAAGTCGTGAGGTACGCAGGTCGCTGTCCGAGGATATCTTAGATATCTTTAATTTACTGAGCCTAAAGTGCATATTCTTTTTCGCAGTGTGCTACGATACGGACTCATTAATCCTCGTTAAAGCTTTAGATTATAATTGCAGTTATTATTTGAGATATAGACTCAGTTTTTCTTTGGTTTAGTAAAAGTGCGAAGATGTGCGCGTTCGATTTGCACGTGGCCGACAAATTGCGTCGGACACGTTATGTTTAAGTTTCCTTTTGATTTTCGTTCACATTATTCTTTTCTTAATTACTTAAACTTGAACAGAGCGCGAAAGGTTGTTCCTCGCTCGTGTGGCGACTAAAGTCGGAATTCTCTAACGAACTTAACCCTTTGACTGCGGCGCGCTCTCGGACGAATCCATCGATATGGACGGCGCGTTTTTCGCTTGTCCGTCGCTGCGAGCAGTTGTCCACTGACTAGTGGAAACTGACAGTGACCAAAACAGTACCCGGAAATTTGATGCCATTCTTAGGATTTCAAAAATAATAATGGCAACAAAATTAAAAATATCAATTAGTAACTTAGCTAGTAAGCTATTTTAATTTTGCTTAACTTATTGATGGATTTGTGAGGGCGTATATATACGCCTTTCGTGTATATTGATGGATATGTGAGGGCGTATATATACGCCTTTCGTACATATTGATGGATTCGTGAGGGCGTATATATACGCCTTTAGCAGTCAAAGGGTTAACGAGTAGAAGCTTTTATCTTTTCTTGCTTTGCCGACCCCTTGTAACGGGCTAGTATCCCGGCTCAATCATCACCGAGCACAGGCAAATCAAGGAGGATCAAATTACTAAAGTTCTATTACGATTCGAAGGTACTTATCATCGTTAAACACCGATACCGAACACCAACCGACGATACGCCAGAGAGAGAGAGAGAGATAGAGCGAGCGTGAGAGAGAGAGAGAGAGAGCGAGAGATAGAGCAAAGGCTAGAGAGAGAGAGGGAGCGCGTGCGCAGACCGAAGCCGCTCACGACAGTAGCCGAAGACCAGCGACACGGTAGGAACCTCCAGTCGCGAAACACGACGACGATTTAATACCTTCTTGTATAATCATGCCCGAGTTAAAATCATGGAGAGATCCCGCGGGCACGGTATAACGACCGTGCACGTTCCTCCTGTTAACTGTCGATTGTAAAGGCGTAACTTGTAAAATTACCGGCAGCGCATCCTCACCTTCTGTAAAGGGTGCTCTTATTAAGGCGCATCATTGTCGCGCTACTCATGAACCTTTCTCTACACTGCGATAATATCTAACGCAGTAATTCTTTTATTGTTTATTGAATTCGTAACGCATCTGTTCTACTCTTCTTTATCTATTCTATGTTTTCTTTATATCATTATTTTCAATAGAATATAACTATTTTGTTTTCCCCTTATATTACTCTCTTTGATTTAATCTGTGTTGTGACGTCACACCTCGTATACCATAGCATCGTACACCGGCCGAAAACATAACCTCGCGCGAACAATTGGGGACCTGTACGGGTCTTATGAAGACACACGAATGCTATTAGTCCTGCATATAAGTAAACGCGATATTAGCATCCTTATTTAACTTCTCCGTTTACCTTATACCGAATAACCTAGAAAATCCCTCCTCTTCCAGGAAGGGATTAGAATTCCGCAATAATGATCTTCAGTTAGATTACCGTTATTTTATTGCAATTAAATTAACGAAAAATATTCAAGCGTTACGACCGGTCGCACGGCAGGCCGCTCGCGGATTTCTCATCGACCGTCTTGACAAACATAAAGTCGTGAAAAGCCTCGCCCGGACGTAACACAGGTATTACTACTTAAGGGTTCCAGAGTTCCAGAATCTCGCGATTCCCGTGGAGAAGTGAGTAGATCTATTGGCGGTGGAGAGGTTATGTATCCACGTGTTCGGCATTTTCCGTTTAACAGAGTCTTTATTGTCAAAAGAATATGGTCAAGGATGCTCTACGGTAGTGAGCGTAACAATTATGATGAGTGAGATATTCAATTGTATTAATTGTATCCGCCTACAATGATCTATACCTGTTACGGGTGCACGTGCTCGATTCGCGCCGCGTGTAGAGCCTGAGCCGTCGTTGTTGATGTACCGTTTATTTGATTATGATACACTGTAGCCAGATTTTGTCCCACTGGTACCATACGGGCAAGTGTGCGTGCTTGTCTGTGAAGAGCCGCGTGAACAGAAGAACGGCAGTATGCTGCATCTCCCTTCCACCAACGTCGTGTGACGTGTGACCGTCGTGATATGAGTGAGTCCGTGGTCTGAGTGAGCGTGCCCCAGATAATGCGTCAATCCAAAGGTGAGTGCAATGTGTATAGAGGTAAAGTCCGTGAAACCGTGAAAATGCCAATGTGCTCTCGATGATCATTGGAACGATAATGACCGACAAATCCGGCGGGAACGCCGCCCGCGTGCCGCGCCCAATAAAGGCGCGTTTGCATGGTTCCGCATGTGAGCCGGCCCTCAGGCCGCCTTGAGGATGCCGCGACGATGATCCATCCGGCGTCGCCGCCATCTCAAATAGGATCTGACCCCCCTGACCGCTTGAAAAATGCGCTTGTCACGACCCGATTGGCGGTTTCGCGAAAAGGGGAATTTTCACGACGTTACAGCCGGGAAGCCACTTGTAATTTCTCCTTTAGTCGAGAGGCCACGGAGTGCGACCTCAGCGACTTGGGGATCCTGGCGATGTTTTATTGGTCGAGCGCGATGAGTTTCGGATAGAGGCGTTCGCGCCTCTTTTGTATGTATACCTCAAACCGCGGATCGGATCTCGGCACAGTCGCGGGATATATCGGTGCTTCTAATTTCAGCGGGATAAGTTTCCACTTCGCGGATTTACCGGTCTTTACTGAACTCGCGGATGACTTTATCACTAATATGTTTCTAGCGGAAGGCTTTACTTCTCTTACATTGCTTACGGAAGGCTTTACTACCCTTAAGTTGGGTCTAATGGTACGACACTCGACTATACGCGGTTTTGGGGTTGGCGGCGGAGGCCTGTTAGTTTCTGACGGTATAGCGTAGAAGTTCCTGAGGAGTTTCCGTAGTTGATTCTTCCGGCCGGCTCTCTTTTGTATAGGCATTCGGGATAATGCTGACTTTTTGGTCTCGAGGTGGATGTATATGCCGTCAAGCGATCGTCCTCTTGTTGGCGGGTAAATGGACAGTAAGGTGAGGGTAAGTGTGGGGTTGAAGGAATACGTGTCGTCGAGCTAACGTCCTCTCGTTGACGGGGTAATAGAAACGTAAGGTGAAGGTAAGTGTGAGGTTGTAGGCATATATGTCGTCGAGCTAACGTCCTCTCGTTGACCGCCTGGATATGTGTGGTGAGGAAATACTTAGACGTAGAGCGTTATGGAAGGCTTCATTTACTTTTAAGAACCGCGATGGTTTAAATGAACGAAAGAATTTTGTGTAACAAAGGTCTATATGTTGACTTTGATTATATGATTCTTACAATATTGATTTATACGATTGAACAATTAAAGGAACTAGATTCTACCTTAATAATTAATACAGTGTTAGGTGAGTGTCGAACCGGCAAGTCAGTTTCCTTACCGAGAGTAGCCTTGGTCGAGTCTTCAGATGTAGCTTCAGCACTGGTTCTTTTGATTAAGGGGTTACACCACCTTGAGCTTTTAAGAAAAACGATTTTTTTTCCTTGTTTCATTACTTGTACTTTCAAGAAGAATTTGCGATGTTAAGCACGTTAATATTCCAAAAATTACCAGAGTTATAGCAACTTGAAGTGAGTACGGCAGAGAGTCGTTGAAAGCGTCTGTCCGCTCAGATAGGCATATCCCTTTGTAACCGTTATTGAAGGTCTGTTATTGTTTGTTAATAGAAGTGCTCGCGTAGATGTAAAGCGAGTGGATAGTGGACGGGTGAGTCGCAAGTAAGCGCAGGCGGTGAAGTTATAAAAAACACAATATACTATTTATTTATGACACTAAATAACAGTTATATACACACTGAGTGAACCCGTGTTGAGTTGCACCGTACGAGAGATAATAGTGAGAGAAAAGAGTTGATGTGAAACCGTCTTATTTGAGAACCGTGTGAGGTAGTACAAGAAGTGACGTCCGCGTGATACAATGGTTGCGAGGTGAGTGAGAATAAAAGGCGGGCGCCGGAAGCGCACCGGCTCGTCACGTGAGTTCTCGAAAGGTAATCGATTAGATCTGTATTGACGCTGATAGGTGGACAAGTTATCGATTCGAGATCTCGCATGAGTAATGATCGTGAAGTGAGGTGAAGTTAGTCGGCAATATAGATTTCTCTGACAGTTATAATGAAGCCAAATGATTTCGGAATGGATCTTTACGCGTCTATAGAAGGACTAGGAATGTTTGGACCAGAAATCGCAGATTAAAGGTAACAAACAAAAATTCTGGATCTTAACATGCTGACGCGGTACTTTTTCTTCTTTTGTGTTTTACTCGAAACGAGTTTTCTCAAACTGGTGGACACAATATCTCGAATACTACTGAACTGATTTTATTCAAATTTACACTATATCTTCTCTACGCTAATATCTATTAAGTATCATAGCCGTTTTTTGATCGGATGCCTCATAAATTTGTTTTTAATGTTTTAGGATCCAATTTTTAACGAAAAAATCAATATCATGTTACAAACGGCGGTGAGTAAAAGGAAAGAAAGGGCAGGCGTGCGAAAAGAAAAGAGAGCGAAGGAGGCGGTGCGGAGAGAGAGCGAATAGGCGAAGGGAGAGAGAGAGAGAATTGCGCGCGGAGAAGGAAAGTGGGAGATGTAAACAGGATATAAATAGGAGAGGCGGAAAGCGGAAAGTAGAATAAGTAGAATAAGTAGAATAAGTAGAGCAAGTAGAAATAAGTAAATTAAGTAGGAATAAGTAAGATAAGGAGAGATAAGGAGGATGAGAAGAGGAAGGGTGTAAATGTATGGAGGAGAGAGAAGGGAGATGTAAACGGAAATTGTAACCCGAAAGGGAACAATAAACATGTACAATACAATACAAACGGCGGTCAATTCCACAAAAATGTTTAAAAAATGTTTTCCCTATGCTACTATTTAGCTATTACGTTTATTTACATGAAAATTGCTGACTTTTTTTTTCAAACGAATTTTGACCATGCTACATGTTCCACCGTCGGCGAGCATCACAGCGAAGGCGTTTTGCGGGTCACCTTATATCTCCGCTATTTGTAAATATTTTTTAGTCATTTTTATATGATATATTCACTGATGTATATTGTAAATAGTGATAATAAAATCAATTTTGTATAGTTAATAGTTGCGTCAAAAAAATTGTCTCATTTTGTGCCACTTTTTCCAAGTGCTAAGGTGGTGTAACCCCTTAATGATTTACGCTTTTGAGTTTATGATTTAGTTCTTTGAAATTGAGATTTAGTTTGAATGGAATTGGAACTGAGCTGAGCATTTCTACTACAGATCTTGAACAAAGGAATTTAATATACTGTTCTTCAATATGATGTGACTATTTGTCTTCAAGAGGAATTAACTGATCTTCAAGAAGGAATTAAGAACACTCTCTCTCTCTAAGAAGAAATTAAGTACACTCTCTGATTTTCTGGTCCGACCCGGACTTAAATCTAGTTACTAGGGCCCGCCGCTATGGAAGGGGTACGGCCCTTAGCGTGGGGGATCGGCGCCGGCGCGTTGGTGGAACGCAGTCCACTTGGAGCCCCGCGTGCGCTTTTACTTAGAACTAATGCCCTAGCGGTCGATGGGCATAGACGCAAAGATATATAGACTTATAACTCGATTCTATGTTACTATGGCTTAAACTAGGTGAATGTGAACGAGTGAGGGAGATATTCCGTCGCTCGTTCACTTAGGCGATCTCTCGGAGTGCCTTCAAGATACTAGCCGGCTACATTAGTTCTTATGGTTAAAGGCGCGTCGAAAATGGTGTCGGTAACAGCTGGCCGTCACAGCGCTTATTTGAAAAAGTTTGTGATCTCGAAAGTACAGAACAGAATTTATTTATTTTTTTGCCTCATAATACTTTAGGGTTTTAAAAATGCTTCTTACAAATTTTAGGTGTAAATATTGTAAAACGGCGGCACCGCAACCGTTGTAGTGAATGTCCTCCGCTGATTCGGTTGGAAGTGTATATCAGCTATGGCGACTCAGAAAAAAAACGTGCTTATTGGTAACTGTTGCGTATTCATAGTCGTCTCGGGCGGCCGGCCAATGGGCGCCCGCGACTTTCTCGCTTTAATCATTCATGCGCTCGATACTTGGGCGTACTCTATGTAAACGCGCCTGCTAATTAGCAGCGCCGCGTCGCGTTCTTCTCGGCAATTGTTCACGCGCGCTCCCGCGCGCTCTCGCGACGGCCATTACCGCTTACTGTCTCTTAGTGTCAGGTGGCCTTCTCTTGTGCGAATTATTCTTGCGACTTAATAGTGATTTCTCGGTTCAACTCCAAGAATTCTAGTATAAAGTGGAAGGGAATAGTCTCCTCTATTACTCGGGCTTTCTCTCACCAATGTAAATAGTAGATTAAGTGCGTTTAGTGAATAAAAGCGTCAGGAACTTCTCAACCTACGCGTTATAGTTTTCGTGCCGGCCACGTACCGTGTAGTGTACTGCGGTTTTCTCCTCATTGTCACAAACCACACCCACGCCAAACTAGACTCCTCAGGCACTAGCCTAACTCAAAAACAGTGACAAATGTGGCTACAATGTAGTGTAGGGATTTTTCCTCCCGATTATCGGGGAAGTAGCAGCGAATCATAGAACACAAAATATATTTATGAATGATATTTTTCGAGGAAAAAATATTAATAAAGAAAGAACTAGACAACTTATCGGAAAAATCCCACGCTACATTGTAGCCACACTTGCACCACAGTAAGCATTTTTTTTCTGAGTCGCCATAGCTGAGATACACTTCCAACCGGATCAACGGAGGACCTTCACGGCAACGATTGCGGTGCCGCCGTTTTACAATATTTACACCTAAAATTTATAAGAAGCACTCTTAAAACCCTAAAGTACTATATGACCAAAAATAAATAAATTCTGTTCCGTACTTTCGAGATCACAAACTTTTTCAAATAAGCGCATCTTCGAGCGGTCAGAGTGGTCAGACCCCTTAAGATTACGCATCCCGGTGATTGTTCCCAATCACGCCAGTCGACTATAAACGTTCGAACTTGCACAGCGCGCAACCGTTTCCCTTTAACTTCAATCTACAATTCTCCTTTCTTTCGCCTGTTAGTTTTTTCTTTCTCATTAGATTCACTTTACTTTGCTTCATTTCCTTTCTGTTTCTTATTCCATAGATTAAGCACGCGTAATTGTTAGTTGCTTTAGTGTACATATTTTGCTTTGCGTAGTTGTGGTTAGTCGCTTTGTTACCTGTTCTTTGGTTTGTATTCGCTTTACTTAGACTAATTACTTGTACTGCAGGTATACTCGTTTTTCAGTTCCGTTTTGTCCTTAGTTTAATTGTATATATTCTCTTGAGTTAATAAATTAGTTAATTTATAAAACTCATTTTTTCGTTATCGCTCCCAGTCTTGCGTTCCTTTTGTAAATGGAGTTATCATACCGAGCTTAATTTGAGCCGGCTGATCTCCTAACAGAAACGAATTAAACGAATTTTTCACGTCAATCAGAATCAGATCACATATCTTGCCTGTCTTCCTGCATGCCTCAGCAAATTCTGTGACCGCCCTAATGGCATCTGCAGTGCCCACCTTCCTCTTGAAACGCTTCTGGTGAGTATGGAAAGGGTCAAACCCAATCTGCCTTTCCAATACCGTTTTCACAAGCAGGTCCCACATTTTTGTCCACGCCAGGGGAACACTTATAGGCCTATATGCTGAAGGTTTATCCGGATTTTTTCCAGGTTTAGGAAGCAGGATAACTCTTGCTGCCTTCCAGACGACCGGAAGCTGCCCTGTTTTTAGGGTTTCCGCAAACCCTCTGCCACAATCGTGGAGATAAATGGTTCAAAATTGCTGCAACGATATCGGCTGGGGTCGGATCAATATCCGGGGCTTTACCCGCTTTTAATTTCTTTACCGCAGCTAAGATATCCGAATCACTTAATACCACAGCGTCTGGTTCGCCAGTAATTCCAGTTAAGTCCGGAAAGAACTCATTATGCTGAGTTGTTGTTCCAAATAATTGAATTATGATACGTTCTACTTTATCTTTGGGTAAAGTAAGTCTTATAATTATTTTGACTGCCTTTTAATATCTTCATTACAGTTCTATAAAGTTGCCCCCACGGATCTAAATCCAAAGTACTACAGAATGCTTTGCATTTATTTTCCTTACTGTCTACTGAAACACGCGGTTGTGTCGTGGAGCGGACTAAGGTCGCTGTCTTATAATTAGTCTGAAAATACACGCACTCGTTGCAATATATATTAGTTTCTTTATTCTAATCAAACACGAAAAAATTGAATAAACCGAAGCGAACGGCACAGTTTAGCTCGAAGAATCGCACAATAATCTCTTTATGTTCGCTCGGCTCAGAATAGCTCTGATCGCACCGGAGGTTCGCACAAGAAGGAGGAAGCGCGCAACAGGCTTCTAGAACATGTGCCCTGCGACCTCCAGGAGTCGCCCGAACGTTGCATTCGAATTTTAACCGTATTTGTCTCATAACAAATAGCAGACTCCTGGCGGCCGGAGGGCCCTGCGATTTCAGGGGAGCTGGCGGGTGAGACGCACCGCGGGCACTGTGGTGAGCGCGCACCCTGGCGAGGGCTACGTGCGTCGACGCTCGTAGCTCGCGCGCAGAGGCGCGCAATGCGCAGCCGCGAAGTGTGCTCCGATCACCGCGAACTCGGCGCGAACGGGGAATCTCGGACACTTACTCTTATATATTGCGATCTTTAATTCTTTTTTATTATTTTTATAGGTGCAGTGCTTCTCTTCGGTATCTGTTTATTTATTGAGGTGCCCGCGTAGGTGTTATGAGAGAGGATGGTGGAACGGTGAGTGAAGTAGTACGCACAGGCGGTTGAAGTAACAAAAAACACAATGGTCTTAATACTTACAAAAGAAACAACACTTAACTATACAAAGACTGATCACTGATTGAGTTATACCGTAGGAGTTATAATAATAGGCAAGAATTGAAGTGAAACCGTGCGGAGTATGAAAACGAGAAACTGTTCTATAGCTACTAACTTCTCACTCGAGGTGAGTGAGAAAAAGGCGGGCCGGGAGCGCACCGGCTCGTTACATAAGGTCTCGAACTGAATCGATTAGATCTAGGGTGATCGATGATAGGTGGACAAGTTATTGATTCGGGATCTCGCATAGTTAATGAGTGTGACGCAAGGTGATGTTTATCGGTAACATAGATTTCTCTGACACGGACAGATGGGAGCATTTGTATTGCGACGGCGAATTAAATGAGTTGCGCCCACGGACTTCTCATTATGCCGGCAACCTTCTGCCTTGATCTTAAGTCTAGCTCGGCCGGCAGTTAGGCGAGTGGCACGTACGACTACGGTCATGCGAACTCGGCTTGACACACAGAAAACACTAGAACAATAATATCAAAATATGTGTCCATACAAGGTTCTCTTGTACGACGGGAAACAGAAAAGATTACCCTGAACGGTGGATGACTTGGCTCGTGGGTCGATGAAGAACGCAGTTAAATGCGCGTCAAATTGTGAACTGCAGGACACATGAACTTCGACATTTCGAACGCACATTGCGGTCCACGGATACAATCCCCGTGTCACGCCTGGCTGAGGGTCGTTTACGTATAAACAAACTGTTTGCGTCCCCTCTCCGGAGGGATTGCGCATGGGCGAACGTTGGACTTTCGTTGTTTCTTTATGTCTCTATTCTCGTGTAGAATATACAGAAGACTCTAAAAGGAATTTGGAAGGAACCTGATTTGGGTGTACCCTTAGCTCGTGTACGACGGTGTCAGGGATAGGCCTATGTGGCGTACCCTTCTTTCGTGCACGCTGCTGAAGGCGGGACTCTATTTTTGCTTCTATCCCGATCTTTCCCCCTCTGCGTGAACGAGTTATATCAAGACTAACGTCGTTTGAAATGATGCGAAAAATGCAAATCTTCAATGCAAACGGACGATCGCGAGCGGTTCGTCCAGTCCACGATGTCTCTTCACCTTTGACTGTGCGCGTATTGAGACTGTCCTCGTTTTGCAGGGAACTCATTACGCCGGTATGTTAGGATTAGAAAGAGTGTTCGGACAGTCGGTGCTTGATCGCGATGACATTGCATAGAAAGGGCGTATATTAGAAATGACTTCACAACCTCAGAGCAGGCGAAATTACTCGCTGAATTTAAGCATATTACTAAGCGGAGGAGAAGAAACTAACTAGGATTTCCATAGTAGCGGCGAGCGAACAGGAATTAGCCCAGCACTGAATCCCGCGGTTCTGCCGCTGGGAAATGTAGTGTTCGGGAGGGTTCGACTATCCCGAGACATCGAACTTCGTCCAAGTCCATCTTGAATGGGGCCACTTACACATAGAGGGTGCCAGGCCGGTAGTAACTGGGAGGTGTCTCGGGAGAACCTCTCCTTAGGGTCGGGTTACTTGAGAGTGCAGCTCCAAGTGAATGGCAGCTCCATCTAAGGCTAAATATAACCACGAGACCGATAGCGAACAAGTACCGTGAGGGAAAGTTGAAAAGAAATTTGAGGAGAGAGATCAAGGGTGCGTGAAACCGTTCAGGGGTGAACCTGAGAAACCCGAAAGTTCGAATGGGGAAGTTCATCGTCAGTGCCACTGGCTTCGCGGTGGTTGGCTGTTATTTTGTCTGATAGTTCTGTGCACTCTTACTTTCTAGTTTTAAGTTTCGTGCGTACCGCCATATTGTTTTGTTTCTAATCGATTCTCCAACTGTGAGAGCGATCGACCCAGCCCGAATCGATGAGTCTTGGTATTGCGATCGAGCCGGCTAGAGGGAGTGTAAGACAATGTCGGACAAGACGCACATCGTTCACGTTTCGGTGAATAAAACAAGAAGAAAAATCTAAAGAGATCTTTTCCATCCACGCATTCCTGTCTAGTGTTTTACGAAAACCACATTGGCGACATCTAGGACCTCGGTTCTAAAATACGTCGCCGCTGTGCTACGTCCGGTGTCGTCGGCGTGCACTTCTCCCCTAGTAGGACGTCGCAACCCGTTGGGTGTCGGACTACGACTTGGGTGGTTGTCCGTTTCGTCGCTTTGGCCTTCGTGACCGACCCCCGGTGCCTCAACCCGTCCGAATACCCGGGGGTATTTCGCGATGGTATTCGGCCGCAATCCAATCGAACGAACTGGGTCATTGGCTCGTCGCAAGAACGGTCAGTGTCCCGTATGGTACGGACTTAGTGCCGTCCCGGGTCTGACCAACTGTTGGCTGTTGGTGTCCTCTGACAGCCCGCTTACTTGTTTGAGAGGCTATTGCTTTGCGTACTCTCAGGACCCGTCTTGAAACACGGACCAAGGAGTCCAACGTGTGCGCGAGTCATTGCGATAACAAAACCTAAAGGCGAAATGAAACTGAAGGTCGACCTGGTGTCAACAGAGGGAGAATGGGCTGCTAAGAGTGGCTTGGCACTCCCGGAGGGTCTCGTTCTCATTGCGAGAAGAGGCGCACCTAGAGCGTACACGTTGTTACACGAAAGATGATGAACTATGCCTGATCAGGACGAAGTCAGGGGAAACCCTGATGGAGGTCCGTAGCGATTCTGACATGCAAATCTGTTTGTTAATTTAAGTGCTCGCGTAGATGGAAAGCGAGTGGATAGTGGACGGGTGAGTGGCAAGTAAGCGCAGACGGTGAAGTTATGAAAGCACAATAAACTATTTATTTAATACACTAAATAACAGCTATTTACACACACTGAGTGAACCCGTGTTGAGTTGCACCGTACGAGAAGTAATAATGAGAAAAGAGATGAAGTGAAACCGTCTTATTTGAGAACCGTGTGAGGTAGTGCAAGAGGTGACGTCCGCGCGATACAATGGTTGCGAGGTGAGTGTCGCGAGGTGAGAGAGAATAAAAGGCGGGCGCCGGAAGCGCACCGGCTCGTCACGTGAGTTCTCGAAAGGTAATCGATTAGATCTGTATTGATCGCTGATAGGTGGACAAGTTATCGATTCGAGATCTCGCATGAGTGATGAGCGTGAAGTAAGGTGAAGTTAGTCGGCAATATAGATTTCTCTGACATATCCGCCCGCCATCAGCGAGTGCGCTGATGTAATTGAAGTTGATGTCCAGGTGTAAGTTGGATCACCCCGTTTGGTGAAGTGGGAGTGGCGCAAGCTTTGCGATCGGCCGCATGAGAGTGGTTGTTGCCGTCTTGATGGTCACTACCCTGGTGAGACCTTCCTTCCCTGGATGGAGTGTGATGACCCGTGCTAGTGGCCATTCGGATGGTGGGAGTCTCTCATCGGTGATGAGCACGAGTGAACCCAGCTTGATGTCATTGGAGGGATGATGCCACTTGGAGATTGATTGCTGCCGTTGTAGGTAGTGAGCCGACCATTGATTCCAGAATTGTTGAAGTTTTTGTTGAAGTAGTTGCCATCGAGAGAGCCGACCGATTTTCACATCGTCGAGTGACGGTTCAGGCAGGGTTGTAAGCGCACCGCCTGAGAGAAAGTGGCCAGGTGTGAGTGCTGAGATGTCGTCGGGGTCGTCGCTGAGTGCCTCCAGTGGTCTTGAATTTAAGACCGCCTCTATTTGAGTGAGCACCGTGGTGAGCTCTTCAAATGTGAGCAAGGTGTCGCCCACCGTGCGACGGAGGTGAAACTTCATGGACTTCACCACCGCTTCCCATTTGCCACCCATGTGTGGCGGTGCCGGTGGATTGAAGTTCCATTGAGTTCTGTCCCTTGACAGAATTGAAGTGATGGCCTGATGTTCGCGAGTGCTCTGGATGAATAGTTTCTGGAGGCTGATGTCTGCACCGATGAAATTGGTGCCGCAATCAGAGTAGACCGTGTGTGGGATGCCCCGTCGTGACGTGAATCGGCGGTAAGCGGCAATGAATCCTTCCGTGGAATAGCCGCTCACCGTCTCAAGGTGGACTGCTGAAGTGCTAAAACAAACAAAAATGCAAATCCACCCCTTTGAAGTTTTCGCGCCGCGACCCTTCCAAGTCTTCATGGAGTATGGCCCGGCGTAGTCCACACCCGTGTGGTGGAAAGCTCGAGATGGTGAGACGCGTCACTCTGGCAGCTGGCCCATGAGTTGTTGGGCTCGTATCCCTCTCTGTCGTGCACAGGGCATGAACCGAAGGATGTGGGACTTTACTGGCGCCCTGCCTCCAATAATCCAAAAAGATTGTCGTACAGTTGCCAGAGTAAGCTGAGTGCCGCCATGGAGAGTGCGTTGATGTGCGTCGTCTATGACCAGCGACGATAGTCGTGAATGGCGAGGTAGTATGACTGGGTGTTTTTCGTCGTGGCTGAGTGCTGACATGTTGAGTCGGCCGCCGACTCGTATGACTCCTTGGTAATCCAGGAATGCAGTAAGGCGGTTGAATGGATGATTCTTCGGCAATGTCCCATGTGAGCTAAGCGTCCTCAGCTCATGTGAAAAAAATGCCGCTTGAGTTGACTTGATCCAGAATATCCGAGCTCTTTCCATATTAGCAGATTGAAGTGACGTGATTGGTGATGAGTCTGAAGTTCCCTTGAATTTTGAAAGTGCTCTGAAACAAATAGCTGTGAGTCGAAGTAGTTTGTGAAGTGAAGAGTATTTGTAGATGAAGTCCCAATGGTAGTCGATTTTGGGCGCGGCTGCCGTAAGTGAAATGCCTGGACGAGCTTCTAGTGCACATGAGTCGTCCAATTCCGTCGGTTGAGGTGGCCATGAGGCTGGTGATTGTGTTATCCATGGTGGTCCCGTCCACCATAGGGCATGCCTTTCGAGTTCCTTTGTGGTTACGCCCCGCGAAGCGCAATCAGCTGGGTTTGATGTTCCCGGTACATGTCTCCAATGACCAGTTGGAGTGAGTTCTTGAATCTGTGTCACTCTATTCCGTACGAAATCCTTCCACCGTGAGGGGTGAGTCTTGATCCATGTGAGGGTGACTTGTGAATCCGTCCACATATGAGTATCCGTAATCTTATATTGTAGTGTGGCTGTGACGTGCTTCACGCGTTTTGAAAGTAGCAGCGCTGCAGAGAGTTCTAATCTCGGGATAGTGAGTGTCTTGATTGGAGCTACTTTAGTTTTTGATGTGACGAGTGAAGCCTTGGCGCCTGTGGACGGTGAAGTTGTCACAATGTACACTACCGCTGACATTGCGAGTTGAGATGCATCAGAGAAACCGTGAATTTCAACCGTGGAGTTCGTGTAAGTGTGGAACCACCGTGGTATTGAGAGCTTGGCCAAACATTTGAAGTCTTCTCTGATAGCCAACCATCGTGTTGAAATTCTGACCGGTAATGGGTCATCCCAGTTGAGTTTGTGCAACCAGAGTTCTTGGAGAAGCATCTTTGCTCTGATTACAACTGGTGAAATGAAGCCGAGTGGATCAAATATCTGTGCCACTTCAGATAGGACGTGTCTCTTTGTAAGTGCTCCCGCATGGTCTTGAAGTTGTGGAAAGAAGGTGAAGTTGTCAGTTTGAGGGTGCCACCGTAATCCGAGTATTTTGGTCGCGCAGTCGTCGAAAGATATTGATGTTGATGCTTCATTTGAGGAAGTTGTCTTGAGGAGATCGTGACTTGTTGAGTGCCACTTTGCCAAAGGAAATCCGCCCGCGTTGGACAATCCCGTTAATTGTTTAGCAACCCGTTTGAGTTGACGCACTGAATCCGCACCCCCGAATATATCTTCAACGTATCTTCCCTTCGTGATTGATGGTAAGGCAAGTGGATAATGTTGGCCCTCGTCTTCAGCCAACTGCAAGAGTGTTCTTATCGCCAAAAATGGAGCTGCCTTTGTTCCGTATGTAACCGTGGTGAGGTGGTATGAAGTTTCATTGAAGTTCTCGTCAATCCACAATATTCGCTGCAGATCCGAATCATCCTTGTGTACCCGTATCTGCCTGTACATCTTGGTGATGTCAGTTGCGAATATGTGACGGTGATGTCTGATCCAAGTGAGCACATCCGTGACGTCCAGCAGTAGATTTGCACCTGTGTACATGAGGTCATTTAGAGATTTCCCAGATGATGTGGAACTTGAGCCACTGAACACAACCCGTAGTTTTGTTGTGGTGCTGTCAGGCCGTAGGACTCCGTGGTGAGGCAAATAATATGGTTGAAGTGAAACCTGAGTCGACGTGCCACCGTGTGAGACCCTCAACCCTCCTGAAGCCGAAGCTTCATGTGCCAAGGTCATCTCACTAGTAACACTGCCAACATCAGGTTTACCTTGTTGAGTTATCCGTGTTGAGTTGCCTCCCACTGGTTGCATGTGTCCAAGTTTCTCATATTCCCTCATGAATGAAGTGTACATTTGTTTGTATGTGTCATCTCTTGAGAATTTTCTTAAAGTGCGTTGAAGGCACTGATGTGCCGTTGAATATGAAGTTCCCAGGAGTGATGTTGGAGATTTTAATGGTATACGCACAGTATACCGTCCAGATGTGTCACGAGAGTGAGTTGAATTGAAGTGATCCTCGCACTTTTGCTCCTCAGGTGTCAGTTTGTTGACGTTATCCATCCTAACCTCCTCTTGAGTCCAAAATTTGGTTAAGAGATCTTGAAGTTCACAATTTTGACGTTGCACTGACACATGGTAAGTAAGAGATGACACTGCAGGAGCTGATGACACTTAGCCTGTAATAAGCCATCCAAATATTGAGTGCTGTGCTATTGGCATTGATGGATCGCCCTTGATGACGTCAGGCAAAATGATGTGACCATAGAAATTTGCTCCCAAAACTATATCAATTTTGCGTGGTGTGGTGAAGTCTGGATCTGCCAGCTGCAGGTTCTTGAGGTGAGGCCATGAGTGACTCAGAGGCTGGAATGATGGCAGTATTGACGTCACATTCTTTAAGATGTGTGCTCTCACCGTAACAGTTTCCTTGCTGTAAATTGACTGCAGCTTGAGTGACGCCACGCCTCTTGTTTCTGCTGATTTTGTTCCACCAATGCCAAGGATGGAGATTGACGAGTGTTGACGTGGTACGTTGAGGTCCTTGATGAGTTTCTCCGTGACAAAAGAGAGCTCTGATCCAGGATCTATTAACAGACGAGTGATTTGATTGCATACCGTGGAGTGCGCCGTGGCTATTGCTGTGGCGAGCAGCGATGAGTCGGTTCCTGTGACGTGTACTGAATTCTTTATTGTGACGTGCTGATTGTTGATCTCCCTGGTGACGTGCTCCGTTTCTTGAGGTGAGGTGAGTTGCTTGACGACTGCACCGAAATCTTATTGACGTGCTGATGTGTTTGGCCGTGTTGAGGTGGTGGATGAGGTAGTTCCGTGGTAGGCATTATCGTGCAGCATAGTGTGGTGCCTGCCAGAGCAATTTGCGCAGCTCATGGCGTTGCAACAGGCAGCCACACTGTGCCGTCCCAAACAATTAAAACAGAGCCGCTTCGCAACGACTATTGCCCGACGTTGATTGACTCCGAGATTGCGGAACTTTTCACACCGCACCATGAAGTGCTCTTCATTACAGCAATCACATACATATTTTGAGGAAGTGGGCTCTTGCCGTGGTTGACGTGCAGGCGTTGACGTGCTCGTGGTGTGTGAGGTGCGCCGTGGTTGTTGCTGCTGCTGTGATGTGGAGCCTTCAACCCTTTCGAGTGCGCGCGCTCGAGCGCGTATGAAGTCCTCCAATTTCGTGAACGTGGGATATTCCGTTGAGTTCCCCAGTGAAGTTTCCCACTGTTCATATGTCGCCCGATCGAGTTGCCTGGTGAGGTGGTGAAGGAGGATGCAGTCACCGAGATCTGCCACTTCGAGTGACTGCAGAGACGTCCGTGCTTCCGCCGTTCGTGAGATCAGTTCCGTGAGTCCCTTTGCCGTTCCTTGACTAGTGCTCCGTTGCATGAGGTGGGTGAGTTGAGAGTCGATCAGCAACCTCCTGTTACGGTATCTTCGTTCCAGCAACTCCCACGCTGGTTGAAATGAGGTGGCGCTAACAGGAAGGTTGGCTACGACCGAGGCTGGCTCTCCGGCCAAGCAGCCACGGAGGTAGTGGAGACGTGCAATGTCACTCAACTTGGGGTTGTTGGTGACAAGTTGAGTGAAGAGATCGGAAAAGGAGGGCCATTCCATATAATCGCCCTTGAATGTGGGCAGGGTGATGTCCGGGAGTCTTGTGTGAAGTGTGTCCGTGGTTGCTCGTGTCGCCGTGTGAGATGCCGCCGTGAGTGCCCGTTTGAGTTTTGTGAGGTGAAGCCGCGCCGTCCTGTATGCTTTGGCCTCCCTGCCGTGTGAGTCCTAGTAGTTGGTTCCCTCCGATGTTTGCTCAGGATAGCTGGCACTCGAATAGTTTTAACGTATTGCGAGTATCATCTGGTAAAGCGAATGATTAGAGGCCTTGGGGCCGAAACGACCTCACACTATTACCAAACTTTAAATGGGTGAGATCTCTCGCTTGCTTGAATGTTGAAGCCATGAGGTTTGGGATCAGAGTTCCCAAGTGGGCCAATTTTGGTAAGCAGTACTGGCGCTGTGGGATGACCCAAATGCCGAGTTAAGGCACCTAAGTCGACGCTTATGGGATACCATGAAAGGCGTTGGTTGCTTAAGACATCAGGACGGTGGCCATGGAAGTCGGAATCTGCTATGGAGTGTGTAAAAACTCACATGCCGAAGCGACTAGTCCTGAAAATATATAGCGCTGAAGCGTTACGCCTATACTCGGCCGCCAGCGGCAAGAGAGTGCGGTTGCCGTATTATTTACGGCGCCGCTCATGAAACCCTAACGAGTAGGAGGATCACGGCGGTGTCCGCAGAAGGGTCTGGGCGTGAGCATACCTGGAGCCACCGTCGGTGCAGATGTTAGTGATAGTAGCAAATACTCCAGAGAGGCCCTGGAGGACTGACGTGGAGAAGGGTTTCGTGTGAACCGCCGTTGCACACGAGTCAGTCGATCCTAAGCCCTAGGAGAAATCCTATGTTGATGACGGTGTGCTAATAAGGAACACACTGATACAAATTATATGGTGACTTGTACGAGAGTATCGACTTAATTGACAGCCAAAAATTTGACCAACCAAAAATACACACCACTCGGGCGAAAGGAAATCCGGCTGCTATACCGGAACCCTGCAGCGGAACCGTTTCCAATTCAGCCCTTCGTCAGAGAGTTCGTCGGGATAACCCAAAGTGACGTGGAGACGCCGTCGAGAGATCCGGAAAGTGTTTTCTTTTCTGTATAAGAGTTTGAAAACCTCTAGCAGGGGGAGAAGGTTTGGAACCTTCCCCTCGGGCCTTGAAACTTCCGGAGAGGGCCGCGTAGATGTGTCGCGCTGGTTCGTACCCATATCCGCAGCAGGTCTCCAAGATGAAGACCCTCTAGTCGATAGATTAATGTACGTGAGGGAAGTCGGCAAATTGGATCCGTAACTTCGGAATAAGGATGGGCTCTGAGGAGCAGGGCGTGTCGGGCTTGGCCGAGAAGTGGGATTGGCTGATGTGCCGGGCCTGGGCGAGGTGAACAACCGGTTCGTCCGGTTGGGATGCGAGCTCGGTCACGTGCCTTGGCTTCTCACGGATCACCCTTGCTGCGAGGCTTCCTTTGGCGTTCAGCCGACATGGTCGTCCTCTTCGGCCGCCATTTAACGCTCAACTCAGAACTGACACGGACTAGGGGAATCCGACCGTCTAATTAAAACAAAGCACTTCGATGTCCCTCACTTGTGTTGACGCAATGTTATTTCTGCCCAGTGCTCTGAATATCAACGTGAAGAAATTAAATTAAGCACGGGTAAACGGCGGGTGTAGCTACGACTCCCTTAAGGCTTCGGCACTGGGAGTGTCCTGGTTACAGGGATGGTGATGCGATTACAGACCTCTTGTTAGGTCGTCCAGCCTCTCCCATCCCAGTCGTACTCTTACCTCCTAGTGGTCCCGCTGGAGAACGGGATTTTGTGTGTTTGGGAGCCTGCATATGCAGGCTGCGCAAGCGGCTGTCCGTATGTAGGATCTCGTAAACACACAAAATAACAGCTAAATTGGAGTACGAGAAACCTACGCGGCACAATTACAGCACCCGTCATCGTAGTGCACAAATGATCGACGAGCAATGGTGCATATAAACTGCTCCTATTTTCGTCGCATCACCTGTTAGAGCAAAAATTAAACGGACCTTTATTGTACGGTGTTCGGTCCGATGATATGGGATAGTCTCGCGGGGTAGTAAATAGTACTGGTTTTTGACGGCAATGGTCATACGAGAGAAGCGTGTTGAATTAACCGGAGCGAGAGCCGATCTGTATCTTTGCGAGATACGAAGAAATTAGAATAAAAGGTAGAAACTCAAACTGCCTGTTTACAGGATAACATTTACATTTATAATTAAAAAATTAAGTATTACAAATTAGTTTACTTAGGCTCTTTAAACACAGGCACTCTGGTCGATATAAGAATTGGAACCTAATTTTTTTTACTTTTATTTTCTTAGTACTGCCAGACTCTGATCTCAGATCATTGTGCCTCAGCCATTTTAATATAGCTTATTTTAACATAACTTATTATACTGTATTTATTGTATCTAGTTCTATAAATAAGGTTTATATTGCTTTATTTTTAACCTAGTACTAAGTACATTTGTACATTGCAGCTATCTCTTTTTAACTTATACATTCGGGCGAGAAAACAACACATAACTTCCGCTTCGAATTTATTCTCTGAAACTTTATCAGCTTTTGGGCATAACTTCATATTGAAGTCCTGAGAGTGGAAGGGTATATCCCATTTCTTTCTGTGAAAGATAAAGTGCAGGCGAGTACTGAATCGCGTCTCCATCTCTTCTGCGAATATGTTATTGGGCGTGTGCAGTAAGACATTTGCAACGGTAGCCGGCTTGAAAGAACACCTACGTCGGCGTTATTGCAGGGGTCCTAATATAACTACTGATAAAATTTGCCAACACTGTAGGCAACCTACCCTACATATATTGGACTCAGACAACACATAAGACACATACACCCGCAGAAATACAATAATGAGCTTGAATGGCAGGCAGAGAACCCCATTACCAGTGATCGGAAGTGGAAAGATGAGGAACTTGAGGAAAATTCATTAACCGACACTTACATTCCTTTATGCCCCATAGGTTTCTTGAGAGCATCAAATCTCGCCGACTACTGAAGGACTAACAGGACATCATCCGATCGTTAGAAAATGCCGAGCGAGCAACCCCTGAAATTCAAGAAGAGGCATACACCCAACCCATCCCAGAAGCTGCCTCTACCGGCGCCTTGGCTCCCTTAGATGATAACGAAGCTGGGACGTGCCCAGAGACATTCCGAGTCAGTTTGTACCCCAATTGAATAATCCCCACTCCGATGATCCAATTATTGAGGACCCGCTATCTGAAGACACTTTAAACAGAAACATTACAAATCTCCAAACGGCTACGCCGGCTCCGGCGAATGATACTGTTCAAACTTCAATCGCTGTCGAACAACCGGTTGGTGCCAGTACAACTCTCAACCCGGAGGCTCCCATTCACGTTCCTGCCGAGGTACATAGAGTGCACAACTTGGACCCGATTAAAGAATATCTTCTTGAGTTCGTTGAGAGTGAACGTGACACCTGGATAAAACCGACCGTGAGTTAATAAATATTCTGAATAGTGATGCCGTCCAGCTTACTATCCAAGCAGCCAGATCAGTTAATAGATACGCAAGTCTCTTACACAAATACAAAACCAAAGAGCATGCATCAGCTAATAGAAGCCACAGGAAAAGTACAGGTGACAATAATAAAAACAACAACAAGGATATTAGAAATAATTCACATAACAAGAACAATAGTCTCAGAAGTAATACATATAACATAAACAATAACGTAACAAACAAATCATACAACAACAAGAACGTGACAAACAAATCATATAACAACAACAACCCCATACAGAACAGTAACATAACAATCCCAATCATAACAATAATAGCAATAACAATAGCAATAGTGTTTTGTGGCGACCCGGTGTTATGTCGAGGGTGAATGAATGAACACTCGTGTAAATCTTCACTTTAGACTTAACAATTTTATTTTTGGAATACTGATCCAACACCAGGGTTAAAGGTCTTATGAGAGAAAAATACGTCTAGTCGCAAGAAGGTCTGAATTAAGAGTGAGCAAAGCGTACGGAAAAGACGCTGCTCAGAACGCACGGTCAAAAAAGGGGCGTCGCTTCGGCGAAAGCGTTCGAATGCGGGATCTCAAGTGACATATGGTCTAAACGCTGAGCCCAGAGCCTAAGCAACCGATATATATGGTGTCGACATTACACCGGTAACGGGTGGAAGGGTGATTCGGGACGGTGGACAGTCGCGCGGAAGAAAAGTCGAGAGAGAAAGAAAGAATGGAATGAAAAGGGTACGGGGACACGAGATGTTGTAAATAGGAATTAGGTTACTTTAGTCTTAAGGCTTTGTTTAAAGTAAACTGTTGAATTTGACACTGTTGACTTGCAATCCCTCGCTCAACGGATATATTCTGCTACACTTCTGAATTTCGTATATGTACAATGACTCAGAATCTCTTGGAATCGTGAACGGCTTCTCGGAACAAACGTTGCGACGCAAGTGAGGCAATCACGCTTCTGCGTTCGTCGTAACGCCAGCGCGAGATGGTATTGGCGGCGCGTCGATACCAATCAGGCGTACGGAAAAACTTGTCCACCAATCCGTGCACCTTCGACAGTTACGCTCGCAGGCGCAAGTACACGAATTGGCGGTAAAGCGGTAAAGTTGGCGCGCAACGTGCCAGTTTGTTGGCCGCGGAGTGCGGGGCCCCGGGAGGGTAGCCGCAAGACGAGTCCGCGTGAGCAGCCGCGTTTACATGTCTTCTAGTTAGTAGTATCGCAAACAAATAGCAATGGAGGTCTCAATAAAAATAACAACCCAAACTTTAACAACTGCAACAACCCTAATAACAATAGCAATAAGATCATTGTGAGTGAGAGAACACCACCAAACTAGCCCAGAAATAACATCAACCTAAGCATGCAG
This sequence comes from Priocnemis perturbator, assembly GCA_963942575.1. NCBI lineage: Eukaryota > Metazoa > Arthropoda > Insecta > Hymenoptera > Pompilidae > Priocnemis > Priocnemis perturbator. The sequence goes on along the minus strand of CAWWDK010000344.1, from coordinate 1,944,704 downwards.
AATGGAAATATAAGAAAAAAAGGAAAAGAAAGCAGTACAAACACTCTCACGAGAACGTGCAAAATCTGCCAATAGAGCCTTAATCCATGTTACGTCCTACGTCCTCCACCCGCTTTTTCTATAACTATATTCTCGCAACGGGCTCATCGCACCGGGTATCTTCCTAATTAGGCGTGAGTCGCGCATAAATGAAACAAGAGCTGGCGCACCGCGCCACCGAAATTCCTTCACGTAACGCTGACGCCCATCCGGGATGTAATCCGCGCCACGCGAACGAATGACATAACGACCGCGCACAATAGTGATGTAAGTAGAGACATAAGAATGCTGACGCGGAATCAGCTCACGGGCCAACTCCAACGATTGATTAGCGATCCGCGGCAACACATAGTTCTGAGAACGCCAACTTCCAAACGGAAGCTAGGGTGCCAGTTCCACGAAGGACCTGGCGACCCTCAGCAAAACCCACTACTTAAATGGGCCACAAAGCAAGCGAATCTATCAGTCAGTCAGTCACAATTCTCCGCTCCATAGTTAACGTCACGCTCAAGTCGGGCACCAAGTCACTTCAGTTTACTTTCGGCAACTCATTCATCTAAGTTATCAGGCTCCTCAGTCAACCAAGTTCGACCACGATCCATGTAAATTCGGCAACTGTAAACCAGCTAAGTGTACTTCGAGATAAAACATCCAGTCCACTCCCACCATCTGAACATTATTTAATTCACACGACCGTGTCCTTCCTGCACGTCAACACCCAACACCACCACCTCTACCTCTAACCCAGGGACCCCCGCGATCGGCGAGCTACCAGCGAGCGTGGACGCCACCCGGGCTCCCCCGCGGCAGCTCCCGCACCGCACCGGACACGAGCCCTCTGACCGGGGCGACTAGCAGCGAGGTAGCCCGGAAGCCCTCCCTGGCTTCCTGCACCCCGCGCTTACAGCCCCGTCGACTGCTCTCCCGGGCATGGAAAAACCTTCGGGATCGGAAATCCACAACCATACACCCCCACACATCCAGAGCCGTAGCCATTCGGACACCTCCTTCTTACATTCCTCGATACGTCAGTGAGCCGCTCCACTGACGGATCAAACACCCCTCCTTTTTTCGGTGCGATCACTCCTTCCGTCTGTCCTGGATCCCCGGTATACCCGGTGAATGCAGGGTGCCGAAAAACGAGGACGTAACAATCCATAAAAAAGTTCAGGGATTCTACTATCGGGATCGCAAGAAATTGCCACAACACAATATCGATGATGAGCCAGTAATTGATATAAACAATAATTGAAACCTACCTTCCTTTGATCAAGTAATAAATAAATACAGATAAATTTTTTGTCCAATTTCTAAACCGACTTACTAAATGGAGCGAGAGATCCGGTCTGTCGTCCCAAGAAGTAGCCAGTGAAGGGGGCAACAAACTTAATGACTCGTACTCAGGAAAGGGTCTGCTGCGGGAATCATGCAACCCTCAGTATGGGAGTTGGATTGAAAATCCCCCGCCCTTGTAGAGTGAGTCCGCCTGCGTGAAGGCTGTTCAACTGCGTGGAAATCTGTTGCTCACTCAGGGGATTCCATTCAATCCCTCCTACCAGCAAAGATGCCGAGCCGGCTATGACAGAACTGAAAGCCTGTGCCATGTGCTTCAAAGATGCCCGGTTACACATTAGGAACGCATTAGGCGCCACGACCGTATTGCCTCACTCCTTAGTAAAATGGCCACAAGAAAAGGTGGCTAGTTGATGCCGAGCCCCATTTGCGGTGTCCAAACGGAGTCTTGAAGAAACCAGATCACATATTTCACAAAGATATCCAGACGATAGTGTACGATGTATGAATCTAATGGGAAGGCCCAGCTAATCTCTCCGTTGCGTACCAAAATAAAATGTCAACCTATAACGACACAAACACGATGGCAACTGTGAAAATGAGATACCCCATCACCGAGGTCAAAGTTGAGGCTCTTACTATAGTTGCACGCGGTATATTGGGAAAGACAAATACAGAAGTCATGTCGAGTCTTGGCTTAAAACAAACCCACGTACGGCAGCTTATATGCAACACAATAATGGGTAGCATTATCATTCACAAAGAGTTTATGCAAGCGACCTTCGCTCCAATTGCAGGCCACACCCACTAACACAAGTACCCACATAAAATAACAAAATAATGAAAAATATTTAATTTAATTTAATAAAACAGGGAATACAAGAATGATATGTACAGAGAACAATCATTGAATAATAATAGGCAAAAAAAATGAAACGAAAGGTTATAATTTAAATTACATAACATAGGATGATCCCGAGTAAGGATTATATTAAATATATATTAAGAATAGTTAAAGTTCAGTTAAAAATGGTTAAAAATAAACTAAATAAAGTACCGCATAGATTATAATAAAGCATTTGATTTACAACTAAGTGTAAAGGATTAGGGCTTTGTTACACCTTACTAAGTGCAATAACAAGCAAGGCCTGATATATATACTCCCATACACGTATCAGTGCTGGTCAGATCACTATTAACATTCGCATATCTTAATGGAACTAAATGCCAATTGGCGGTAAAAATCAGCCTAACAAAGGAGCAACAACAATATGTTTTGTTGACGTCAGGAATAGCCATGAAGGGCTCCACAAGAACCACAACCAAATGCCTCGTCATCTAATTAGTGACGCACATGAATGGATTAATGAGATTTTCTCTGTCCCTATCTACTCACGTGGCCGTGCCGTCGGCTATCGGGCGCATCCCCAGGTTGCGGATAGGAAAACGCCCTGCATTGCCATGGTTCTTTTCAGGGTAGCCGCGAAATAAGCAGGGGAAACCCTGACGAATACGCGGCCGCGGACAATACGGTGGAGGTGACGGACACTTAAGCCAGTGTTGGTACCGTCTTAGGGGGAGGACACCCCTAGTAGAATAAAAACCAAGAGGGGAGGGGGCCAGGGGCCGAGGGGCCGTCAATCGGTACCGTCGGTACGGCATTTTGCTGGCCCGGCATACCTGATGCGTGTCAGTGTGTCTAACGGCACTCCGATCCCGGTATGGCGAACCCGTGGGCCCTATGCTGGGGGCGGATGAGCCCTATACGCTTTCTAATACCGTAAGCTTTCTGGCGACTTCAGCGACCATCACTAAGCACGGTGATGGAACGTTGTCGTCGGAGGGCTCGGGGGGCTTTGCTTAACCGACCGGCCCGTGAGGAAGAAAACCTCTGTAAAAAATTACCCCAATCCTACGGTATGACCTCGCCTATGGGATGGATTGCCGATGGGTTTAATCGGCGTAAGGAGGTCAAACGTTGGGCTACCTGCCCGACCCAAAATGTATGCAGGCTTACCCGGTCAAGGCGGCTCTAATCGGGCGGACGTTTAGTACCGACCTACTCGTGACGTCTACGTGGATGCACTAATCACTTTTGGGTTGGGAGGAGAGGCGAGAGGAAGGAGAAGGAGAAGGAGAGGGTTAGGAGGGATAGAGAGGAGAGGCCGAGGGAAAGGGTGAAGGGGTGGAGGAGGAGGGGGTTGAAGGAGAGGGGTTGTGGAGGAAAAGGGGACGAAGGAGAGAAGGATGACGGAGGGGGTGGTTGAGGAGGGGCGGAGAAAAGCATCCATGTGGATCTTTCTGGCTTTCGGGGTTTGACGGGAAATGGAGAAGTGGGGATTGGCGATGGGTTGGGAAAGGGGAAGTGGGGTGGGGGGTTGGAGTCGGGACAGGCAGAAGGAGGAGGGATTGGTGATGGCCGGCTGCTCGACGGGATCATGACGGACCGGTCGGAGCCGACGACGAGCATTAGTGCCCTTATCGGGGGATTCTCTGCGGCGAGTCTCACGACCGGATTACTATTTGGCTCGTCTGTAGCCAGCAGCGGTGGCTTGCCAGTCGGAGCGAAGGGGACAAGAAGAGGCGGATCGGGGGAGAATGTGGAGCGAGTGACGGCGAGGACAATAAGAGGGACGGCGAAAATGGAAATGTATGTGGAATGAACGATGTGAAGCGTATTGTGATGCTGGCCTATTGGCATCAACTATTTCACTTCGAGATACGCGAAATTGTGGTAGAGGAAGACTAATTGATTCGAAAGCTTGATCAACTCAAAATATACTTTATTTAAATCGATCGGCGGAATGACGGTGTCTTTTCTAGTACTCGACTTAGACTGAGTGTGCGAATTCCTAAACTTCCCTTATATACCTTCGGTACAAGAAGTGGTGGTGGAAGTTTGGGAGTAGGAGAGGATTCTTCGGAAATTGGGAAATCTAGGAAAACTGGAAAGCGACGTTAGTTCTGGAAAATTGTAACAAATGCAAATATGCGAATGATGTACAGTAATTTCTCTATATTTGTTCACCTAAGTTGATTCCCAGTTTGTCCACTCCGGTAGTCCTACGCCAATGTATTCGTTATGCCTACGCCCGTGTTTCCTGCCTCGGCGCCAGCCAAGCGTGTAATTTATGACCCACGCGGCTCCTTTGACCCGAGTTGACAGATAACATTGTACCTTACAAAAATATAACTTTTTTGTTCTTAGATTTTTTGTTTGAAAATTTGTTTAACATGTTGCTGAGACTTTTCCGATTAAAATGATATCAAACATGATATAATTTGGACAATATTTATTTATGTAATACTTATTGTATAACTCATTTTACTCTATCATTCAGGACCGCCGCACGTCCACACGCTTCTTCTGAGCCGCGTTGATTTCTTTTGGAATCGAGTGTAGACTTTGGTTTCAAGGTTGTATAAAAGTATATTTGTATTTTACAATAATGGTTTTTAACCTGATGTTGCGTATAAAGACTGAAAAATAACTATTTCAGGATGTATTATAAAACCTTTTCAAACTCTGGCGAAATATAGGAACATATAAATGCATATTTAGATTTTATATAATTAATGTGTACAGGTATTTAAAGTATTTTTTGAGCACTTAGTTTTTATACTTCATTCAAAGCGATAGTGATAGGAGAACATATTCAATACCTATTAATAAATAAATGTAGTCCAAATTATATTATGTTTGGTCTCAGTTTTATCAGAACAATATCACCAATCTGTGACAAACATTTTCATGCAGAAAATGTTAAAAATAAAAAAGTGTAACAGTCGTTTTTAATATAGCACTTGGTACGTTGGATTTTAAATGCCTCAGTTGCCTCGACTGTCATTCATTACATAGTCTCTTGTAAGCGCTGTCCTTTTCTACGTTCGGCGAACTACAAAGGCAAGCGCCGAGGCTCGAAAACAGTGTCTCCGCTTCTGTATTTGTCCGAAATGGTGTCCGTCCTACTGGATAAATAGAGAGAATTTACTGTATCGGGAAAGGTTTTATAACTATAATCCCTTGGCGCGGGGTCTGGTGCGAAGACAAGAGGTATCGCGCGGTTTATGGAGGTTGGTCGGGTATATTCGAGGAAGGGTAAGCCGAAAAATAACGGGCAGTGTAACAGTATGAGTGCGATTAGTGGAAAATTGAGAGGATTTTTATGCAAGGATAGTGTGAAAATTAGTAAGTGCTGAGAAATCGCAAGATTCTCGGGGGGAAGTTAGTGGGAAGGAACAGAAGGAAAGGGAAAGGGGGGTTAAGTGAGTAGATCTATGGCGGTGTCCGTTTAACAGAGTCTTTATTGTAAAAATACTGGTCAAGGGTGCTGGTAGTGAGCGCAACAATTATGATGAGAGAGATAATCAATTATATGAATTGCATCCGCCTATAATGAGATGTACATGTTTCGGATACACGTGCTCGTTCGCGCCGCGTGCAGAGCCTGAGACGTCGGTGTTGATGTACCGTGTGTGTATTTTATGAACTGAACAAGTCCGTGGTGTGAGTGAGGGTGTCCGTAATGATGTTTATAGATCCACAAGTGATTGCAATGTGTGTACTGATAAACCGTGATAAACGTAAGAGACAATGTGTTCTCGATGGTCACTGATCTAGTAATGGCCAAGCAAATCGGCGAGAACGCCGCCCACGTGCCGCGCGCAGTAAAGGCGTGTTCGCACCGAAGCCGCGTGTGACTCGGCTCTTATGCAGCCTTGAGAATGCCGCAACGATGATTCGTCCGGCGTCGCCGCATCCTCAAACAGTAAGGGAGCGAGTGAGTATATTTTGGAGAGAATGGCTGACTATGAGCAACATATGATGAGCTTGATTTGTAAAAATTAGAGACTGAATGGAAGACTGGATAACTGTGGGAAGAGAATGAATATATGTAGGACCGTGAGGACATATGCGGGTGCAGTTGGGAGCGTGGGTATGGAAGTGGATGAGAACATGAAGCCGAAAAGTGATGGAAAAATGAAAGAGAGAATGGAAAAGAGTTATGCAGTGATTGTGAGACCGAAAGAGACGAGTGAAAAAGTGACGAGTGAGAATGTTAAAGAAAAGGTTTTGAATGAGGTGAGTAAAGAATTGAGTGTGCGTGTGAGAGCGGTAAGGAAAATTGAGAATAGAGGTGTAGTAATAGAGACATTGATTGCGACTGAGAGAAAGGTAAATATCCTTTAAAAAAAAAGTGAGAAAGCCGACTTCAGAGTCGCGCTAAAAAGTAAAATAAATTCCTTTTTCCTTGACGAATATTCAAATAACGAAGAGTGACTCTGAAAACCGAATATTCTAAATAATTGTTGTCTGATGTCGGTGCCACGATAGAAGGTGGGGTCGAAAAACAAACGGGCTCGTGCAGGTGTCGAACCCGCGATCTTGGGGTGGAACGTTGCAATGAGAACTGCCTGTGCATGGAAAGCACATCGAAGACGCGCCTTCGGCGCGAAACTAATATATACCACCCTATTTCTGGGGTGGAACGTTGCAATGACAACTACTTGTGCATGGAAAGTACAACGGTGACGGTATTACGATCGGAACGAATGCCTATCGGTACGAGTAGTTGTAGGTTCTAAAGTTCACAAATTTGATTTATCAGGATAATTGTTTTTGGTTTCTATTGTGGCACCAACATCAGAAAATAATTATTTAGGATATTCGTGATTCAGAGCCACTCTTCGTTATTTGAATATCCGTCAAGAGAAAAAGAATTATTTTTTACTTTTTAGCGTGCCCCTGAAGTCGGTTTTCCCACTTTTTTTTATAAGCTACTTATTTTTAAATTTTTAGTTTCAATTATATAATTGTATTGCTGTTTTATATAACATTAGGAAATGGGTAGAGCGAATAAAAACGCAGCTCGTATGAGAAAACGGCGTGCAGAAGAAATGGAACAGGAGAGTATCGAACGGTTGAATGAAAAAGTCGCTTAAACCGGAGTTTTTTTAAATTGGAGGGTTTCGCCACTAGAATGGGACCAAGGGGACGACAAACCCCACCAAATGACATGGGAGCCATCTATATCCGCCCACACGTTCGGGAGTTAAACGCGAACATGCAAACTGTAAAATTTAAGTTATTTAAACAAAGGTATTGTTACGTCCTCGTTTTTGGCACCCATTGTTCACCGGGTATACCGGGGATCGAGGACGGGCGGAAGGAGTGATCGTACCGAAAAGGGGGATTGATCCGTCAGTCGAGCGGCTCACTCACGTATCGAGGAATGTAAGAAGGAGGTGTCCGAATGGCTACGGTTCTGGATGTGTGGGAGTGTGTGTGGTTGTGGATTGCCGATCCCGAAGGTTTTCCCATGCCCGGGAGAGCGGTCGTCAGGGCAGTAAGGGCGGGGTGCAGGAAGCCAGGGAGGGCTTCCGGGCTACCTCGCTGCTAGTCGCCCGGTCAGAGGGCTCGTGTCCGGTGCGGTGCAGGAGCTGCCGCGGGGGAGCCCGGGTGGCGTCCACGCTCGCTGGTAGCTCACCGATCGCGGGGGTCCCTGGGTTAGAGGTAGAGGTGGAGGTGTTGGGTGTTGACGTGCAGGAAGGACACGGTCGTGTGAATTAAATAATGTTCAGATGGTGGAAGTGGACTGGATGTTTTTATCTCGAAGTACACTTAGCTGGTTTACAGTTGCCGAATTTACATGGATCGTGGCCGAACTTAGTTGACTGAAGAGCCTGATAACGAAGAAGTTAGATGAACGAGTTGCCGAAACTGAACTGAGGTGACTTGGTGCCGGACCTGAGCTTGACGTTAGCTATGGAACTGAGAATTGTAATTGGTTGCATCGCTTGCTCTGTGGCCTATTTAAGTGGTGGGTTTTGCTGAGGGTCGCCAGGTGTTTCGTGGAACTGGTACCCTAGCTTCCGTTTTGGCGTTGGCGTTCTCAGAACTATGTGTTGCCGCGGATCGCTAATCGATTGTTGATGGTTGGCTTGTGAATTGATTCGGCGTCAGCATTCTTATGTTTCTACTTACGTTACTATTGTGCGCGGTCGTTATGTCATTCCTTCGCGTGGCGCGGATTACGTCCCGGATGGGCGTCAGCGTTACGTGAAGGAATTTCGGCTCTCGTCTCGTTTATGCGCGACTTACGGCTATTCAGGAAGATACGCGGTGCGATGGGCCCGTTACGAGAATATAGTTATAGAAAAAGCAGGTGGAGGACGTAGGACGTAACAGTATTATTTGTTATAATTTTTATTACTTGGTAGGGTGACTACCGAGAGAGTACGCTCTTTCAACTCAAACCAGAATCATTGAAATTGATCAACCTCTTCGAAAGTAGTTCACGAAGATAAGAAATCGTAGGTGAAAAATCGTGAAAAAATCGTTTTAAAAATGCGTTCCCTAGGTTGGAAAGGTTGGCCACTAAAATGGGACCATTCCGACAACAAACCGCATCGATCGACACGTATCCCATCAAAATCAGGCCACCCGTTCGGGAGTTACGCGCGAACATCACCCATTAAAAAAAAATATACTTGTCGAGTAGATAACCTCCTCCTTTTCTGAAGTCGGTCAAAAATAGAGTGATGCAAGTGTTAGAGATCGGGGCGACGAATTTGTACGGCTCTATACTGGCTGCGTATTTTGAATTTGTTTTGGTCGTCGCCTGCCGACCTCTGGTGTGCCACCTGACGCGAGTCCTTCTTGTTGCCTTCGGGCACCGCCGGCACCCATGTGTGCGGCCGTAGGTGAGTGACGCGTTGCACGCGGTAATTGTCCACGTAATTAGGCGTTGCGCGGTTCTGTGTACTAACCGCCGCGCGGGTTCGAGCGTGCGGCGCGTAAGTGAGTGCGGCTTCTTCTTGTGCGGAACGTCTAAGAGAGCACGTGTTTATTAAGTGCGAGTATCGACATTTATGCCCGGTCGTTTTTGATCCTGGTTTTGGCTAGAATGGAGGTTTATTAGTTTTTGCGCGTGAACTTCTACGTCTCGTCGTTTCTCTCCCTTCCTTTCTGGTCAGCTGGTGTGCTGAACTCCTTATATCGCTGGCAGTGCGAAGTGCGAGGCGCCGTTCGTTACGCAATTGCCATGTGCCTGGACCACACCCGTGTAGTAGCGTATAGGCTCTGACGGATTTTGCTTGCCCTAGTCCTCTCGTCTAGGCAAACGAGGTAGCTAAGTCTCTTCAATTTTCACACGTATCCTCCTTTCCTTACATCGTGTCGCGAAGATCTGCTCTCGCAGCGCGCGCGCACTTTAGTTTGTAATCTAGCCAAGTCTAGTTTAAAGGCCGAGGCTGTGATATGACTAAACTTCCAGTGTGCATGTGAGTGACGACCCAATCGCGTTTTGTTAATGGGCTTTCGCAATCAAATCCATAATTTGAGGTTTCTCCTTAAATCTCTCCCGTGATTGTCCCCAATCAGGAACCGAGCATGCCCATGATGTCCTTAACAGCAAGAAGATTGGGGATATCGGATTGACAGTGGGAAAGCCTCGGAAGATAGGTCCTAAAGTGATAGTCTTTAATGTGCCAAATGAGATGACGAGCGAAGTATTGATGAATGAACTGTATGAAAGGAATCTGAAAGGACGAGTGAGTGAACGGTAGTGTAAGGAAACAATGAGGATTGTGAGCAGAAGTGTGAATAAGAAGAATGAGAATTGTGCGAACGTGATAATCGAGATGAGTGTGACCGCGAAGGATAGAATATGTCAGCATGGTCGAGTGCAAAGTCAGTGGCAGAAAGATTCGGACGCTAAAATATTTTGAATTCATCTTTTCATACCTCGGCCATTTATCAATGTATCGGGATTTTTCTTGTTTCATCTGATTCGTCTTTTATTCATGTTAACAAAAATGTTTATTTTTTTTTAAATGAATACATGGTTCATTTTATATTAAATAATGAGTTCAATCGTGTTACTTTTTCGGGTGGCAAAAAGGTTCGGACACTTGTGTTTCCGTCATTGTTTAATTTGACGTACACTATTTTTAAACTGTTGCCGCACGTCCTTGTTGACTTAATACTTATCTCAACCGATGTATCATGTGTTTGGGAATGCCGCGACGCCGACCAATCATCGTCGCGGCATCCTCAAGGCGGCCTGAGGGCCGAGTCACACGCGGTATTCATGCGAGCGCGCCTTTAACGCGCGCGGCACGCGGGCGGCGTTCCCGCCGGTTTCGTCGGCCATTATCGTCTCAACAGCTAACGAGAACGCACGAGAACTTTTGCAATCACGGTTTTCTAGTTTATCTCACATCGCTAAATTGAATCGACTCTTAATATCACGGACTCGCACACACAATTCCCGGACTAAACGCAGAGAAATACGCACGGTACATCCACACCAGACGACTCAGGCTCTGTACGCGGCGCGAATCGTGCACGTGCACCCGCAAAGGTATAAATCATTGTAAGGCGGATACAATTCATATAATTGCTTATCTCGCTCATTATGACTGTTACTTACAATACCGTAGAGCACCTGTGACCACTATCTTTACCAATAAATAAAGACTCTGTTAAACGGACATTGTAGACCACGTGGAAACATAACCTCTCCACCGCCAATAGATCTTCTCATCTCCCCCCCCCCCTTCCTCTTTCCTTTCATTCCCTCTCACTTCCTCATACCGGGAATCGCGAGATTCTCGATCAGCATGTAAAACCATTTTGTTTGTTAATATTTAACTGTATATCATGTTCACTTTTCCTTTAATTCTCATTTCGAACTTATTGTTGTTTTGTTGTGTATTTCCGGCTACTTTTTCCGAAAATTTTTTCGAAGGATTGAAGCGCAAGTGTTGTGAAGACCGATGGAGGACTTTGGGCCAGTGGGGCAACGCAAATTGTTGCTCCCCATGTGTTTTTTGTTTGGATTCGTTGCCTCGATAGAATGTACGAATCTCATAGAACGCCATTTCCTCAGCACCCCGTACTAATTTTGTTATTGTTAGACTGAATTACAGAACTTCGTATATGAGGGAACCAATAAATTCTAATTTTACAATTCTATTTTTGAGATTACGGATTTTAACAGCTGGCACAAAAGTGTGATGCGGGGTCCGAATCTTTATGCATCTTTTCACTACAGGTGATTAGAAGCGTCCGAATCTTTCTGCCACATTCGAAATAGAGCATATTTCTTGAAGCAATGTCGGAATCTTCTTGCAACTTTTCACTACAGGTGTTTAGAAACGTCCGAAGCTTTTTGCAACTTTTCGGTATAGGTTGTTTATAAACGTCCGAATCTCTTTGAGACTTTGCAGGCTTATGATAATCGGTTCCTTATCTTTCTACAACTTTCCACTGCAGGTGTATGGAAGCATTTGGCCTTTTTTTATCACCCGGAAAATAAGGGACATTTCGTAATATAGGAAATATTACGTATTTTTTTCGTGTTTCTTTTGCTTACAAATAGTTATGTATACAATTTTTTTTTAAATTCTTAGGCCTTTAACTTGAAACCGTACGGGTGGAGTGAGTGGTTATGTCGTATGCTACGGTCGCGAGTGGTTTCTTGTTCGCGATCCGGCCTTCCGCGTTGGAGGGAATAAGTCCTCCTTCGTGCGGGCGGGTTCGTTCTGAGTTTCGCGATCGCGGCTTACGAAGCGTTCGCGGTCGCAGTGATCAGAGCCGGGAATGTCAAGTCGGGAATAAATATATATATGTCAATGAAAGTTTTATTTTGTCTTATGTCACCTTACAATCCAAGTATATGTAATGTCGCGCCGACGATCTTATTCGCGAGTATCGCCAGTCGCCTTTGAATTACGTACAGGAGGTCGGTGATGGTAGGATGTTTTGTCAAGGATTGTTCGTCAGACTGACCACTCGTATCCGTGACCGGTACCAAGAGCGGGGATGGTATACCGTGGCAGTCGTCAGAGGTTCACGAATTACTCGCAGCCGTGGCCGGTGCCTAGAGCGGGGGAGGCTTACAGTAATCGTGTAGGAAACAATCTTCGAACTACTCACTGCGTAACGGTGGCCGGTACCGAGAGCGGAGAAGGTTACGGTGAGAGTTCTTAGAGAGTCGAGGCAGTTTTGGTGGAGGATAAGTCAATGGTTGTCCACGAATTACACGCAGCCGTGGCCGGTGCCGAGAGCGGTGGAGGCTTACGGTAACCGTGTAGGAACAGTCTTCGATCTACTTACTGCGTAACGATGGCCGGTACCGAGAGCGGAGAGAGTTACGGTAAGAGTTCTTAGAATGTTGAGGTAGGTTTTTGGATGGTAGAGTATGTCTGTCGTCGTTCACGAATTACACGCAGCCGTGGCCGGTGCCGAGAGCGGGGGAGGCTTGCGGTAACCGTGTAGAAAACAGTTTTAATGAAGAATGGCAATAATTCGCAACGCAGCCGTGACCGGTGCCAAGAGGGGGGATGGCTTACGGCGAAGATTGATATGATGAATGATAATGTATAGGAGGATGTTCTTAATTTGGCGGACAAGCGTATCGATTCCGTAGAGAGGCAGTACCGCGTATCTTTGACGAACGTGACTGTGCTTTACTAATCACGAACCCTCGGTGGGCGGCCGTAGTCTTCGATCGGTAGAGGTTTTGTCTAGCAAAAGTCTTCCCTAGCGTCGCGGAGCAAACGTCGTTCAAATCTCGTCAGTTATTGCGTGATCTACGTGTTTCGATACTCGGAAGGATCACTCCTGGGATCTCTTCAACGAGTGTTGGCTCGAAGTAAATCTCGCCTCGAGTGGTGCTTCTTCGCGTCTTATATACCCGTATCGGTCAAAGGGGAAGTTCCACTCGAGTGATTTTCCTTCTCCGGTGGGAGTCGCTTCTCCTCTTTCGCCGGAGCTCGATACCGTTATTTCTTATTCTATGTATGAAAATGATTGATGGATGAATGTGTGATAGTCGCTGTTACATGTGTTTGTGTGTATGTCGCGTCTACAAGTGTTTGTGTATGTGTTCGTCGCGTCTACAAATGTTTCTGTCTGTGTCCTGTATGAGCTGTGTATGTCCGGTCGTATATGCCGAGTAGTGTGCGTTCGTGCGTGTACGGGCTGGCGTGAGTGAGACGGCAGGTAAGTAAGAGTGAGACAGCGCGAAAATAATATGGTCAAGTAGGTGAAGCGAGAACGGTAAGTATAAAGAGAGAACGAGAATCGCGGTGTCTAGACGGTAGACAGGAGAAAATTAAAGAAAGACGGCCTTGAAGTAGAAAGAGAGTGAATGCTATGACTGAAACTATGAGTGAAAGAAGTTACTGAGTTAGACAAGGAGAAAAAGATGAGTCGCGTCCGGTAAATGAGTGAGATGTCCCGTGCACGTGCGAACGTTCAAGTAGATTTGGTATGGAGGCTCTTTTGTACGGTTACAAACTAGAAACTGCTTCCAAACGTATCTGGAATTAATCAATATATTAAGGTAATAATATTCAGCCGTGCTTGAGAATCGGTTATTCACTGCAGGACTGGCTGAGTTGGGGACAACTCTCGGGCTGATTTAAGTATGAACAAGGAATTCTCCTGCCACGTGGTTGTCGTAATTTTAAATGAATAACAACACTATGTGTTTACACAAAACCATACAATAAATCAGAGCTTGCGCGCTGTTCTATGTACAAACGGCAAAACTTTTATATTGGTGGATGAGCACCACTCTTCCCGGTGCACTGTAACCGGCTTACTTTTCTTATAATCGGTTTCGGTTTCTCGGAAATGTGATGCTCCTTGGAATAGGGAAACAGAAGTGACCCAGAGAGTGGTAGAGTCCCACCTCGTCGGCTCGGCGTTTATTTACCTTATCGGTGGTGTGTGAGAGCGCTTGCCATACGGCTGGCCGAATTGTCGCCAATACATGAACTAGTAATAGGTGAAGGCCGAACGGTGTCGAACGCCTTCGCGATTTTTCGGCGTTTTCCTCGTGTGTCGTCGGTAGACGGCGCGATTGAACGGCAATTACGCATTACGACGTGACAACACACGAGGTTGACAAGGATCGGCTCGACGGGCGGCTAAGCGCGAATTACGAACGCTGCTGGGTGCGCTTCTATCGCGAACAAGCCGCTAAGTTGACATCGCCCGTTTGGGCTTAATTGTTTTTTTTTTTGCCAAATAAAGTTACAAAATATGTGACAGAGGCGGCTGACGGAGGTTCGCCAACAAAGGAGTTACCCAACAAAATATTAGTTCCGTGAGTATCTAGTCAATAGCATCAGTGTGTGTGGTTGGATATGAGGAAATGGATCTCTGGCAGAGTTATTTCCATGAAAGAAGAGTGTTTGCGATTGGAATGAATGATATTGTAATGAAGGATGTAGAGAAAGGATGTCCCCAACGATCGATCTGTGGCCCGTCCGTATGGAACTTGATGATGGTTGTCCTGCTGAATGTGTTTGTAGAGAATGGATGTAGTCCAGTTGCATATGCGGATGACTTAATGTTGTGTGTGAATGGCATGAATTGGCTGCAACTGGAGCGAGTGGGGTCGGAATGGATGCAAATCGTGTGTGAATGGGGAGAGTTTGTGTGTATGCATGTATCTGAGAGGAAAACTGTGTGTATGATGATGATGGGTCACCTGGCTGCGAGTAGGTATCCGAAAGTCGGAATGGGTGAGTGTGCTATTAGTTATGTCAAGAATGTGAAATATCTGGGTGTCCATGTGGGAGAGAGTATGAATTTTAACGAGCACTTGGTGAACGTACAAAAGAAACTGATGAATGTGGTGGGTAAAATGAGGAGTGTGTTGCGGAAATAATGGGGATCAGGACGAAAGGCTGTGCGCATGTTGTATAATGGTGTGTTCTGTGCGTGTGCGTTGTATGGTGCGAGCAGGTGGTATGCATTAGTGAGAATGCAGTACATGAAAGAAAGTATGAATAGATGTCAGCGAGTTGTGTTGTGTGTGTGTGTGAGAGAACGTGTAGCACCGTGTCGACCGAGGCTCTCCAGGTTCTGATGGGCGCGATTGCGTGGGATCTTGAGTGCATGAAACGAGGTGTGATGTTTAAAGTACGACAGGGAATAGGAATGAATGAAACGGATTTCCTGAATGACATGAAAGTTAGAGAAAATTATGTGAAGGCGTGTGCTATGATTGTTGAGAGCAGGGTGAAGAATGAATGGCAGAGGCGATGGAATGAGTGTGAGAAAGGCAGGGTGAGGTATGAATGGATAAAGGACGTGAGATTTGTGGACAAATGCGGAGCGTTTGATGCTAGCATATATCTGTGCTTCCTCCTGACTGGTCACGGTAGTATGAATGCGTTCTTGTATGACAGTTGATTGGCCGATAGTGCAGAGTGTATATGTGGTGCGAATGGGAAAATTGAAAGCATGTGTTAGTTGAGTGCGAAAGGTACCGTGACCTCAGCAGGTTAGATGAGTGTGGTGTGCGTGTGAATGATAGTGTGATTGATGTGAACGAGGTCTTGATGACCCGCGAAGCGTTTGAATGTATGAGCATGATTGCGGAGCAAACGTTTAAACATGGAATGGGTGTGTGAATGAAAGTATGATGTGCGAAGTGTAAATGTGAGAATGAAGAATAAAGTGTGAGTGTGAGAAATAAGTATGAATGTGGGCGTGTATGAATGTGTAGTGCATGGAAGATGGATAATAAGGTGACTGTGAATATGAATGAATGTTAATATGTATAAGTGTATAAATGTGTGAATGATAAATGAAGTGTTATTGTGAAAATGATGCGTGCACGTCGCAAGGGCGGCGGCCGCTGGTTGAGCGACCGTGGTCGTTCCCGGCAGGAGACCTTGGGCTTGGCCAATCCACGAACTCTAGCTGGCCCATCGGTGCCGAAGGACTGCAAGGTCCTTACCGATCCACGACCAAAGGTTACTTCGTACCGCGCGTGTCGGTGGCACGCGAGGGTAGAACCCCCGCCCCGACCATCATGGACAGCCCACGCTAGGTGGTGTAGTCGCAGTGACAGTGGTTACAGCACATATCGTGGGCTAGAGGCTGTTGGCGACCTCGACGGGTGAGCTGTAGACTCATCTCGGGAGCCATACCTGCATAGTATGGTAGAGGTTTCAGAAAGGCCTCGCTTCCACCAGTGAGGAAAAGGGCTTCTACCCGGATCGAACTAGTAGCATCTGCCGTGTAGGTGTGCGCTGATTGGGCGTATCCCAATCCCAGGCCCCGTCAGGGGCCGTGTGGTCGAGGCATCGGGGCGATACTACACGTTAAATCACTCGACATATTCTGTCCCTATCTACTTTCATGCGAAACCACTGCCAATCCCAGGCCGCGTGCGCGGCCGTGTGGCCGAGCCCTCGGGGCGATAATGCACGTAAAATCATTAGACATATTCTGTCCCTATCTACTAGTCTTCACATCGAAGGAGGTAGCCAAGGTAACCTTCAAGCACAGGAAATGCCCGGGGATAGATCTGATAGAAAACGAATTTATACAACGGTCATGGGGTACGCTCCATGAACCGCTTACCAACTTGTATAACTCATGTCTTGAATGGGGCGTATTCCTCACTAGATGGAAAGAAGGGTCAATAGAGACCATTCTAAAGAGCCCATAAAAGATAAATGTTCATCTGAATCGTATCGTCCAATCTGCCTGCTCTCCGGACTTGGCAAAATATTGGAGAAACTATTGTCTCATAGAATGCGTGCGTTGTTTGACGATCGAGTGCATAGCTCTGATCGTCTATACGGATGTAAGACTGGAAGGTCGACTAAGGATGCCTTAGTCAAATTCCGGTTGATGACATCAAACCGCAGAGAGAAATATGCAATCGCTCTGCCTTTTGACATCTCAGGTGCCTTTGACAATATCTGGTGGCCCAGCGTCTTCAAATATTTGAAGTGCAGGGACTGCCCCAAAAATCGTTATCAGTTGACGGCCGACTACTTCACAGATCTTGTGGCGAGCATAAGTTCACAACACGGCTGTGTATCGAAAAGAGTCACTAAAGGCTGTCCATAAAGATCGATTCTCGGTTCGAGGTGCTGAAATCTCATCTTTGATGAGATACTGCAGCTCCTAAACTTTTAAGTCCCAAATAGCGAGTCTGTTAACGCACCCACGAGTGATCTTGAAGTGGAGGCTCCCGGATGTTGAATTTGGAGCGCTCCGTGCGTTCAGAGAGGGAGCGCCCAGCGCAGGGCGCGACGAGAGTAATAGCACCCGCCCGTGGGCAAGTTGAAAGGACGAATACGACACCAAGAAATTTAACACGTCGGGCACACTTAAACAAACCTTATTCACTTTTTATTGATACGATAACGATACGTTAGAAGTAGAAAGTACAAAGATATGAAAATATGTAACGGAGCTGGTACACGACCTTTCGAAATAGAGCGAGCGTTTACAGAGAAATCTTAGGTGTGTACCGGTTGAGAATCGCTTGTAGAATGATGGATCGCTTCCTAGAAATCTAACGTATTTTTGGGAAGAAGCTCTCGCTGACGTCACGACCGCGTCACGCGAATCAGCGGTGCGCTAATTAGCCCGAGGCGCTCCTGGGACTCCCGAGAGCGGTGATTCGTTGACATGAGTCGCGTGGAGCCCAGGAGCGCAGGACGCGAAGTTGTCGCCCACACCTTGGCCGAGTAATTTAGAGAATGTCACCAGGACACAGAATTTGGTCGACCAGATCTCCAACAGAGTCCATCGCGTATGCAGGTGACCTCCTGGTAGTTATCTTCAGTAACTCAAGGCTGGAAATCGAACGATTGGGACAAAGAATATCAGATGTGATTTTTGAGTGGTGTAAAACGAAGAAACTCATGCTGTCGGCAGCAAAAAGCGAGATGCTCCTCATCACGCGACATCTCGACTTACGGAGGTCCCCAACTATAAAGATCGAGGGGAATAGTGTGGCAATGAAGGGTACGATGAAGTATCTCGGAGTCGACTTTGACACCAGACTGGATGGATGGATGGCAACCCATGTCAAGTATGTAGGAAGCAAGTGCTTGGAAGCGTTTAACAAGCTGGCTAGATTAGCCAAAGCAAGCTAGGGTTTTGGATGTGGAACCATCAAAATTTTGTATCGTGGACTGTACGTTCCCATCTCCACCTATGCTAGTGCAGCATGGGAAGACTTGTGGACGAACTCTAACACGGCAATCCTGTTTAGAGGGCAACGACATGTCTTGCTTAAGGTCACCAAGGCTTACCGAACGGTGTCCAAGGACACTATCCCTGTCACAGCAGGTGTTGCGGATTCTGAGAATCGACTCTCGCGCGCTTAAGCGGTGCGGGCAAGTTGCCGGTGCGTGACGCAAGTGTTACGTCCTCCGTTTTTCGGCACCCTGCGTGCACCGGGTATACCGGGGATCGGAAGACAGACGAAGTGACCGGCCCGATAAGAGATTTGACGTGTCAGCGGAGCGGCTCGCTGAGACGTCGCACGCGCCTTAATATACTCGGTGTCCTAGATTTGACACTAAACCTACGTGTATTCTTGCGTCCGGAGGATTACGGTTCTAAAAGTCTTCGCGTCGCGAGTGACTCGAACTTACACTAACCTATGGGTTTTCTTGCGTTCGACTGGTTACGGCTCCGTGTTGTCGCTTATTGCGTGCGATAATGCTTACGTTTACCTTTATGAGAGTTCCTCGTGGGGGGCCTCGTCCCGCGCAGTTTCCTCACTCTATGATTTCTATATCTGAATCTTCGCGAACCTCGGCTATTACCACCGTGGATGGTACGATTTCCGGTTCCTGGGGCTCAGTGTAGAGCGTGAACTGGGGTTGCTCGGAAGATAGTTCGAACGGACAAGGGTGTTCTGGATAAATCCAGATCACTGGTGCGGGTTGTCCGGAGTGTTGGTTGTTAGGCGGAGGAAGATTCAGGGGTTGTTGGGATGCTTGCAACTCGCGCAAGCGTGCGGCTTCGCGGCGTGCCCGGTGTTTTACTCCAGCCCGGGGAGCTCCTCTGTAGTCTTTAGGCCGGTGCCGGCGTTGGGACCCTGGGTAACGGGGTATTCTCTGGTTAGGAATTTGTATGAGAGATAATCACGATCTGCTGAGGTAACTACTGACCTCGCGGTCGCACTATCGTGCGTGGAATGCAACTGGGAAGCTACAATCGCAGCGAAGAACGCTAGTGGTCGCCGGAACGATTGCCACGTGGTCGCAGCGAATGAATCGCTCTAGAAGTCGCCGGAACACGGAGGTGTTACGGTGACAGCGGACGTGTCGCTCTACGGATCGCCGGAACTCGGAGGTTCGTGGTGACAGCGAGCTATTACTGGCTAGGTGACTTCGGGCACGAGCTCAACGGTGGCAGCGAAGAACGCTTGTGGTCGCCGCAAAACGGAGGTGTTACGGTGACAGCGAGGTATTGCTCGCTAGGTGGTTTAGGTAGCCCAAGTTACTGCGGGGAGGAGAAGGGGTGCAACGCCTCGTTTCATTAGACACAGAGAACACTCGGATAACCAGGTTTTACGCGGGTGTATGTGTGCGCGTCGCGAGGATGGGTGGTAGGGTAGGTGATTCACGAAGTTGTTTACTTAGTGTTTATTAACTGATCGAACCCTACAATTCGGGAAAAATGGAACGGCTCCACTTCGTTGTCGTGAGTGGAGGGTCGGAGGTCGAGACTAGACGGAGTGTCTCGACCACGCAGGTTACTTATAATTAATTGAATTTCAGAGGCTGCTTGATTGCACAAACCTGAGTTTGCCTGACGAGATACAGCAACAATGTCACTGATTCTACCGCGTTGATTATTCACTAGGCTTAACTTGATTCTATTGACTCGACTTGACTTGATGCTATTCGTTACACTTGATTCACTTGAAAGATATCGAAGGTCAAACAAAAGTCGGGTGTTACGCTTCGCACCCGCACTTGAATTCTTAATACGCGAACAACGGTGCAGTTCGGAGCACTGCACAGACAGAAGTGAAGTAAAAACGTTCAACGAGTAAGTCACAAGTCCCAAGTGGTAAGTCATAAGTAAGTGAAAAAGGGTCTCCTACTGCCCTATATACCACTGTCCGTGAGAACCGCGATACATTCCTAAAGTTAGATTAGAGTGAATCTTAGAACTATGGAACGAGCAGCAGACTGCTGCGAGAGCAATTGATTAGTTAATTCTTGAATAATTTATAAAAGCAAAAAAGCAAACATTATTACATTTTCTTTTCAGTTGATTAATATAATTATTCTACTTTATTTATTTATATTTATATATTATCTTTTAATTTAAATTTACAGTTTATCCCGCAAATTCTTTCCTAAACATTTTACTTAAATAGTTTAAATATTAATATAGTTTGTTTAGTTTAAATTAAATTTATTTATTAAAAAACTAGATATCTATAAATTTGAATTGTATTTCACAACTATTATTATATTTAAAATAATATTTTTACATTAATTTTATTATTATAATAGCTCATTTATTTTCGAGATTATTATTATAAATAAATATTATTTGTTTACCCCTGATACAAAAGGTAAACTAAATTGAAATTTCTTTTTAAATATTGTATTTATTTATTTACATATTTGTATTTTATTTATCTTTTCTTTATTTACTTAGATATATTTTATTTTTATTTATTTTTTTAATTTAATATTATAGTTAAATTTTTAATTATATATTAGTATTATAATACTTTGTATAAACAATCTTTTCTTTGTAAATGAAATGTTTTTATTAAACTAAATTATTTATTTCTAAGAACACCTTCCGGTACACTTACTTTGTTACGACTTCCCCCAAGTTTACTCAGGAGTGACGGGCGATTTGTACTTACTTAAGGTTATTTGTCAGGTTAATTAATTTATTAACCTTACTCTTAGATTCTCTCTATTTTTAAAAATTAAATTTAATAATTAAAATATTTATTATATTGTAACCCATTTTACCTTAAACATTACTATACTTTTACCTGAATTTTAACTTAGAAATTAAGAAGTTTAAAATAACTTTTTATTTAAAAAATTTTTAAAACGGCAGTACACAAGTTATTAAAATAAATTATTTAGTTTAAGTATTTCTTATCGTGGATCATCAAATTAATAAATAGGTTCCTCTAATTAAATTAAGTACAGCCAAATTTTTTAATTTTAATGATTGCATTTAATTTTTTATTTATTATTTTATTTATTTATTATATAACAGGGTATCTAATCCTGGTTTTTTATTTAATTTAATAGGTTTAACTAATTTTCTTATATACATTATTTATAAAATTTGTAATATTTCACTATTATAAATTAATTTTTTATATTTATTGTTTATATAAGAATAAATTTTGTTTTACTTATTTTAGTTTTAGTTAAATTATATATATAAGGTTTAACCGCGATTGCTGGCACCTAATTTATCTATATAAAATTCTATATTTAATATTAATATTATTTATTACATTAATTTTAAATGATTCCTTTTATATTTAAATCTATTTAAGATTTAACTTGATTAATATTATACTTACAAGTATTAAGAATTATTTAACTTTATATCTAAAATCAAAATATTTTATATTTTATATCTTATTTATATTGTTTCTTAAGATTGTATATTACTTAAAGATATATATAATTTTATAATATTTAATGTTGTTATACAGGTAAACTAAAAAAGTTATTAGGTTCATACCCTGCTTATAGAATATTATTCTTCTGTATATATCAATGATATGCCTGATTAAAGGGTTACTTTGATAGAGTAAATAAAATGTTTTTTACATTATCATTATATTTAATAGTTTAACTTCTATTCCTAAAAATATCAAAGATTTTTGTGCTTTTACACTAAAATATATACATATAATTTATTATATTATATTTAATTTTTAATTAATATATTGGTTTAAGCTAAATTATATATTTTATTACTTATTTGTTATGTTGGTATGTTATTATTTATATTTATATTTATTTTTAGCTCTTCTTTTATTATAAGTTGAATATTAATAGAAGCAGGGACTTTATTTTATATTATAATTATTTGTTTACAGAATTCTAATCAGAAGTTTAGATCTATTTGTTCATATTTTTTAATTCAGTCTTTAGGTACTTCTTTATTTTTGGTCTCTCTGACTTTTATATTTGATAATATATATATAGATCATATGGGTTTATTTATATATAATTTTTCTTTATCTTTGAAGATCGGTTTATTTCCTTTTTATAAATGGGTGGTTAGTTTAATTTATAATATAAATTGATTAAGGATCGGTTTGTTATCTACGTTTCAGAAGTTTATGCCTATACTTATATTAAGATTAAATATATGGTATTATTATTTATTATTTATTAGGATTTTTACTATAATAGTTAGTCTATATTTTAGTTTGGGCTTATTAAGAGTAAAATTATTATTTTCTTATTCGGTATTATCTCACAGAGCTTGGCTAACTCTTATGTTAAATGATATAAATTGATGACTCACATATTATATTGTATATAGATTACTTTTTTTTTAATTTGTTTTTTTAATTATTATTTTGATATTAATAATATATCTGATTATATTGTAACATTTTTTATTTCACGTTATTTATTGGTTATATATATTATTAATATGATTTCTTTAACTGGTATACCTCCTTTTACTGGTTTTTTGTTGAAATGAATATTATTAGATAAGGTTTCTTCTTTATTTATATATTATTTTATTTTATTATTGGTACTAACTTCATTAGTTCATTTGTATATATATATGCGTGTAATTTTATCTAGTTTTCATATTTATATAGGTTTACCTATCTTTTTAGGAAATTATTATTGAAATTATACTTTAGTTCCTTTAATTTATATTAATATTTCTGTTTTAGTAAATTTATTTATTTTATTATTAGGATTAATAATTTTTTATTAGATAAAATTTTAGGTTAATATAAACCTTTAGCCTTCAAAGTTAAAAATTAGATTTATTCTAAAATTTTAGTATTAAAGATTTTAATCTTATAAGTAAATTTACAGTCTACTACTTTATTCAGACATAATACTTAATTTATTGAATTAATTAAATAAAATCTTAACCTCTAGGGTTACTTTAAATTTGCAATTTAATATTTATATTTTAAACTTTAAGATTTATTACTATTTTTATTATTATGAATAAATTAAATAAATGATTTTATTCTACCAATCATAAAGATATTGGTACTTTATATTTTATTTTTGCTATGTGGTCAGGCTCTCTTGGTACATCTTTAAGTTTAATTATTCGAATTGAATTAGGATCAGCTGGTCAAGTATTAGGCAGAGATCAAATTTATAATTCTGTAGTTACTGCTCATGCTTTTGTTATAATTTTTTTTTTTGTAATACCTTTTATAATTGGCGGATTTGGTAATTGGTTAATTCCTATTATATCTGGAATTCCTGATATGGCTTTTCCTCGAATAAATAATATAAGATTTTGGTTACTTCCACCATCTTTATTTTTTATAGTTTTAAGTATATTTATTGGTGATGGGGCTGGGACTGGTTGAACAGTTTATCCTCCATTATCTAATTCAATTAATCAAGCGGGTCCTAGAGTTGATTTTTCAATCTTTTCTTTACATTTAGCAGGTGCTTCATCAATTATGGGTGCAATAAATTTTATTGTAACTATTATTATATTTTGTCGTTATTCATTTGATAAATTAACTTTATTTGCTTGATCTGTAACTATTACTGCTATTTTGCTTTTATTATCTTTACCTGTTTTAGCTGGTGCTATTACTATATTATTATCAGATCGTAATTTAAATACTTCTTTTTTTAATCCATCAGGAGGGGGGGATCCTGTTTTATATCAGCATCTTTTTTGATTTTTTGGTCATCCTGAGGTTTATATTTTAATTTTGCCGGGATTTGGTATTATTTCTCATATTGTTGCTTCAGAAAGGGGAAAGAAAAGTACTTTTGGTACTTTAGGAATAATTTATGCAATATTAACTATTGGTTTTTTAGGTTTTATTGTTTGAGCTCATCATATATTTACTGTAGGTATAGATGTAGATACACGGGCTTATTTTACTTCTGCTACTATAATTATTGCAGTTCCTACTGGAATTAAGGTTTTTAGTTGATTATCAACTCTTCAAGGTTCAAAGATAAAATATTCAATTCCTATAATTTGATCTTTAGGATTTATTTTTTTATTTTCTATAGGGGGATTAACAGGTGTAATATTAGCAAACTCTTCTTTAGATTTAATATTACATGATACTTATTATGTAGTTGCTCATTTTCATTATGTGTTATCAATAGGGGCTGTTTTTGCAGTAGCTGCTGGTTTTTTATATTGATTTCCTTTATTTACAGGTTTGTTATTTAATGAGTATTTATTAAAGCCTCAGTTCATAATTATATTTATTGGGGTAAATATAACCTTTTTTCCTCAACATTTTTTGGGGTTATCTGGTATACCACGTCGATATAGGGATTTTCCTGATGTTTATTTATGTTGAAATGTAATTTCTTCTTTAGGTAGACTAGTCTCTTTAGTGGGTTACTTTTTAATAATTTATTCTTTATGGGAGGCTTTTATTTCTAAGCGATTTTTTTTAGTTAAGATATGTACTAGTCATTGGGTTGAATGAATTTATCTATATTCAAATAGTCCAATAATATTTCATACTTTTGATGAATTTCCTGCAATTTTTGTAAATTAATTAGTTTATTTACTTTGGTTTATATATTTAATATGGCAGAATAGTGCAATAGATTTAAATTCTATATATAAAATTAAATAATTTTTATTAAAAATTTCTACTTGATCAATAATAAATTTTCAAGACCCTAATTCTTTTTCTTCTTTACTTTTAATTTGATTACATGATAATAATATAATAGTATTAATTGTTACTATATTGTTAATTATTTATTTCATTTTTTTGTTATTTATTAATCAGTTTTCTTCACGTTTTTTGTTACATGGTAATTTTTTAGAAATTACTTGAACTATTTTACCTATATTAGTTTTATATGATATAGCTATTCCTTCTTTAAAAATTTTGTATTATACTGAAAATATTCAGTTATTTTTATATTCTATTAAATCTGTTGGTCATCAATGATATTGAAGATATGAATTTTTTGATAAGGGGTGTTCTTTTAGGTTTGATTCTTATATATTACCAATAGGTGATCTACAATTAAATGAATTTCGTTTATTGGATGTTGATAATCGTTTAGTTTTACCTGTTTCTATTTCTATTCGTAATATTGTTACTTCTATAGATGTAATTCATTCTTGAACTATTCCTTCATTAGGAATTAAAATTGATGCTATTCCTGGTCGTTTAAATCAAGTTTCTTTATATTCTTTACGGTCTGGTTTATACTATGGGCAGTGTTCAGAAATTTGTGGGATAAATCATAGGTTTATACCTATTGTTCTTGAATTAACTGACTTATCTTATTTTCGTACTTGATTAGTTTATATAAAATTGAATAGTTAAATAGAAAATTTAATATAAATATTCATTAGATGGCTGAATGTAAGTGTAGGTTTCTTAAACCTAATAATAGTATGTAACATATACTTCTAATGGAAAATTTAGTTAATATATAAATAATATTGAACTGTCAGTTCAGAGTAACAATTTAAGTAATTTTCTATTCCTCAAATAAGTCCATTAAATTGATTAATTATATATATATTATTTTTAGGTTTATTATTTTTTTGTTATTTGATACTTTATTATTATATAAATATTAATTTGGGTATGAATTATTATAATAAATTGAGTACTAATAAAAATTATTTAAATAAATGATAATAAATTTGTTTTCTATTTTTGACCCTAGTACTTCAATTAATTTAAGGTTAAATTGATTAATAATATTTTGAATTATTGTATTATTTCCAATTGGTTATTATTATTTTCCTTCTTATTATTATTATTCTCATATAATATTAATAAAATTAATGTTTATTGAGTTTAAATTATTATTAAAGTCTTTAGTTAGTAATTTATTATTTATTACTTTAATATATTTAGTTTTCTTAATAAACTTTATAGGTTTATTCCCTTATGTTTTTACTCTCACTAGACATATAATTTTAACAATCACTTTTTCTTTACCTTTATGATTAGGAATAATACTTTATGGTTGATATAATTACTCATTAATAATATTTGTTCATTTAGTTCCTTATGGTACACCTAGAATATTAATAATTTTTATAGTACTAATTGAATCAATTAGTGCTTTAATCCGTCCTTTAACATTGTCAGTTCGGTTAAGAGCTAATATAATTGCTGGTCATTTGTTACTTTGTCTTATAGGTTCTGTTGGTTCTTTATTAGAATTTTATATAATTTTTATATTAGTTATTATTCAGTCTTTATTATATTTATTGGAATTAAGAGTTTCTTTAATTCAAGCTTATGTATTTTCTATTCTTTGTTCTCTTTATTGTAGTGAAGTAGAATATGATAAAAGTATTTAGAAATTATTTACATTTAGTAACTGTTAGACCTTGACCGTTATTGGGGTCATTAGGTGTATTTTTAGTTATATTAGGATTTGTAAAGTGAATATTTATGAGAAGATGAATTTTAATATTATTTAGTTTATTTTTATCATTTTTAATTTTTCTTCAGTGATGACGTGATGTAGTTCGAGAAAGAACTTTTCAGGGTTTACATGGTAATTATTTAATTTTAATTTTACGATTTAGATTTATATTATTTATTATTTCTGAATTATTTTTCTTTATTTCTTTTTTTTGATCCTTTTTTCATATAATGTTATCTCCACCGGTAGAGGGGGGCTGTACTTGACCTCCCTATGGTATTGTACCATTTAATCCATTTGGAATTCCATTAATAAATTCTTTTATTTTAATTACTTCTGGTATAATAATTACTTATTGTCATCATTCTTTGTTATTAAATAATAAATTAGCTTCTAGTGATTCATTATTATTAACAATTTTAATGGGATTAATTTTTTCTTTATTTCAGGGTATTGAATATAAGTACTCTACATTTACAATATCTGATTCTGTTTATGGTTCATTATTTTTTATAATAACAGGATTTCATGGAATTCATGTATTAGTTGGTACAATGTTTTTGATTTACTGTTATTATCGATTGGATAATTTTCATTTTACGTTTTACCACCATGTAGGGTTTGAAATAGCTTCCTGATATTGACATTTTGTTGATGTAGTTTGATTATTTTTATATTTAATTGTATACTGGTGGTGTAGATAATAATGCTTATATAGTATATTTTATTACATTTAATTTCCAATTAAAAGATTTAATTTTAATATAAGCTATTATAATAGTATATATCTGTATTTTAGTTATTTTATTGCTTTTTTTAATGTTATTGAGAATGTTAATTTCTTATAAATCTCTTGTTTCACGTGAAAAATTAACACCATTTGAATGTGGATTTGATCCTATTATTTCTCATCAAGTATCATTTTTTATTAATTTTTATTTATTTTCATTAGTTTTTTTGGTTTTTGATGTAGAAATTATTTTGTTACTTCCTATTATTTTAGTGGTTAGTAATTTTTATTTAAGTTATATAAGAATAATATTATTTATTTATTTTATAATATTATTAGTTTGGGGTGTTTTACTTGAATGACTTGACGGTTCTTTTGACTGAAGCACTTAATTGTTTACATAAGAAGTAAAATTTACATTTAGTTTCGGCCTAAAAGTTTGGTTGTTTATCAATCCTTATGTAATTAATTGAAACCAAAGAGAGGTAGATTATTGTTAATAATTAAATTGAAATAATTTCCAATTGAAGTAATTTTATTTGAGCTTCTAACTCAATTTTAATGAATATAATTTCATTTTATTTCTATGTTTATATAGTTTATTTAAAACGATACATTTTCATTGTATAAATAATATTATATATTTATAAATTATTTTGTTTAATTAAATTATTATATTTAAGGGATATATATCCATTTTAATATCTTCATTATTATACTTTATTTAAGCTACCTAAATATAAATTTTATTTGAGTAATAATATATTAATTAATTTTATAGTAATAAAATATTATTATTGAAGTAAATAATAATATAATTTTTAAAATTGATATAGGTGTAAATATATAATTTGATATTATTAAATGTTTAAAATTATTTATTATAATAATTCTAATAAATTTATTTCATGAATTTTCGTAATATTTTATAAAATTAAGTCTAAGGTAAAGGGTTTTTTTAGCTATTAGGGGAAATATTAGATTAATAAATAATATTCAATAAATGAATCATTTAATTTTTATATTTATAACTAAATTATTGTAATTAATTATAATAAATGTTATGATTAAAGTAATGATTCCTCCCCAGGTTCCGAATGATTTTATAATTAGGGGTAGAGGTAATTCAATATTAATATTTTTAATATAAATTCATGTAAATAGAGACCCTGATATGATAATTGGTAGAGTTAAAATTATTATAATTAATTTTTCTTGATTTGATGTAATATAATTAAATATAATATTTTTATTTGTCTTATTCCAACATAAATAAATTAATAATCGAGCTGAGTATAATGCAGTGAGGCAGATTCTTAAGTCAAATGATATTATTACAATTAAATTTAAGTTATTATTTATAGAAAACTCGATTATTAAATCTTTTGAAAAGAATCCAGAATAGAAAGGAAATCCTATAAGAGCTAATATTGATAAATTTATTAAAGTAGTTTCTAATGGTAATCAAATTCTTATTATATTAATATTACGAATATCTTGTTCCCCTAATGAATGGTGAATAATTGTTCCTGCTGATATAAATATTAGAGATTTAAATAGAGCATGAATTATAAGATGTATAAATGCTAAATCAATTCTATTTATAAATAAAATTACTATTATAAAACTAATTTGCCTAAGAGTTGAAAATGCAATAATTTTTTTTAAATCATAATCTATTATTGCGGCCAGACTTCCTACTAGTATTGTAGTGACTGAAACTAATAAAGCTAAATTATTTAGTTTAGGATCTAAAATTCTAGGTTCTAATCGAATTAAAAGGATAACTCCAGCAGTAACTAAGGTTGATGAATGAACTAAAGCAGATACAGGAGTCGGTGCTGCTATTGCCTTGGGTAATCATGATGAAAATGGTAATTGGGCACTTTTAGTAAAAGCTGCAATTACTAATATAATTGTAATTATTTTACTATTTTCTAATATATATAATATTGATCATGATCCTAAATTAAATATATAAGCACCGGTTATAATAAATGCAATATCACCTATTCGATTTAAAATAAATGTAATTATTCCAAATCTGTAAACATAAATACTTTGATAATGAATAATGAGTAGTAAAGATGATAGTCCTAAAAAGTCCCACCCGATTAATATTGATATAATATTTTTTCTTGTTAAGATTGTTCAGATTATGGATAATGCAAATATAGATAAAATTAAAGTGAATCGTTTTTTGTTTAAATCATTTATTATATATGATTTTCTATAAATTATAATATTTGCTGTAATGAATGATACAATTGAGATAAATGAAATTAATTTTCAATCAATTAATAAATCTAATGAGTATTGAGCAGAATTTAATTCTAAGAATCTAAATTTTACTAGTTTTTTTTCTGAATTTCGTCTAAAGAATCTTATAATTGAGAAAATTATTCTAATAACTAAAAATATGATTCCTGATTGTATAGGATAAATAATTTAGAAATATTTATTATCTTTGAAACCACATTTCAATATTTTATTTAAACTATCTAAATTAAATTAATAATTTATATTTCATATTCATGAATTAATTGTTAATATATTTAGTGGTACAATATGCAGAATGATAGTATGATATTCAATTATTTTAATATTATAGTTAAATTTATTTGTAAAGTTTCCATGAGCAGTAATTATGAATAATTGTATAGAGTAGATTCTTCTTAATATATTAATGATAATTAAGAATGGAATTGATATTAATGATCACGACACAATTCTATTAGTTATAATTAGTTCACTTAAAAAATTAAGTGAAATAGGAGCTCCAAGATTTCCAACACAAGTAATAAATCAAAAAAATATTATTACTGGTTCAATATTGATAATTCCTTTATTTATAATAATAATTCGTCTATGACTTCGTAAATAAATTATATTAACAATGAAAAATATTCTAGATGAACATAGTCCATGTCCAATTATTATAGTTATTGCACCTGTATATCCTCATTTATATATAGTTATTATTCTTATAGAGGCAATTCCTATATGAACAACTGATGAATAGGCTACAATTAATTTTATATCAGATTGAATTATACAAATGAATGTAATTAATATTGATCCTAGTATTATAATTGTAATAAATATTGAGTTGAATTTTATAGCAGCATTTAAGTTAGTTATTATTATTCGTATTAATCCTATTCCTCCTAATTTAAGAATTACTCTTGCTAAAATTATTGATCCATAAACTGGGGCTTCTACATGTGCTTTTGGTAATCAAGTATGAAACCCAAACACTGGAATTTTTACTAAAAATGCAACAATCATATTTCAATAAATAATAAAAGATGAATTTTTAATATTGAATAATATAATATAGGTTCAGTCTGTTGAATATGTAATTTTATATATTGTGAAAATTGTTAATATTAGTGGTAATGATCCAATTATTGTGTAAATTAATATATATATAGAGGCTATTTCTCGTTCTTTTGTTCTTCCCCATCAAAAAATAATAATAAATAAGGGGATTAATCTTGTTTCAAATCAAATATAGAATATAATAATTCTTGTAGAAGATAGGGTTATAATAACTAATATTATTAATCTTATAATTGTTATTATTTGTTTATTTTTAGTAATTATAAGAGAGATTCCTGCTATTCATAGGGTTAATATGATTAGTAATGAACAATATTTATCTTGATAAAATATTAAGTAGATATTTGAATTATCTATTCATATATTATTTATAGATAATATATAATTAATAGTTAAAATAAATAATATGTTTTGAATTATATTTTTTATATAATAAGAATTTTGATTAATTATAAAAAGAATAGCTAATATTTCTATCATAATATTTGTATTGTTGATATAGAGTCATTTTTATTAATTCGGGATATTATAATAAGTAGTGATAATCCTAAGACTCTTTCTGTAACTATAAATACCAATAAATAAATAATTATAAAATCTGAATTAATTTTTTTTAAGCAAATTAATATAATTATTCTTGTTGTTATTATTATTATTTCGATTCTGATTAGTACTATTAAGAATTTTTTAAATTTAATTGTAAATAAGTAAATGATTATAAAATAAATAATTATTAATCTTCTTAATGGGATTAAGTTACAGCAGAAATAGTATTAATATTTTCTTATAAGGTTCAGATAATTTAATTTAAAATAATAATTTTGTAAATTATCTATAGATGAAATTCTTCTGAGCAACTTTCAAAAAAATTTAGATTTTAATTTCTTTAATCTCCAAGATTAATATTTTTTATAAACTATTTTTTGTATTATGATAAAAATGTTTATTATATTAGATTTTTCTTATACTTTAGTTTATATATTAATTTTAATATTATTATTGTTATTATTAACTTTACTTCCAGATTCTCCTGTATTTTATTTAATTTATATATTATTATTAATTTTATTTTTGTTATTATATTTAATTATATATATATTTACTAATCTATATTTTTATATTTTTTTAGTTGTAGCGGGGGGGATTATAGTAACTTTTTTATTTTTTATGGTTTTTAGTTACAGAAATCATTTTAATTTTAGATTAATATATTTTATTTTTTTAATTATATTTATTATAATAATATATTTTTATTTAAATTGTACTATAAGTGTAGATTATATTAATTATAATTATGAATATTCATTTAATGAGAATAGTCTAATTTTTGGTTGTTATACTGAAAGTTACGGGATATTTCTTATAATATTTAGTATAACATTTATATTAGTTATTATATATTTGGTAGTTAAAATTACTACTTTTTTAAAATCTTCACCAATGCGTAATTTAAATTAATAGTATGAAGAAAATTATATCTAATATTTTTTATAATTATTTAAATAATTCATTTATTATTTTACCTACACCTTTAAATATTTCACTTTGGTGAAACTTTGGTTCAATACTTGGGGTATGCTTATTAATTCAGATTATAACAGGTTTTTTTTTATCAATGCACTATTGTCCAAATATTGATATAGCATTTATAAGAATTATTCATATTATTCAAGATGTAAATTGAGGTTGATTAATTCGGGGTTTTCATATAAATGGTGCATCATTTTACTTTATTTGTATATATTTACATTTAGTTCGGGGAATTTATTATCATTCTTTTTTTAAAATTGGAGTATGATTTATAGGAGTTTTAATTTTATTATTATCTATAGCGGCGGCTTTTATAGGGTACGTTTTACCTTGGGGTCAAATGTCATTTTGGGGGGCAACAGTTATTACTAATTTAATGTCTGCTATTCCTTATTTAGGTTTTGATATTGTTTATTGATTATGAGGGGGATTTTCAATTAATAATGCTACTTTAAATCGATTTTATTCTTTTCATTTTTTATTACCTTTATTAATTTTATTATTAGTAGTTTTTCATTTGTTAATTTTACATTTATATGGTTCTAGTAATCCTATAGGTTTGCAAAGTAATAAATATATAATTCCTTTTCATTCTTATTTTTCATATAAGGATATTATTGGTTTTTTATTATTAATATTTTTATTAATTTATGTTTGTCTTCAGTTTCCAAATATTTTATGTGATCCAGATAATTATATTCCAGCTAATTCATTAGTAACTCCTTTACATATTCAACCTGAATGATATTTTTTGTTTGCTTATTCTATTTTACGTTCTATTCCTAGAAAATTAGGGGGTGTTTTAGCTTTGTTTTTATCTATTTTAATTTTATTAGTTTTACCATTTACTACGAAATCTAATATATTAGGTTTAATATTTTATCCTTTAATGCAATTTTTTTTTTGAGTATTTATTTCATGTATTATTTTGTTAACTTGAACAGGGGCTAGACCAATTGAATTTCCTTATTTTCAAATTAGTCAGATTTTATCAATTCTTTATTTTATATATTTTATTTTAGGTTTATATATTTATAAAATTATAGATTTATTAATTTATACTTAATAAGAATTTGAGCTTGATACAAGCATATGTTTTGAAAACATAAGATACTTTATATTAGTAAGTTCTTAGTTATATTCTCTATTTATATAGTTATTATTTATAAATAATTTTATTTAGAATATAGAACTTTCTAATTAAAATAAATTTAAATATTATAATTAAAGTTAAAAAAGTAATTATAACTGGTAGAAATATTTTTCAGCATATATATATTAATTCATCATATCGTATACGGGGAAAAGTACCTCGAATTCAAATTATAGAGAATGCAATTATTAAAGTTCTAAAAGTAAATGGAATTCTTGAGAAGAAAATAATAGAGTTTAAACTTCTAATTCAAATAATTATTGAGTATTCTGCTAAAAAGATAAATGCAAATCCAAATCCATAATATTCAATATTGAATCCAGAAACTAATTCAGATTCACCTTCAACAAAATCAAAGGGTGTTCGGTTAACTTCAGCTAATCTTGAAATATAAAGTATAATCATTGGAATATATAAATAAACTCTAAGTGGTAATCTAATAATAAATTTATTAAATGAATAGAAATTTATTGATTCAATTATTAAAAGTCTAGAAATTAAAATAAGAGCTAATCTGACTTCATATGAGATAGTTTGGGATATTCTTCGTATTGTTCCAATTAGTGCATACTTTGAGTTTGATGCTCACCCCCCTAGTATAATAGGGTATACTGAAATTCTGAAGCAGCACAGTATTAGTAAAATAGATTGATTAAAGGTTCATTTATAAATAGTAGATGGGAATAAAGATCATAATGTTAATGTAATTAATATTATAATTATTGGTCTTATTAAATAAATATTATAATTTATTTTAGTTGAATATAAAAATTCTTTAGATAATAATTTTAAAGCGTCTGAAAGGGGTTGGGTTAATCCTATAATTGTTGCTTTATTAGGGCCTTTACGTTTATGGATATACCTTAGTAATTTTCGTTCAAATAAAGTAAAGAATGCAACACTAATTAGTATTGTAATTACTACAATAATTATATATAATATAGATAGGGTTGGATAATAATAGTATCTATAGGTGTTATTCATTTATAATTTATAATTATTTAAAATTATTTTCTTCATATTAAATTAAGATTCTACTTAGCATTATATAAACTTTAATATATTTAATTTATAATTAGATTTAACTTTATTAAGTAAGTTTATTCTTAAAACATTGATTTTATAATTATTTAATTAATATAAACATCACTTTTGTTAGAAGGAATTAAAGTACCTTCATATCTATGTATTACTTTAAGTTAATAATACTAAGATAAGGTTTTGTACTACTACCTTACCCTCTTGGTTTTAAGTATTAGTATTAAGGAGTAGTAAGATTAGCATTATATAAACTTTAATATATTTAATTTATAATTAGATTTAACTTTATTAAGTAAGTTTATTCTTAAAACATTGATTTTATAATTATTTAATTAATATAAACATCACTTTTGTTAGAAGGAATTAAAGTACCTTCATATCTATGTATTACTTTAAGTTAATAATACTAAGATAAGGTTTTGTACTACTACCTTACCCTCTTGGTTTTAAGTATTAGTATTAAGGAGTAGTAAGATTAGCATTATATAAACTTTAATATATTTAATTTATAATTAGATTTAACTTTATTAAGTAAGTTTATTCTTAAAACATTGATTTTATAATTATTTAATTAATATAAACATCACTTTTGTTAGAAGGAATTAAAGTACCTTCATATCTATGTATTACTTTAAGTTAATAATACTAAGATAAGGTTTTGTACTACTACCTTACCCTCTTGGTTTTAAGTATTAGTATTAAGGAGTAGTAAGATTAGCATTATATAAACTTTAATATATTTAATTTATAATTAGATTTAACTTTATTAAGTAAGTTTATTCTTAAAACATTGATTTTATAATTATTTAATTAATATAAACATCACTTTTGTTAGAAGGAATTAAAGTACCTTCATATCTATGTATTACTTTAAGTTAATAATACTAAGATAAGGTTTTGTACTACTACCTTACCCTCTTGGTTTTAAGTATTAGTATTAAGGAGTAGTAAGATTAGCATTATATAAACTTTAATATATTTAATTTATAATTAGATTTAACTTTATTAAGTAAGTTTATTCTTAAAACATTGATTTTATAATTATTTAATTAATATAAACATCACTTTTGTTAGAAGGAATTAAAGTACCTTCATATCTATGTATTACTTTAAGTTAATAATACTAAGATAAGGTTTTGTACTACTACCTTACCCTCTTGGTTTTAAGTATTAGTATTAAGGAGTAGTAAGATTAGCATTATATAAACTTTAATATATTTAATTTATAATTAGATTTAACTTTATTAAGTAAGTTTATTCTTAAAACATTGATTTTATAATTATTTAATTAATATAAACATCACTTTTGTTAGAAGGAATTAAAGTACCTTCATATCTATGTATTACTTTAAGTTAATAATACTAAGATAAGGTTTTGTACTACTACCTTACCCTCTTGGTTTTAAGTATTAGTATTAAGGAGTAGTAAGATTAGCATTATATAAACTTTAATATATTTAATTTATAATTAGATTTAACTTTATTAAGTAAGTTTATTCTTAAAACATTGATTTTATAATTATTTAATTAATATAAACATCACTTTTGTTAGAAGGAATTAAAGTACCTTCATATCTATGTATTACTTTAAGTTAATAATACTAAGATAAGGTTTTGTACTACTACCTTACCCTCTTGGTTTTAAGTATTAGTATTAAGGAGTAGTAAGATTAGCATTATATAAACTTTAATATATTTAATTTATAATTAGATTTAACTTTATTAAGTAAGTTTATTCTTAAAACATTGATTTTATAATTATTTAATTAATATAAACATCACTTTTGTTAGAAGGAATTAAAGTACCTTCATATCTATGTATTACTTTAAGTTAATAATACTAAGATAAGGTTTTGTACTACTACCTTACCCTCTTGGTTTTAAGTATTAGTATTAAGGAGTAGTAAGATTAGCATTATATAAACTTTAATATATTTAATTTATAATTAGATTTAACTTTATTAAGTAAGTTTATTCTTAAAACATTGATTTTATAATTATTTAATTAATATAAACATCACTTTTGTTAGAAGGAATTAAAGTACCTTCATATCTATGTATTACTTTAAGTTAATAATACTAAGATAAGGTTTTGTACTACTACCTTACCCTCTTGGTTTTAAGTATTAGTATTAAGGAGTAGTAAGATTAGCATTATATAAACTTTAATATATTTAATTTATAATTAGATTTAACTTTATTAAGTAAGTTTATTCTTAAAACATTGATTTTATAATTATTTAATTAATATAAACATCACTTTTGTTAGAAGGAATTAAAGTACCTTCATATCTATGTATTACTTTAAGTTAATAATACTAAGATAAGGTTTTGTACTACTACCTTACCCTCTTGGTTTTAAGTATTAGTATTAAGGAGTAGTAAGATTAGCATTATATAAACTTTAATATATTTAATTTATAATTAGATTTAACTTTATTAAGTAAGTTTATTCTTAAAACATTGATTTTATAATTATTTAATTAATATAAACATCACTTTTGTTAGAAGGAATTAAAGTACCTTCATATCTATGTATTACTTTAAGTTAATAATACTAAGATAAGGTTTTGTACTACTACCTTACCCTCTTGGTTTTAAGTATTAGTATTAAGGAGTAGTAAGATTAGCATTATATAAACTTTAATATATTTAATTTATAATTAGATTTAACTTTATTAAGTAAGTTTATTCTTAAAACATTGATTTTATAATTATTTAATTAATATAAACATCACTTTTGTTAGAAGGAATTAAAGTACCTTCATATCTATGTATTACTTTAAGTTAATAATACTAAGATAAGGTTTTGTACTACTACCTTACCCTCTTGGTTTTAAGTATTAGTATTAAGGAGTAGTAAGATTAGCATTATATAAACTTTAATATATTTAATTTATAATTAGATTTAACTTTATTAAGTAAGTTTATTCTTAAAACATTGATTTTATAATTATTTAATTAATATAAACATCACTTTTGTTAGAAGGAATTAAAGTACCTTCATATCTATGTATTACTTTAAGTTAATAATACTAAGATAAGGTTTTGTACTACTACCTTACCCTCTTGGTTTTAAGTATTAGTATTAAGGAGTAGTAAGATTAGCATTATATAAACTTTAATATATTTAATTTATAATTAGATTTAACTTTATTAAGTAAGTTTATTCTTAAAACATTGATTTTATAATTATTTAATTAATATAAACATCACTTTTGTTAGAAGGAATTAAAGTACCTTCATATCTATGTATTACTTTAAGTTAATAATACTAAGATAAGGTTTTGTACTACTACCTTACCCTCTTGGTTTTAAGTATTAGTATTAAGGAGTAGTAAGATTAGCATTATATAAACTTTAATATATTTAATTTATAATTAGATTTAACTTTATTAAGTAAGTTTATTCTTAAAACATTGATTTTATAATTATTTAATTAATATAAACATCACTTTTGTTAGAAGGAATTAAAGTACCTTCATATCTATGTATTACTTTAAGTTAATAATACTAAGATAAGGTTTTGTACTACTACCTTACCCTCTTGGTTTTAAGTATTAGTATTAAGGAGTAGTAAGATTAGCATTATATAAACTTTAATATATTTAATTTATAATTAGATTTAACTTTATTAAGTAAGTTTATTCTTAAAACATTGATTTTATAATTATTTAATTAATATAAACATCACTTTTGTTAGAAGGAATTAAAGTACCTTCATATCTATGTATTACTTTAAGTTAATAATACTAAGATAAGGTTTTGTACTACTACCTTACCCTCTTGGTTTTAAGTATTAGTATTAAGGAGTAGTAAGATTAGCATTATATAAACTTTAATATATTTAATTTATAATTAGATTTAACTTTATTAAGTAAGTTTATTCTTAAAACATTGATTTTATAATTATTTAATTAATATAAACATCACTTTTGTTAGAAGGAATTAAAGTACCTTCATATCTATGTATTACTTTAAGTTAATAATACTAAGATAAGGTTTTGTACTACTACCTTACCCTCTTGGTTTTAAGTATTAGTATTAAGGAGTAGTAAGATTAGCATTATATAAACTTTAATATATTTAATTTATAATTAGATTTAACTTTATTAAGTAAGTTTATTCTTAAAACATTGATTTTATAATTATTTAATTAATATAAACATCACTTTTGTTAGAAGGAATTAAAGTACCTTCATATCTATGTATTACTTTAAGTTAATAATACTAAGATAAGGTTTTGTACTACTACCTTACCCTCTTGGTTTTAAGTATTAGTATTAAGGAGTAGTAAGATTAGCATTATATAAACTTTAATATATTTAATTTATAATTAGATTTAACTTTATTAAGTAAGTTTATTCTTAAAACATTGATTTTATAATTATTTAATTAATATAAACATCACTTTTGTTAGAAGGAATTAAAGTACCTTCATATCTATGTATTACTTTAAGTTCCTAATAATAATTTCCTAAAAAGATAGGTAAACCTATATAAATATGAAAACTAGATAAAATTACACGCATATATATATACAAATGAACTAATGAAGTTAGTACCAATAATAAAATAAAATAATATATAAATAAAGAAGAAACCTTATCTAATAATATTCATTTCAACAAAAAACCAGTAAAAGGAGGTATACCAGTTAAAGAAATCATATTAATAATATATATAACCAATAAATAACGTGAAATAAAAAATGTTACAATATAATCAGATATATTATTAATATCAAAATAATAATTAAAAAAACAAATTAAAAAAAAAAGTAATCTATATACAATATAATATGTGAGTCATCAATTTATATCATTTAACATAAGAGTTAGCCAAGCTCTGTGAGATAATACCGAATAAGAAAATAATAATTTTACTCTTAATAAGCCCAAACTAAAATATAGACTAACTATTATAGTAAAAATCCTAATAAATAATAAATAATAATACCATATATTTAATCTTAATATAAGTATAGGCATAAACTTCTGAAACGTAGATAACAAACCGATCCTTAATCAATTTATATTATAAATTAAACTAACCACCCATTTATAAAAAGGAAATAAACCGATCTTCAAAGATAAAGAAAAATTATATATAAATAAACCCATATGATCTATATATATATTATCAAATATAAAAGTCAGAGAGACCAAAAATAAAGAAGTACCTAAAGACTGAATTAAAAAATATGAACAAATAGATCTAAACTTCTGATTAGAATTCTGTAAACAAATAATTATAATATAAAATAAAGGGGGTAAGGTAGTAGTACAAAACCTTATCTTAGTATTATCTACTTAAAGTAATATATAGCTATGAGGGTACTTTAATTCCTTCTAACAAAAGTGATGTTTATATTAATTAAATAATTATAAAATCAATGTTTTAAGAATAAACTTACTTAATAAAGTCAAATCTAATTATAAATTAAATATATTAAAGTTTATATGCTAAGTAGAATCTTACTACTCCTTAATACTAATACTTAAAACCAAGGGGGTAAGGTAGTAGTACAAAACCTTATCTTAGTATTATCTACTTAAAGTAATATATAGCTATGAGGGTACTTTAATTCCTTCTAACAAAAGTGATGTTTATATTAATTAAATAATTATAAAATCAATGTTTTAAGAATAAACTTACTTAATAAAGTCAAATCTAATTATAAATTAAATATATTAAAGTTTATATGCTAAGTAGAATCTTACTACTCCTTAATACTAATACTTAAAACCAAGGGGGTAAGGTAAGTAGTACAAAACCTTATCTTAGTATTATCTACTTAAAGTAATATATAGCTATGAGGGTACTTTAATTCCTTCTAACAAAAGTGATGTTTATATTAATTAAATAATTATAAAATCAATGTTTTAAGAATAAACTTACTTAATAAAGTCAAATCTAATTATAAATTAAATATATTAAAGTTTATATGCTAAGTAGAATCTTACTACTCCTTAATACTAATACTTAAAACCAAGGGGGTAAGGTAGTAGTACAAAACCTTATCTTAGTATTATCTACTTAAAGTAATATATAGCTATGAGGGTACTTTAATTCCTTCTAACAAAAGTGATGTTTATATTAATTAAATAATTATAAAATCAATGTTTTAAGAATAAACTTACTTAATAAAGTCAAATCTAATTATAAATTAAATATATTAAAGTTTATATGCTAAGTAGAATCTTACTACTCCTTAATACTAATACTTAAAACCAAGGGGGTAAGGTAGTAGTACAAAACCTTATCTTAGTATTATCTACTTAAAGTAATATATAGCTATGAGGGTACTTTAATTCCTTCTAACAAAAGTGATGTTTATATTAATTAAATAATTATAAAATCAATGTTTTAAGAATAAACTTACTTAATAAAGTCAAATCTAATTATAAATTAAATATATTAAAGTTTATATGCTAAGTAGAATCTTACTACTCCTTAATACTAATACTTAAAACCAAGGGGGTAAGGTAGTAGTACAAAACCTTATCTTAGTATTATCTACTTAAAGTAATATATAGCTATGAGGGTACTTTAATTCCTTCTAACAAAAGTGATGTTTATATTAATTAAATAATTATAAAATCAATGTTTTAAGAATAAACTTACTTAATAAAGTCAAATCTAATTATAAATTAAATATATTAAAGTTTATATGCTAAGTAGAATCTTACTACTCCTTAATACTAATACTTAAAACCAAGGGGGTAAGGTAGTAGTACAAAACCTTATCTTAGTATTATCTACTTAAAGTAATATATAGCTATGAGGGTACTTTAATTCCTTCTAACAAAAGTGATGTTTATATTAATTAAATAATTATAAAATCAATGTTTTAAGAATAAACTTACTTAATAAAGTCAAATCTAATTATAAATTAAATATATTAAAGTTTATATGCTAAGTAGAATCTTACTACTCCTTAATACTAATACTTAAAACCAAGGGGGTAAGGTAGTAGTACAAAACCTTATCTTAGTATTATCTACTTAAAGTAATATATAGCTATGAGGGTACTTTAATTCCTTCTAACAAAAGTGATGTTTATATTAATTAAATAATTATAAAATCAATGTTTTAAGAATAAACTTACTTAATAAAGTCAAATCTAATTATAAATTAAATATATTAAAGTTTATATGCTAAGTAGAATCTTACTACTCCTTAATACTAATACTTAAAACCAAGGGGGTAAGGTAGTAGTACAAAACCTTATCTTAGTATTATCTACTTAAAGTAATATATAGCTATGAGGGTACTTTAATTCCTTCTAACAAAAGTGATGTTTATATTAATTAAATAATTATAAAATCAATGTTTTAAGAATAAACTTACTTAATAATTAAGTAATTTAATATGAAGAAAATAATTTTAAGTAATTATAAATTATAAATGAATAACACCTATAGATACTATTATTACCCAACCCTATCTATATTATACATAATTATTGTAGTAATTACAATACTAATTAGTGTTGCATTCTTTACTTTATTTGAACGAAAATTACTAAGGTATATCCATAAACGTAAAGGCCCTAATAAAGCAACAATTATAGGATTAACCCAACCCTTTTCAGACGCTTTAAAATTATTATCTAAAGAATTTTTATATTCAACTAAAATAAATTATAATATTTATTTAATAAGACCAATAATTATAATATTAATTACATTAACATTATGATCTTTATTCCCATCTACCATTTATAAATGAACCTTTAATCAATCTATTTTACTAATACTATGCTGCTTCAGAATTTCAGTATACCCTATTATACTAGGAGGGTGAGCATCAAACTCAAAGTATGCACTAATTGGAACAATACGAAGAATATCCCAAACTATCTCATACGAAGTTAGATTAGCTCTTATTTTAATTTCTAGACTTTTAATAATTGAATCAATAAATTTCTATTCATTTAATAAATTTATTATTAGATTACCCCTTAGAGTTTATTTATATATTCCAATGATTATACTTTATATTTCAAGATTAGCTGAAGTTAACCGAACACCCTTTGATTTTGTTGAAGGTGAATCTGAATTAGTTTCTGGATTCAATATTGAATATTATGGATTTGGATTTGCATTTATCTTTTTAGCAGAATACTCAATAATTATTTGAATTAGAAGTTTAAATTCTATTATTTTCTTCTCAAGAATTCCATTTACTTTTAGAACTTTAATAATTGCATTCTCTATAATTTGAATTCGAGGCACTTTTCCCCGTATACGATATGATGAATTAATATATATATGCTGAAAAATATTTCTACCAGTTATAATTACTTTTTTAACTTTAATTATAATATTTAAATTTATTTTAATTAGAAAGTTCTATATTCTAAATAAAATTATTTATAAATAATAACTATATTAATAGAGAATATAACTAAGAACTTACTAATATAAAGTATCTTATGTTTTCAAAACATATGCTTGTATCAAGCTCAAATTCTTATTAAGTATAAATTAATAAATCTCTAATTTTATAAATATATAAACCTAAAATAAAATATATAAAATAAAGAGTTGATAAAATCTGACTAATCTGAAAATAAGGAAATTCAATTGGTCTAGCCCCTGTTCAAGTTAACAAAATAATACATGAAATAAATATTCAAAAAAAAAATTGCATTAAAGGATAAAATATTAAACCTAATATATTAGATTTTGTAGTAAATGGTAAAACTAATAAAATTAAAATAGATAAAAACAAAGCTAAAACACCCCCTAATTTTCTAGGAATAGAACGTAAAATAGAATAAGCAAATAAAAAATATCATTCAGGTTGAATATGTAAAGGAGTTACTAATGAATTAGCTGGAATATAATTATCTGGATCACATAAAATATTTGGAAACTGAAGACAAACATAAATTAATAAAAATATTAATAATAAAAAACCAATAATATCCTTATATGAAAAATAAGAATGAAAAGGAATTATATATTTATTACTTTGTAAACCTATAGGATTACTAGAACCATATAAATGT
Organism: Priocnemis perturbator; assembly: GCA_963942575.1. Classification (NCBI taxonomy): domain Eukaryota; kingdom Metazoa; phylum Arthropoda; class Insecta; order Hymenoptera; family Pompilidae; genus Priocnemis; species Priocnemis perturbator. The sequence goes on along the minus strand of CAWWDK010000344.1, from coordinate 1,901,168 downwards.
AAAATTAACAAATGAAAAACTACTAATAATAAAATTAATAAAGGTAATAAAAAATGAAAAGAATAAAATCGATTTAAAGTAGCATTATTAATAGAAAAACCCCCCCATAATCAATAAACAATATCAAAACCTAAATAAGGAATAGCGGACATTAAATTAGTAATAACTGTTGCCCCCCAAAATGACATTTGACCCCAAGGTAAAACGTACCCTATAAAAGCCGCCGCTATAGATAATAATAAAATTAAAACTCCTATAAATCATACTCCAATTTTAAAAAAAGAATGATAATAAATTCCCCGAACTAAATGTAAATATATACAAATAAAGTAAAATGATGCACCATTTATATGAAAACCCCGAATTAATCAACCTCAATTTACATCTTGAATAATATGAATAATTCTTATAAATGCTATATCAATATTTGGACAATAATGCATTGATAAAAAAAAACCTGTTATAATCTGAATTAATAAGCATACCCCAAGTATTGAACCAAAGTTTCACCAAAGTGAAATATTTAAAGGTGTAGGTAAAATAATAAACGAATTATTTAAATAATTGTAAAAAATATTAGATATAATTTTCTTCATACTATTAATTTAAATTACGCATTGGTGAAGATTTTAAAAAAGTAGTAATTTTAACTACCAAATATATAATAACTAATATAAATGTTATACTAAATATTATAAGAAATATCCCGTAACTTTCAGTGTAACAACCAAAGATTAGATTATTCTCATTAAATGAATATTCATAATTATAATTAATATAATCTACACTTATAGTACAATTTAAATAAAAATATATTATTATAACAAATATAATTAAAAAAATAAAATATATTAATCTAAAATTAAAATAATTTCTGTAACTAAAAACCATAAAAAATAAAAAAGTTACTATAATCCCCCCCGCTACAACTAAAAAAATATAAAAATATAAATTAGTATAGATATATATAATTAAATATAATAACAAAAATAAAATTAATAATAATATATAAATTAAATAAAATACAGGAGAATCTGGAAGTAAAGTTAATAATAACAATAATAATATTAAAATTAATATATAAACTAAAGTATAAGAAAAATCTAATATAATAAACATTTTTATCATAATACAAAAAATAGTTTATAAAAAATATTAATCTTGGAGATTAAAGAAATTAAAATCTAAATTTTTTTGAAAGTTGCTCAGAAGAATTTCATCTATAGATAATTTACAAAATTATTATTTTAAATTAAATTATCTGAACCTTATACAAAAATACTAATACTATTTCTGCTGTAACTTTATCCCATTAAGAAGATTAATAATTATTTATTTTATAATCATTTACTTATTTACAATTAAATTTAAAAAATTCTTAATAGTACTAATTAGAATCGAAATAATAATAATAACAACAAGAATAATTATATTAATTTGCTTAAAAAAAATTAATTCAGACTTTATAATTATTTATTTATTAGTATTTATAGTTACAGAAAGAGTCTTAGGATTATCACTACTTATTATAATATCCCGAATTAATAAAAATGACTCCATATCAACAATACAAATATTATGATAGAAATATTAGCTATTCTTTTTATAATTAATCAAAATTCTTATCATATAAAAAATATAATTCAAAACATATTATTTATTTTAACTATTAATTATATATTATCTATAAATAATATATGAATAGACAATTCAAATATCTACTTAATATTTTATCAAGATAAATATTGTTCATTACTAATTATATTAACCCTATGAATAGCAGGAATCTCTCTTATAATTACTAAAAATAAACAAATAATAACAATTATAAGATTAATAATATTAGTTATTATAACCCTATCTTCTACAAGAATTATTATATTCTATATTTGATTTGAAACAAGATTAATCCCTTTATTCATTATTATTTTTTGATGGGGAAGAACAAAAGAACGAGAAATAGCCTCTATATATATATTAATTTACACAATAATTGGATCATTACCACTAATATTAACAATTTTCACAATATATAAAATTACATATTCAACAGACTGAACCTATATTATATTATTTAATATTAAAAATTCATCTTTTATTATTTATTGAAATATGATTGTTGCATTTTTAGTAAAAATCCCAGTGTTTGGGTTTCATACTTGATTACCAAAAGCACATGTAGAAGCCCCAGTTTACGGATCAATAATTTTAGCAAGAGTAATTCTTAAATTAGGGGGGATAGGATTAATACGAATAATAATAACTAACTTAAATGCTGCTATAAAATTCAACTCAATATTTATTACAATCATAATACTAGGATCAATATTAATTACATTCATTTGTATAATTCAATCTGATATAAAATTAATTGTAGCTTATTCATCAGTTGTTCATATAGGAATTGCCTCTATAAGAATAATAACTATATATAAATGAGGATATACAGGCGCAATAACTATAATAATTGGACATGGACTATGTTCATCAAGAATATTTTTCATTGTTAATATAATTTATTTACGAAGTCATAGACGAATTATTATTATAAATAAAGGAATTATCAATATTGAACCAGTAATAATATTTTTTTGATTTATTACTTGTGTTGGAAATCTTGGAGCCCCTATTTCACTTAATTTTTTAAGTGAACTAATTATAACTAATAGAATTGTGTCGTGATCATTAATATCAATTCCATTCTTAATTATCATTAATATATTAAGAAGAGTCTACTCTATACAATTATTCATAATTACTGCTCATGGAAACTTTACAAATAAATTTAACTATAATATTAAAATAATTGAATATCATACTATCATTCTACATATTGTACCACTAAATATATTAACAATTAATTCATGAATATGAAATATAAATTATTAATTTAATTTAGATAGTTTAAATAAAATATTGAAATGTGGTTTCAAAGATAATAAATATTTCTAAATTATTTATCCTATACAATCAGGAATCATATTTTTAGTTATTAGAATAATTTTCTCAATTATAAGATTCTTTAGACGAAATTCAGAAAAAAAACTAGTAAAATTTAGATTCTTAGAATTAAATTCTGCTCAATACTCATTAGATTTATTAATTGATTGAAAATTAATTTCATTTATTTCAATTGTATCATTCATTACAGCAAATATTATAATTTATAGAAAATCATATATAATAAATGATTTAAACAAAAAACGATTTACTTTAATTTTATCTATATTTGCATTATCCATAATCTGAACAATCTTAACAAGAAAAAATATTATATCAATATTAATTGGGTGAGACTTTTTAGGACTATCATCTTTACTACTCATTATTCATTATCAAAGTATTTATGTTTACAGATTTGGAATAATTACATTTATTTTAAATCGAATAGGTGATATTGCATTTATTATAACTGGTGCTTACATATTTAATTTAGGATCATGATCAATATTATATATATTAGAAAATAGTAAAATAATTACAATTATATTAGTAATTGCAGCTTTTACTAAAAGTGCCCAATTACCATTTTCATCATGACTACCCAAGGCAATAGCAGCACCGACTCCTGTATCTGCTTTAGTTCATTCATCAACCTTAGTTACTGCTGGAGTTATTCTTTTAATTCGATTAGAACCTAGAATTTTAGATCCTAAACTAAATAATTTAGCTTTATTAGTTTCAGTTACTACAATACTAGTAGGAAGCCTGGCCGCAATAATAGATTATGATTTAAAAAAAATTATTGCATTTTCAACACTTAGACAAATCAGTTTTATAATAGTAATTTTATTTATAAATAGAATTGATTTAGCATTTATACATCTAATAATTCATGCTCTATTTAAATCTCTAATATTTATATCAGCAGGAACAATTATTCACCATTCATTAGGAGAACAAGATATTCGTAATATTAATATAATAAGAATTTGATTACCATTAGAAACTACTTTAATAAATTTATCTATATTAGCTCTTATAGGATTTCCTTTTTATTCTGGATTCTTTTCAAAAGATTTAATAATCGAGTTTTCTATAAATAGTAAATTAAATTTAATTGTAATAATATCATTTGACTTAAGAATCTGCCTCACTGCATTATATTCAGCTCGATTATCAATTTATTTATGTTGGAATAAGACAAATAAAAATATTATATTTAATTATATTACATCAAATCAAGAAAAATTAATTATAATAATTTTAACTCTACCAATTATCATATCAGGGTCTCTATTTACATGAATTTATATTAAAAATATTAATATTGAATTACCCCTACCCCTAATTATAAAATCATTTGGAACCTGAGGGGGAATCATTACTTTAATCATAACATTTATTATAATTAATTACAATAGTTTAGTTATAAATATAAAAATTAAATGATTCATTTATTGAATATTATTTATTAATCTAATATTTCCCCTAATAGCTAAAAAAACCCTTTACCTTAGTATTAATTTTATAAAATATTACGAAAATTCATGAAATAAATTTATTAGAATTATTATAATAAATAATTTTAAATATTTAATAATATCAAATTACATATTTACACCTATATCAATTTTAAAAATTATATTATTATTTACTTCAATAATAATATTTTATTACTATAAAATTAATTAATATATTATTACTCAAATAAAATTCTATATTTAGGTAGCTTAAATAAAGTATAATAATGAAGATATTAAAATGGATATATATCCCTTAAATATAATAATTTAATTAAACAAAATAATTTATAAATATATAATATTATTTATACAATGAAAATGTATCGTTTTAAATAAACTATATAAACATAGAAATAAAATGAAATTATATTCATTAAAATTGAGTTAGAAGCTCAAATAAAATTACTTCAATTGGAAATTATTTCAATTTAATTATTAACAATAATCTACCTCTCTTTGGTTTCAATTAATTACATAAGGATTGATAAACAACCAAACTTTTAGGCCGAAACTAAATGTAAATTTTACTTCTTATGTAAACAATTAAGTGCTTCAGTCAAAAGAACCATCAAGTCATTCAAGTAAAACACCCCAAACTAATAATATTATAAAATAAATAAATAATATTATTCTTATATAACTTAAATAAAAATTACTAACCACTAAAATAATAGGAAGTAACAAAATAATTTCTACATCAAAAACCAAAAAAACTAATGAAAATAAATAAAAATTAATAAAAAATGATACTTGATGAGAAATAATAGGATCAAATCCGCATTCAAATGGTGTTAATTTTTCACGTAAAACAATAGATTTATAAGAAATTAATATTCTCAATAACATTAAAAAAAGTAATAAAATAATTAAAATACATATATATACTATTATAATAGCTTATATTAAAATTAAATCTTTTAATTGGAAATTAAATGTAATAAAATATACTATATAAGCATTATTATCTACACCACCAGTATACAATTAAATATAAAAATAATCAAACTACATCAACAAAATGTCAATATCAGGAAGCTATTTCAAACCCTACATGGTGGTAAACCGTAAAATGAAAATTATCCAATCGATAATAACAGTAAATCAAAAACATTGTACCAACTAATACATGAATACCATGGAATCCTGTTATTATAAAAAATAATGAACCATAAACAGAATCAGATATAGTAAACGTAGAGTACTTATATTCAATGCCCTGAAATAAAGAAAAAATTAATCCTATTAAAATTGTTAATAATAATGAATCGCTAGAAGCTAATTTATTATTCAATAACAAAGAATGATGACAATAAGTAATTATTATACCAGAAGTAATTAAAATAAAAGAATTTATTAATGGAATTCCAAATGGATTAAATGGTACAATACCATACGGAGGTCAAGTACAGCCCCCCTCCACCGGTGGAGATAATATTATATGAAAAAAGGATCAAAAAAAAGAAATAAAGAAAAATAATTCAGAAATAATAAATAATATAAATCTAAATCGTAAAATTAAAATTAAATAATTACCATGTAAACCCTGGAAAGTTCTTTCTCGAACTACATCACGTCATCACTGAAGAAAAATTAAAAAGGATAAAAATAAACTAAATAATATTAAAATTCATCTACTCATAAATATTCACTTTACAAATCCTAATATAACTAAAAATACACCTAATGACCCCAATAACGGTCAAGGTCTAACAGTTACTAAATGTAAATAATTTCTAAATACTTTTATCATATTCTACTTCACTACAATAAAGAGAACAAAGAATAGAAAATACATAAGCTTGAATTAAAGAAACTCTTAATTCCAATAAATATAATAAAGACTGAATAATAACTAATATAAAAATTATATAAAATTCTAATAAAGAACCAACAGAACCTATAAGACAAAGTAACAAATGACCAGCAATTATATTAGCTCTTAACCGAACTGACAATGTTAAAGGACGAATTAAAGCACTAATTGATTCAATTAATACTATAAAAATTATTAATATTCTAGGTGTACCATAAGGAACTAAATGAACAAATATTATTAATGAATAATTATATCAACCATAAAGTATTATTCCTAATCATAAAGGTAAAGAAAAAGTGATTGTTAAAATTATATGTCTAGTAAGAGTAAAAACATAAGGGAATAAACCCATAAAGTTTATTAAAAAAACTAAATATATTAAAGTAATAAATAATAAATTACTAACTAAAGACTTTAATAATAATTTAAACTCAATAAACATTAATTTTATTAATATTATATGAGAATAATAATAATAAGAAGGAAAATAATAATAACCAATTGGAAACAATACAATAATTCAAAATATTATTAATCAATTTAACCTTAAATTAATTGAAGTACTAGGGTCAAAAATAGAAAATAAATTTGTTATCATTTATTTAAATAATTTTTATTAGTACTCAATTTATTATAATAATTTATACCCAAATTAATATTTATATAATAATAAAGTATTAAATAACAAAAAAATAATAAACCTAAAAATAATATATATATAATTAATCAATTTAATGGACTTATTTGAGGAATAGAAAATTACTTAAATTGTTACTCTGAACTGACAGTTCAATATTATTTATATATTAACTAAATTTTCCATTAGAAGTATATGTTACATACTATTATTAGGTTTAAGAAACCTACACTTACATTCAGCCATCTAATGAATATATATATATTAAATTTTCTATTTAACTATTCAATTTTATATAAACTAATCAAGTACGAAAATAAGATAAGTCAGTTAATTCAAGAACAATAGGTATAAACCTATGATTTATCCCACAAATTTCTGAACACTGTCCATAGTATAACCCAGACCGTAAAGAATATAAAGAAACTTGATTTAAACGACCAGGAATAGCATCAATTTTAATTCCTAATGAAGGAATAGTTCAAGAATGAATCACATCTATAGAAGTAACAATATTACGAATAGAAATAGAAACAGGTAAAACTAAACGATTATCAACATCTAATAAACGAAATTCATTTAATTGTAGATCACCTATTGGTAATATATAAGAATCAAACCTAAAAGAACACCCCTTATCAAAAAATTCATATCTTCAATACCACTGATGACCAACAGATTTAATAGAATATAAAAATAATTGAATATTTTCAGTATAATACAAAATTTTTAAAGAAGGAATAGCTATATCATATAAAACTAATATAGGTAAAATAGTTCAAGTAATTTCTAAAAAATTACCATGTAACAAAAAACGTGAAGAAAACTGATTAATAAATAACAAAAAAATGAAATAAATAATTAATAATATAGTAACAATTAATACTATTATATTATTATCATGTAATCAAATTAAAAGTAAGGAAGAAAAAGAATTAGGGTCTTGAAAATTTATTATTGATCAAGTAGAAATTTTTAATAAAAATTATTTAATTTTATATATAGAGTTTAAATCTATTGCACTATTCTGCCATATTAAATATATAAACCAAATTAAATAAACTAATTAATTTACAAAAATTGTAGGAAATTCGTCAAAAGTATGAAATATTATTGGACTATTTGAATATAGATAAATTCATTCAACCCAATGACTAGTACATATCTTAACTAAAAAAAATCGCTTAGAAATAAAAGCCTCCCATAAAGAATAAATTATTAAAAAGTAACCCACTAAAGAAACTAATCTACCTAAAGAAGAAACTACATTTCAACATAAATAAACATCAGGAAAATCTCTATATCGACGTGGTATACCAGATAACCCCAAAAAATGTTGAGGAAAAAAGGTTATATTTACCCCAATAAATATAATTATGAACTGAGGCTTTAATAAATACTCATTAAATAATAAACCTGTAAATAAAGGAAATCAATATAAAAAACCAGCAGCTACTGCAAAAACTGCCCCTATTGATAATACATAATGAAAATGAGCAACTACATAATAAGTATCATGTAATATTAAATCTAAAGAAGAATTTGCTAATATTACACCTGTTAATCCCCCTATAGAAAATAAAAAAATAAATCCTAAAGATCAAATTATAGGAATTGAATATTTTATCTTTGAACCTTGAAGAGTTGATAATCAACTAAAAACCTTAATTCCAGTAGGAACTGCAATAATTATAGTAGCAGAAGTAAAATAAGCCCGTGTATCTACATCTATACCCACAGTAAATATATGATGAGCTCAAACAATAAAACCTAAAAAACCAATAGTTAATATTGCATAAATTATTCCTAAAGTACCAAAAGTACTTTTCTTCCCCCTTTCTGAAGCAACAATATGAGAAATAATACCAAATCCTGGCAAAATTAAAATATAAACCTCAGGATGACCAAAAAATCAAAAAAGATGCTGATATAAAACAGGATCCCCCCCTCCTGATGGATTAAAAAAAGAAGTATTTAAATTACGATCTGATAATAATATAGTAATAGCCCCAGCTAAAACAGGCAAAGATAATAAAAGTAAAATAGCAGTAATAGTTACAGATCAAGCAAATAAAGTTAATTTATCAAACGAATAACGACAAAATATAATAATAGTTACAATAAAATTTATTGCACCCATAATTGATGAAGCACCTGCTAAATGTAAAGAAAAGATTGAAAAATCAACTCTAGGACCTGCTTGATTAATAGAATTAGATAATGGAGGATAAACTGTTCAACCAGTCCCAGCCCCATCACCAATAAATATACTTAAAACTATAAAAAATAAAGATGGTGGAAGTAACCAAAATCTTATATTATTTATTCGAGGGAAGGCCATATCAGGAATTCCAGATATAATAGGAATTAACCAATTACCAAATCCACCAATTATAAAAGGTATTACAAAAAAAAAAATTATAACAAAAGCATGAGCAGTTACTACAGAATTATAAATTTGATCTCTACCTAATACTTGACCAGCTGATCCTAATTCAATTCGAATAATTAAACTTAAAGATGTACCAAGAGAGCCTGACCACATAGCAAAAATAAAATATAAAGTACCAATATCTTTATGATTGGTAGAATAAAATCATTTATTTAATTTATTCATAATAATAAAAATAGTAATAAATCTTATAGTTTAAAACATAAATATTAAATTGCAAATTTAAAGTAACCCTAGAGGTTAAGATTTTATTTAATTAATTTAAAAAATTAAGTATTATGTCTGAATAAAGTAGTAGACTGTAAATTTACTTATAAGATTAAAATCTTTAATACTAAAATTTTAGAATAAATCTAATTTTTAACTTTGAAGGCTAAAGGTTTATATTAACCTAAAATTTTATCTAATAAAAAATTATTAATCCTAATAATAAAATAAATAAATTTACTAAAACAGAAATATTAATATAAATTAAAGGAACTAAAGTATAATTCCAATAATAATTTCCTAAAAAGATAGGTAAACCTATATAAATATGAAAACTAGATAAAATTACACGCATATATATATATAAATGAACTAATGAAGTTAATACTAATAATAAAATAAAATAATATATAAATAAAGAAGAAACCTTATCTAATAATATTCATTTCAACAAAAAACCAGTAAAAGGAGGTATACCAGTTAAAGAAATCATATTAATAATATATATAACCAATAAATAACGTGAAATAAAAAATGTTACAATATAATCAGATATATTATTAATATCAAAATAATAATTAAAAAAACAAATTAAAAAAAAAAGTAATCTATATACAATATAATATGTGAGTCATCAATTTATATCACTTAACATAAGAGTTAGTCAAGCTCTATGAGATAATACCGAATAAGAAAATAATAATTTTACTCTTAATAAACCCAAACTAAAATATAAACTAGCTATTATAGTAAAAATACTAATAAATAATAAATAATAATACCATATATTTAATCTTAATATAAGTATAGGTATAAATTTCTGAAACGTAGATAACAAACCGATCCTTAATCAATTTATATTATAAATCAAACTAACCACCCATTTATAAAAAGGAAATAAACCGATCTTCAAAGATAAAGAAAAATTATATATAAATAAACCTATATGATCCATATATATATTATCAAATATAAAAGTTAAAGAGACCAAAAATAAAGAAGTACCTAAAGACTGAATTAAAAAATATGAACAAATAGATCTAAACTTCTGATTAGAATTCTGTAAACAAATAATTATAATATAAAATAAAGTCCCTGCTTCTATTAATATTCAACTTATAATAAAAGAAGAACTAAAAATAAATATAAATATAAATAATAACATACCAACATAACAAATAAGTAATAAAATATATAATTTAGCTTAAACCAATATATTAATTAAAAATTAAATATAATATAATAAATTATATGTATATATTTTAGTGTAAAAGCACAAAAATCTTTGATATTTTTAGAAATAGAAGTTAAACTATTAAATATAATGATAATGTAAAAAACATTTTATTTACTCTATCAAAGTAACCCTTTAATCAGGCATATCATTGATATATACAGAAGAATTATATTCTATAAGCAGGGTATGAACCTAATAACTTTTTTAGTTTACCTGTATAAACAACATTAAATACTATAAAATTATATATATCTTTAAGTAATATACAATCTTAAGAAACAATATAAATAAGATATAAAATATAAATATTTTGATTTTAGATATAAAGTTAAATAATTCTTAATACTTGTAAGTATAATATTAATCAAGTTAAATCTTAAATAGATTTAAATATAAAAGGAATCATTTAAAATTAATATAATAAATAATATTAATATTAAATATAGAATTTTATATAGATAAATTAGGTGCCAGCAATCGCGGTTAAACCTTATATATATATATAATTTAACTAAAACTAAAATAAGTAAAACAAAATTTATTCTTATATAAACAATAAATATAAAAAATTAATTTATAATAGTGAAATATTACAAATTTTATAAATAATGTATATAAGAAAATTAGTTAAACCTATTAAATTAAATAAAAAACCAGGATTAGATACCCTGTTATCTAATAAATAAATAAAATAATAAATAAAAAATTAAATGCAATCATTAAAATTAAAAAATTTGGCTGTACTTAATTTAATTAGAGGAACCTATTTATTAATTTGATGATCCACGATAAGAAATACTTAAACTAAATAATTTATTTTAATAACTTGTGTACTGCCGTTTTAAAAATTTTTTAAATAAAAAGTTATTTTAAACTTCTTAATTTCCAAGTTAAAATTCAGGTAAAAGTATAGTAATGTTTAAGATAAAATGGGTTACAATATAATAAATATTTTAATTATTAAATTTAATTTTTAAAAATAGAGAGAATCTAAGAGTAAGGTTAATAAATTAATTAACCTGACAAATAACCTTAAGTAAGTACAAATCGCCCGTCACTCCTGAGTAAACTTGGGGGAAGTCGTAACAAAGTAAGTGTACCGGAAGGTGTTCTTAGAAATAAATAATTTAGTTTAATAAAAACATTTCATTTACAAAGAAAAGATTGTTTATACAAAGTATTATAATACTAATATATAATTAAAAATTTAACTATAATATTAAATTAAAAAAATAAATAAAAATAAAATATATCTAAGTAAATAAAGAAAAGATAAATAAAATACAAATATGTAAATAAATAAATACAATATTTTAAAAGAAATTTCAATTTAGTTTACCTTTTGTATCAGGGGTAAACAAATAATATTTATTTATAATAATAATCTCGAAAATAAATGAGCTATTATAATAATAAAATTAATGTAAAAATATTATTTTAAATATAATAATAGTTGTGAAATACAATTCAAATTTATAGATATCTAGTTTTTTAATAAATAAATTTAATTTAAACTAAACAAACTATATTAATATTTAAACTATTTAAGTAAAATGTTTAGGAAAGAATTTGCGGGATAAACTGTAAATTTAAATTAAAAGATAATATATAAATATAAATAAATAAAGTAGAATAATTATATTAATCAACTGAAAAGAAAATGTAATAATTCAATCTAAATTATAATTAAATATTTAAATTAAATCTTTAATTAACTTATTAAAATACTTTTTTAAATAACATAAAAAAATAAATAATGTTTACACAAGTAATAAATAATATATATATAAATAATAAAATAAAATTTATAATAATATAAGGAATTAGGCAAATATATTTATTATATTAAAATATAATAATTAATTTTCAACTGTTTAACAAAAACATAGCTTTTAGATTACAATTTTAAGTAAATTCTGCCCACTGATTTAATTATTAAAGAGCTGCAGTAATCTAACTGTACAAAGGTAGCATAATAAATTGGTTTTTAATTGAAATCTAGAACAAACGAAAATATGAAAAATTAACTGTCTCATATTATAATGTTAAATCTTAACTTTCAGTTAAAATGCTGAAATAATATTACAAGACGATAAGACCCTGTAGAATTTTATAAATTATATTTTAATAAAAAAAATTAATAACATAAATATAAAATATTTTATTGGGGAAATACCTAGAATTAAGTAACTCTAGATATTAAATTAACAAAAATTTATGAACAAAAAAACAATTAATTTAAATATTAAACAAAAACAAATTACCTCAGGGATAACAGCGTAATAACTTTATAGAGTTCTAATTTATAAAGTTGATTGCGACCTCGATGTTGAATTAAGGTCAATATTAAGTGCAAAAGCTTAAATATTTAGTCTGTTCGACTATAAAAACCTTACATGATTTGAGTTCAATTCGGTGCAAACCAGAATGGTTTCTATCTGTAATATAAACAAAATCTAATGTACGAAAGGACCTAGATTTTAAAATAATTTTTTAAAATTGAATTAAATTATCTGTTTTGGCAGAATAGTGCAATAAATTTAGAATTTATAAATACGTAAAAGTAAACAGAAACAATAATTAAATTCACAAACGCCGACATAATAATATAAATATGTTATAATACTAATATATATATATATTAATATATATAATTAAATGTATTAGAATATTTTATATACATTATAATACTATATCTAAATAAATACATATTATTTATCTTTAATATAATATAAGTATAGAACCTTAATAATATATTAAATACTTATAAAGTATTAAGTATGTAACTACACATTACTATATCTATTATTATATAATGATGGTTCTATATATCATTATATTTATTATTAGATAAGAGCTAGTATATATATTATAATACTATATCTAAATAAATACATATTATTTATCTTTAATATAATATAAGTATAGAACCTTAATAATATATTAAATACTTATAAAGTATTAAGTATGTAACTACACATTACTATATCTATTATTATATAATGATGGTTCTATATATCATTATATTTATTATTAGATAAGAGCTAGTATATATATTATAATACTATATCTAAATAAATACATATTATTTATCTTTAATATAATATAAGTATAGAACCTTAATAATATATTAAATACTTATAAAGTATTAAGTATGTAACTACACATTACTATATCTATTATTATATAATGATGGTTCTATATATCATTATATTTATTATTAGATAAGAGCTAGTATATATAATAAGTATATAGTAATCTATTATATATTAATATATATAATTAAATGTATTAGAATATTTTATATATATTATAATACTATATCTAAATAAATACATATTATTTATCTTTAATATAATATAAGTATAGAACCTTAATAATATATTAAATACTTATAAAGTATTAAGTATGTAACTACACATTACTATATCTATTATTATATAATGATGGTTCTATATATCATTATATTTATTATTAGATAAGAGCTAGTATATATATTATAATACTATATCTAAATAAATACATATTATTTATCTTTAATATAATATAAGTATAGAACCTTAATAATATATTAAATACTTATAAAGTATTAAGTATGTAACTACACATTACTATATCTATTATTATATAATGATGGTTCTATATATCATTATATTTATTATTAGATAAGAGCTAGTATATATAATAAGTATATAGTAATCTATTATATATTAATATATATAATTAAATGTATTAGAATATTTTATATATATTATAATACTATATCTAAATAAATACATATTATTTATCTTTAATATAATATAAGTATAGAACCTTAATAATATATTAAATACTTATAAAGTATTAAGTATGTAACTACACATTACTATATCTATTATTATATAATGATGGTTCTATATATCATTATATTTATTATTAGATAAGAGCTAGTATATATAATAAGTATATAGTAATCTATTATATATTAATATATATAATTAAATGTATTAGAATATTTTATATATATTATAATACTATATCTAAATAAATACATATTATTTATCTTTAATATAATATAAGTATAGAACCTTAATAATATATTAAATACTTATAAAGTATTAAGTATGTAACTACACATTACTATATCTATTATTATATAATGATGGTTCTATATATCATTATATTTATTATTAGATAAGAGCTAGTATATATATTATAATACTATATCTAAATAAATACATATTATTTATCTTTAATATAATATAAGTATAGAACCTTAATAATATATTAAATACTTATAAAGTATTAAGTATGTAACTACACATTACTATATCTATTATTATATAATGATGGTTCTATATATCATTATATTTATTATTAGATAAGAGCTAGTATATATAATAAGTATATAGTAATCTATTATATATTAATATATATAATTAAATGTATTAGAATATTTTATATATATTATAATACTATATCTAAATAAATACATATTATTTATCTTTAATATAATATAAGTATAGAACCTTAATAATATATTAAATACTTATAAAGTATTAAGTATGTAACTACACATTACTATATCTATTATTATATAATGATGGTTCTATATATCATTATATTTATTATTAGATAAGAGCTAGTATATATAATAAGTATATAGTAATCTAAATAAATACATATTATTTATCTTTAATATAATATAAGTATAGAACCTTAATAATATATTAAATACTTATAAAGTATTAAGTATGTAACTACACATTACTATATCTATTATTATATAATGATGGTTCTATATATCATTATATTTATTATTAGATAAGAGCTAGTATATATAATAAGTATATAGTAATCTAATATATATATATTAATATTAATATCTTATTAAATATTTTATATATATTAATTAACTATTATATTAATATTAATATCTTATTAAATATTTTATATATATTAATTAACTATTATATTAATATTAATATCTTATTAAATATTTTATATATATTAATTAACTATTATATTAATATTAATAATTAATAAATAATTAATATTTATTAAAATAAGTATTAATTACACTAAATTATTATTCTTCTATAAAAATCTCATTTATCATTATAATGATTAATCTAATAGAATAACTATAATTTATAGATTTAATTATTTTGAATAATAAAACTAATTAAATCACCCCCTTAAGGGGTGATTCTTATTTGTATTGTATTGTATTGTATATGTTTTATTGTTCCCTATCCGGGTTACAATCTCCTTTCACCTCCCTCCTCTTTCCTCTATACATTTCCACCCTTCCTCCACTCTCCTTATCCTACTTATCCTACTTAGTTTACTTAATTCTACTTATTCTACTTATTCTACTTATTTTTACTTATCCTACTTTCGTCTCCGCCTCTCCTATTTATATTTATATTTACAACTCGCTCTTTCCTTCTCCGCACGCCAATTCTCTCTCTCTCCATTTGCCTAACCGCTCGCCCTCCGCACCGCCTCCCTCGCTCTCTCCTCCCCTCGCACGCCTCCCTCTCTTTCCTTTTCCCTACTTACTTGCTACTATTTACAACTTTGTACAACTTATCTCCTATCTTATCCCACCCCCCTCCCCCCCCTTCCCCTTTCCCCCTGCGGACTTCCGTTTCCTCCCATTCACACCTTCTCTCCTCTCCTTCTCCCTTTCCTTCCTTTCTCTCACTCACTCATTTGTTCCCATTCACCCCTTCTTTCCTCCTTATCCCTTCTCTTTCCTTCTTTCCTCATCCTGCCCCTTCCCCCCCCTTTTCTTCCTTTTCCCCTCTTGCTCTCTCCAGCACCTTCAACCACTTCTCCCCTCC
This sequence comes from Priocnemis perturbator, assembly GCA_963942575.1. Taxonomy (NCBI): domain Eukaryota; kingdom Metazoa; phylum Arthropoda; class Insecta; order Hymenoptera; family Pompilidae; genus Priocnemis; species Priocnemis perturbator. The sequence goes on along the minus strand of CAWWDK010000344.1, from coordinate 1,884,525 downwards.
TCCCTCTGCATCCAGTACCTCTTTCACTTTTACTTCCCACCTTTCTTCCCTTCCTTCCATCTTTTCCCAACCTCCACATCTTTCCCACACATGCTCCCATGTCTCCTCTTCCTCTCCGCACAATCTGCACCCCCTCTCCTCTTCTCCCTCCCAATACCTCCCTTCTCTCACCTCATTCCCCATCCTAAATCTTGCCACCCTTCTCACTCTTTCCTCACTCCATCTCTTCTTCAAATATCCCTTCCTATCCTTTCCTACCACTTCCCTATACCATCTGTTCGTTCTTGATTCCTTTATTCTCCTCTTCCTTTCCTTGCTCTGTTCCTCTATATCCCTCCTCTCCAGTTCCTCGTATTCCATTCCTTCTTCCCCCCCCTCCTCCACCCCTCTTTCTCTGAGGAACTCCTTTCTCTCCTTCTCCCATTTCCCCACTATTTTTCCCCTCCCCCATCTCTCCCTCATCTCTCTCCAGCACCTCCCCGCGATCACTCCCCCTTTCCCTTCCTCCAGCCTCCTCTCGTACCCCCACGCTCTCCTGCCTGCCCTCGTCCTCATCTTTACCCTGCCCGCCTCCTCCCTTATCATATAACCCGGCGTCACCCAGTCCACTCCCATTATCCACCTTAAATACCTTTCCTGTGCTGCCTCCACTGTCTTCCTTTCCATCCACCCCCACACCTCCACCCCATACTCTGCCACTGTCCATACCAACGTGTCGAACAGCCATAACCTTCTTTCCCAATCCTTACTCCATAGCCTCTTTCCCAGTCCCCACACCTCTCTCATCGCCGCCGCCGCCCTCCTCCCTCTTTCCCTTACATTTTTTTCACATCCCCCCCCCTGCTCCACCCAGTATCCTAAGTATTTCACCTCTTTCACCTCCTCCAGCTTCTTCCCCTCCCATCTCCAATCCACCACCCTTTTCCTTCCTCCCCCCTTCCTAAACCTTACTATTTTTGTCTTGTCCGTATTCACCTCTAATCCCTTTCCTTTCAAATACTTCTCCAGCCTTGCCATCACCGCCCTCATCTCCCCCTCCTCCCTCGCCATCACCACTACATCATCCGCGTACGACAGAGTGTAAACCTTCTCCCCTCCTACTTTAATCCCCCCCCACCCCCCTTTCCTCAAATACTCCTCCATGTCCGCTATCAGTATGTTGAACAGGATCGGGCTGAGCGGGCAACCCTGCCTCAGCCCTCTCGCCGTCCAAAATACCTCTCCTTGCTCTTCCCCCACCCTCACCTTACTCTTCGTTTCCCTCATCACCTCCTCCACTCTCTTTACCAGTCCTTCCCTTACCCCCCTCTCCCTCATCGCCTCCACCACCTTACTTTTATCCACTGAGTCGAAAGCGGCTCTGAGGTCCAGGAACAGTGCGCACATTTTCCCTCCCTTCTTCCCTATCTCCCTGTTTACTATATAGTTCAACGCATATATCTGATCCCTGGCCCCCATGCCTTTCCTGAACCCCGCCTGCGTGTCCCCTAAAATTCCCTTCCCTTCTACTTCTTTCCCTATCCTGTCTGCCAAGATCTTTGTATATATCCTATACAGGGAGGGCATTATCGTTACCCCCCTGTACTCCTCCACTCTCCTTCCCTCTCCCTTCTTCACTATCGGCACTATTTCTCCCTCACACCATTCTTCTGGCCATCCCTCTCCATTCCATATTCTCTTACATATCTCTCCTCCCCCTTCCCTTACCCTTTCCCCTCCGTACTTCCACACCTCGTTGGGTATCCCATCCCCCCCTATCGCCTTTCCGTCCTTCAACCCTCCCATCACCTTATTTATTTCCCCCATATTCAATTCCTCCTCTTCGTCCTTCTCTCTCCCCTCTTCCTTACCTCCGCTGACTACCTTTCTTTCCTCTCCTCCCAACAGTCCCATAAAGTGTGCTTTCCATTCCTCTCCCGTTATCTCTTCACACACCCCCTTCCTTCTTTTCCTGTTCCTTCTAACTATCCCCCATACCTCCCCTTCCGTTCTCGCCGCCCCTGCCTCTCTCACTAGCCTTTCCCTTTCTTCCGTCTTTTTCCTGTCACATAACTCTTTATACCTTCTTTTCCTCCTCCGATATTCCTCCCCCTCCCCCCCCCCCCTCTCCCTTCTTCCATTTCCTTAGTTCCTTTCTCAGTTCTTTCTTCGCCTCTCTGCATCCCTTATCCCACCATCCCTCCCTCCTTCTCCCTCCTCCCTCCCCCTTCTTTTCCTCCTCCAAAGCCGCCTTTATCCTTTCACCTAGCCCTCTCATCTCTTCCCTTGTTGTTATTCCCCTCTCTCGTTCCCCTTCCCCTATTTTCTCTTTGAATTTCTCTCTCCCTTCTTCATCCCAGTTCCCTCTATTCCTCCCCCCCCCCCCTTCCCCTCTTCCTTCCTTCCCCTCTTTCCAATTCTCCTTTTACCCATATTACTACCGGTTGGTGGTCCGAGTCTACCCTCTCCCCCACCTCCACCCTTCTTACCTTCTCCCTCGTCTTCCTGTCCCCCAGCACGTAGTCAATCACAGACCTCCCCCTTCCCCCTGTGTACGTATATTCTCCCTCTTCATCCCCCTCCGTGCATCCATTCAGTATCCCCCACCCCCTTTCCTCCACACATTCCACCAACATTCTTCCCTCCCTATTTATCTTCCCATCCTTGGACCTCCTTCCCTCCTGTTCTTCCTCCCCTTCTACCCACCCCCCTTCCCTTCCAGTCCTAGCATTGAAGTCCCCTACTATGATCGTTGTCCTCTCCCCCTCTTCCTCTTCCATGCTACCCCTTATTCCCTCTAATTTGCCCTCTATATCTCCCCTTACATACACCCCTATTACTCTCCATTTCTCACCCCCCACCCTCATCCCCCATTCCCATTTCCCCTCCTCCTCCCTCCCTCTCTCCTCCTCCTCTTCTATTACTATCCCATTTCTCGTCCCCCTTATCATCCCCCCGCATGCCCTTCCTTTTTTATTCCACCTCTTTGCAAACCTCGCTTCCCATTCGTACTCTCTCGGCAGCCTTTCTTTTACCTTTTCCCATCCTTTCTCCTCTACCCATGTCTCTATCCATAATACCACATCCCATTCCTTCATCCCCTCCCAAAACTCCCTATCTTTATTCCCTATCCCCGCCACATTCCAGAATGCCAACTTCCACCCCCCTCCCCCTTCTTCAACCCTTCTTCCTTCTTCCTCTCCTCCCCCGCCTACCCTCCATCCCTTTCCCCCCCTCTCTTCCCTTCCCCCTCCCCACCATTTCTCCCCTCCATCAATCTCTCTTCCTCCTCATCCCACCTCCACCATTTTCCCTCTATCCTCACCTTCCCATAACCCACCCACACGTTCTTTCCTTTGCTCCTCTCCTCTCTCGCTATCTCTTCCATCCTCCACCTCATCTTTCTCTCTCTCCATGTCAGATCGTCATCTATCCTTATTCCTTTGTCCTTTATTTTCCTCCTTCCCATCATCACCTCCCTCTTTCGCTCCCTGTCCCTCAAATCCACTACCACCGCTCCCCCCTCTCCCTCCCTCACCCCTCCTCCGATCTCCCTCATTCCCTCTATCTTAATTCCCACCCCCATTTCCCCTAACAATCCCTCTATCTCCTCCCTTCTCTCCATCCCTCTTTTCTTCAGCCCTCTTATCAATATGTTATTCCTTCTTTCCTCTCTCTCCTTCCTTTCCTCCCTCCATTCCATTCCTTTAACCCTCCTCATTACCTCCTCCACTTTGTCTCCTTCTTCATTTCCTTCCTTTCTCCCCCCCCCCCTTCCTTTCTTCCTCTACCTCTTTCCTCCTTTCCCCCTCCAATTCCTCTATCCTTTTCTCCAGTTCCCTTTTCTCCCTTCCCCATTTCTCCTCCCCCTCCTTCATTTGTCTCTTCAATTCCTCTATCTCCCCTCTTACCGTCTCCTTCAATTCCTTGATTTCCTCCCTTATCCCCCCTCCTTGCCTCGCCATCAACTCCATCATACTCCTCACCCCGTCCCTCCATTCCTGTCTCATTTCCCGTACCTCCTTTCTCAGTTCCTTCTCTTCCCCCTTCCCTTCTTCCTTTTCCGTTCCCTTCCCCGGCGACCTCTGCAGTTTTCTAGAGGGCTTGAAGATTGCTTCCTCTCCCTCGCCCTTTTTTTCTCTCTTTTCCTCCCCCTTCACTTCCCCAGGGCTTTCTCTTTTCCTTTTCGTCACTTCCTCCGACCCTGCCTCCCCCTGTCCTCTATCGCTCCGCCCTCTCTCTGCTCCTTCCTCCATTTCTTCCTTTTCTTTCCTACCTCTCTACTTCCCTGCTTTACCGACCCTCCTTCCTAATTCCCTTCCTCTCCGCCAGGTGTCTCTCCCGCCGTCCTTCACCGTCTTCCCGCTTTCCTATCACGTTTTCTCCTAACCTCTTCCCTGCCCGCTTCTTTCCTTCCTTATTGCACCTCACCCACTCACCCGTTCAACCCACCAACATTCACCCACGCACCTCTCCCTTTCCTCTACCCTCTCCCGCCCTCTCTGTCTCCTACGCTCACTTTTCCTCACTCTCCGCACACTTTTCTCTCTCCACACACTCTCTCTCGTCCACTCACTCACGCTCCGGAAACGGAAGTCTGGGTGATTCTTATTTAATTATATTTTTTATAGGATTAAACTAATAATTAATATTAGATTTATGTATAATAAAATATTTTATTATATAAGTTTATAAAATCAAGTATTATCTTTAGATTTTAATGTATTATCTTTAAATCTAAAGTATTATCTTTAGATTTTAAAGTATTATCTTTAAATCTAAAGTATTATCTTTAGATTTTAAAGTATTATCTTTCGATTTTATCCTATTTACTTTTAAAGGACTTAAACAAAAATTATGGCTATCCACGCTATCCAGGTGCTTACCTAGCTGATACATTATTACTTAATAATTAACTTAGGCGCGCGCCAATTAAGATAATTTTATTAATAAATTAAGTAATTTAAACAAGTTCCCTAATGGAACTTTATATAAATTCAAGTCCCTTAATGGAACTTTTAAAAAAAGTATAAGTACTTTTAAAAAAGGTATAAGTACTTTTAAAAAAGGTATAAGTACTTTTAAAAAAGGTATAAGTACTTTTAAAAAAGGTATGAGTACTTTTAAAAAATGTATAAGTCCACAAAATGTATACATAATAATTTAAGACATACTCAAAAAGTTTCATTTAATTGCAAATTAAATATTATATTAAATTAACTAATGCCCTAACTATTTATACTTATTCATTATATTATATATATATTATATTAAAACGTAGATACTTGAATCCTTCTAACAAAAGTGATGTTTATATTAATTAAATAATTATAAAATCAATGTTTTAAGAATAAACTTACTTAATAAAGTTAAATCTAATTATAAATTAGATATATTAAAGTTTATATAAATATCTGTATCCTCCTGAGTGATGCTTTTATTAAGTAAGTATGTTGGCTACATACTACTCCTTAATACTAATACTTAAAAAACCAAGGGGGTATATAGTATATATTAGAACCTATCTTAGTATTATTTATTTACAAGTAGTAACAAAGTTATAAAATAGGTATGAAGGTACTTTGAATCCTTCTAACAAAAGTGATGTTTATATTAATTAAATAATTATAAAATCAATGTTTTAAGAATAAACTTACTTAATAAAGTTAAATCTAATTATAAATTAAATATATTAAAGTTTATATAAATATCTGTATCCTTCTGAGTGATGCTTATATTAAGTAAGTATGTTGGCTACATACTACTCCTTAATACTAATACTTAAAAACCAAGGGGGTATATAGTATATATTAGAACCTATCTTAGTATTATTTATTTACAAGTAGTAACAAAGTTATAAAATAGGTATGAAGGTACTTTGAATCCTTCTAACAAAAGTGATGTTTATATTAATTAAATAATTATAAAATCAATGTTTTAAGAATAAACTTACTTAATAAAGTTAAATCTAATTATAAATTAAATATATTAAAGTTTATATAAATATCTGTATCCTCCTGAGTGATGCTTATATTAAGTAAGTATGTTGGCTACATACTACTCCTTAATACTAATACTTAAAAAACCAAGGGGGTATATAGTATATATTGGAACTTATCTTAGTATTATTTATTTACAAGTAGTAACAAAGTTATAAAATAGGTATGCAGGTACTTTGAATCCTTCTAACAAAAGTGATGTTTATATTAATTAAATAATTATAAAATCAATGTTTTAAGAATAAACTCACTTAATAAAGTTAAATCTAATTATAAATTAGATATATTAAAGTTTATATAAATATCTGTATCCTCCTGAGTGATGCTTATATTAAGTAAGTATGTTGGCTACATACTACTCCTTAATACTAATACTTAAAAAACCAAGGGGGTATATAGTATATATTAGAACTTATCTTAGTATTATTTATTTAAAAGTAATAACAAAGTTATAAATTAGGTATGAAGGAACTTTGAATCCTTCTAACAAAAGTGATGTTTATATTAATTAAATAATTATGAAATCAATGTTTTAAGAATAAACTTACTTAATAAAGTTAAATCTAATTATAAATTAAATATATTAAAGTTTATATAAATATCTGTATCCTCCTGAGTGATGCTTATATTAAGTAAGTATGTTGGCTACATACTACTCCTTAATACTAATACTTAAAAAACCAAGGGGGTATATAGTATATATTAGAACCTATCTTAGTATTATTTATTTACAAGTAGTAACAAAGTTATAAAATAGGTATGAAGGTACTTTGAATCCTTCTAACAAAAGTGATGTTTATATTAATTAAATAATTATAAAATCAATGTTTTAAGAATAAACTTACTTAATAAAGTTAAATCTAATTATAAATTAAATATATTAAAGTTTATATAAATATCTGTATCCTTCTGAGTGATGCTTATATTAAGTAAGTATGTTGGCTACATACTACTCCTTAATACTAATACTTAAAAACCAAGGGGGTATATAGTATATATTAGAACCTATCTTAGTATTATTTATTTACAAGTAGTAACAAAGTTATAAAATAGGTATGAAGGTACTTTGAATCCTTCTAACAAAAGTGATGTTTATATTAATTAAATAATTATAAAATCAATGTTTTAAGAATAAACTTACTTAATAAAGTTAAATCTAATTATAAATTAAATATATTAAAGTTTATATAAATATCTGTATCCTCCTGAGTGATGCTTATATTAAGTAAGTATGTTGGCTACATACTACTCCTTAATACTAATACTTAAAAAACCAAGGGGGTATATAGTATATATTGGAACTTATCTTAGTATTATTTATTTACAAGTAGTAACAAAGTTATAAAATAGGTATGCAGGTACTTTGAATCCTTCTAACAAAAGTGATGTTTATATTAATTAAATAATTATAAAATCAATGTTTTAAGAATAAACTCACTTAATAAAGTTAAATCTAATTATAAATTAGATATATTAAAGTTTATATAAATATCTGTATCCTCCTGAGTGATGCTTATATTAAGTAAGTATGTTGGCTACATACTTCTCCTTAATACTAATACTTAAAAAACCAAGGGGGTATATAGTATATATTAGAACTTATCTTAGTATTATTTATTTAAAAGTAATAACAAAGTTATAAATTAGGTATGAAGGAACTTTGAATCCTTCTAACAAAAGTGATGTTTATATTAATTAAATAATTATGAAATCAATGTTTTAAGAATAAACTTACTTAATAAAGTTAAATCTGATTATAAATTAAATATATTAAAGTTTATATAAATATCTGTATCCTTCTAAGTGATGCTTATATTAAGTAAGTATGTTGGCTACATACTACTCCTTAATACTAATACTTAAAAACCAAGGGGGTATATAGTATATATTAGAACTTATCTTAGTATTATTTATTTACAAGTAATAACAAAGTTATAAAATAGGTATGAAGGTACTTTGAATCCTTCTAACAAAAGTGATGTTTATATTAATTAAATAATTATAAAATCAATGTTTTAAGAATAAACTTTCTTAATAAAGTTAAATCTAATTATAAATTAAATATATTAAAGTTTATATAAATATCTGTATCCTTCTAAGTGATGCTTATATTAAGTAAGTATGTTGGCTACATACTACGCCTTAATACTAATACTTAAAAAACCAAGGGGGTATATAGTATATATTAGAACCTATCTTAGTATTATTTATTTACAAGTAGTAACAAAGTTATAAAATAGGTATGAAGGTACTTTGAATCCTTCTAACAAAAGTGATGTTTATATTAATTAAATAATTATAAAATCAATGTTTTAAGAATAAACTTACTTAATAAAGTCAAATCTAATTATAAATTAAATATATTAAAGTTTATATGCTAAGTAGAATCTTACTACTCCTTAATACTAATACTTAAAACCAAGGGGGTAAGGTAGTAGTACAAAACCTTATCTTAGTATTATTTACTTAAAGTAATATATAGCTATGAGGGTACTTTAATTCCTTCTAACAAAAGTGATGTTTATATTAATTAAATAATTATAAAATCAATGTTTTAAGAATAAACTTACTTAATAAAGTCAAATCTAATTATAAATTAAATATATTAAAGTTTATATGCTAAGTAGAATCTTACTACTCCTTAATACTAATACTTAAAACCAAGGGGGTAAGGTAGTAGTACAAAACCTTATCTTAGTATTATTTACTTAAAGTAATATATAGCTATGAGGGTACTTTAATTCCTTCTAACAAAAGTGATGTTTATATTAATTAAATAATTATAAAATCAATGTTTTAAGAATAAACTTACTTAATAAAGTCAAATCTAATTATAAATTAAATATATTAAAGTTTATATGCTAAGTAGAATCTTACTACTCCTTAATACTAATACTTAAAACCAAGGGGGTAAGGTAGTAGTACAAAACCTTATCTTAGTATTATTTACTTAAAGTAATATATAGCTATGAGGGTACTTTAATTCCTTCTAACAAAAGTGATGTTTATATTAATTAAATAATTATAAAATCAATGTTTTAAGAATAAACTTACTTAATAAAGTCAAATCTAATTATAAATTAAATATATTAAAGTTTATATGCTAAGTAGAATCTTACTACTCCTTAATACTAATACTTAAAACCAAGGGGGTAAGGTAGTAGTACAAAACCTTATCTTAGTATTATTTACTTAAAATAATATATAGCTATGAGGGTACTTTAATTCCTTCTAACAAAAGTGATGTTTATATTAATTAAATAATTATAAAATCAATGTTTTAAGAATAAACTTACTTAATAAAGTCAAATCTAATTATAAATTAAATATATTAAAGTTTATATGCTAAGTAGAATCTTACTACTCCTTAATACTAATACTTAAAACCAAGGGGGTAAGGTAGTAGTACAAACCTTATCTTAGTATTATTTACTTAAAGTAATATATAGCTATGAGGGTACTTTAATTCCTTCTAACAAAAGTGATGTTTATATTAATTAAATAATTATAAAATCAATGTTTTAAGAATAAACTTACTTAATAAAGTCAAATCTAATTATAAATTAAATATATTAAAGTTTATATGCTAAGTAGAATCTTACTACTCCTTAATACTAATACTTAAAACCAAGGGGGTAAGGTAGTAGTACAAAACCTTATCTTAGTATTATTTACTTAAAATAATATATAGCTATGAGGGTACTTTAATTCCTTCTAACAAAAGTGATGTTTATATTAATTAAATAATTATAAAATCAATGTTTTAAGAATAAACTTACTTAATAAAGTCAAATCTAATTATAAATTAAATATATTAAAGTTTATATGCTAAGTAGAATCTTACTACTCCTTAATACTAATACTTAAAACCAAGGGGGTAAGGTAGTAGTACAAACCTTATCTTAGTATTATTTACTTAAAGTAATATATAGCTATGAGGGTACTTTAATTCCTTCTAACAAAAGTGATGTTTATATTAATTAAATAATTATAAAATCAATGTTTTAAGAATAAACTTACTTAATAAAGTCAAATCTAATTATAAATTAAATATATTAAAGTTTATATGCTAAGTAGAATCTTACTACTCCTTAATACTAATACTTAAAACCAAGGGGGTAAGGTAGTAGTACAAAACCTTATCTTAGTATTATTTACTTAAAATAATATATAGCTATGAGGGTACTTTAATTCCTTCTAACAAAAGTGATGTTTATATTAATTAAATAATTATAAAATCAATGTTTTAAGAATAAACTTACTTAATAAAGTCAAATCTAATTATAAATTAAATATATTAAAGTTTATATGCTAAGTAGAATCTTACTACTCCTTAATACTAATACTTAAAACCAAGGGGGTAAGGTAGTAGTACAAAACCTTATCTTAGTATTATTTACTTAAAATAATATATAGCTATGAGGGTACTTTAATTCCTTCTAACAAAAGTGATGTTTATATTAATTAAATAATTATAAAATCAATGTTTTAAGAATAAACTTACTTAATAAAGTCAAATCTAATTATAAATTAAATATATTAAAGTTTATATGCTAAGTAGAATCTTACTACTCCTTAATACTAATACTTAAAACCAAGGGGGTAAGGTAGTAGTACAAACCTTATCTTAGTATTATTTACTTAAAGTAATATATAGCTATGAGGGTACTTTAATTCCTTCTAACAAAAGTGATGTTTATATTAATTAAATAATTATAAAATCAATGTTTTAAGAATAAACTTACTTAATAAAGTCAAATCTAATTATAAATTAAATATATTAAAGTTTATATGCTAAGTAGAATCTTACTACTCCTTAATACTAATACTTAAAACCAAGGGGGTAAGGTAGTAGTACAAAACCTTATCTTAGTATTATTTACTTAAAGTAATATATAGCTATGAGGGTACTTTAATTCCTTCTAACAAAAGTGATGTTTATATTAATTAAATAATTATAAAATCAATGTTTTAAGAATAAACTTACTTAATATTAAGTAATTTAATATGAAGAAAATAATTTTAAGTAATTATAAATTATAAATGAATAACACCTATAGATACTATTATTACCCAACCCTATCTATATTATATATAATTATTGTAGTAATTACAATACTAATTAGTGTTGCATTCTTTACTTTATTTGAACGAAAATTACTAAGGTATATCCATAAACGTAAAGGCCCTAATAAAGCAACAATTATAGGATTAACCCAACCCTTTTCAGACGCTTTAAAATTATTATCTAAAGAATTTTTATATTCAACTAAAATAAATTATAATATTTATTTAATAAGACCAATAATTATAATATTAATTACATTAACATTATGATCTTTATTCCCATCTACCATTTATAAATGAACCTTTAATCAATCTATTTTACTAATACTGTGCTGCTTCAGAATTTCAGTATACCCTATTATACTAGGAGGGTGAGCATCAAACTCAAAGTATGCACTAATTGGAACAATACGAAGAATATCCCAAACTATCTCATACGAAGTTAGATTAGCTCTTATTTTAATTTCTAGACTTTTAATAATTGAATCAATAAATTTCTATTCATTTAATAAATTTATTATTAGATTACCCCTTAGAGTTTATTTATATATTCCAATGATTATACTTTATATTTCAAGATTAGCTGAAGTTAACCGAACACCCTTTGATTTTGTTGAAGGTGAATCTGAATTAGTTTCTGGATTCAATATTGAATATTATGGATTTGGATTTGCATTTATCTTTTTAGCAGAATACTCAATAATTATTTGAATTAGAAGTTTAAATTCTATTATTTTCTTCTCAAGAATTCCATTTACTTTTAGAACTTTAATAATTGCATTCTCTATAATTTGAATTCGAGGCACTTTTCCCCGTATACGATATGATGAATTAATATATATATGCTGAAAAATATTTCTACCAGTTATAATTACTTTTTTAACTTTAATTATAATATTTAAATTTATTTTAATTAGAAAGTTCTATATTCTAAATAAAATTATTTATAAATAATAACTATATTAATAGAGAATATAACTAAGAACTTACTAATATAAAGTATCTTATGTTTTCAAAACATATGCTTGTATCAAGCTCAAATTCTTATTAAGTATAAATTAATAAATCTCTAATTTTATAAATATATAAACCTAAAATAAAATATATAAAATAAAGAGTTGATAAAATCTGACTAATCTGAAAATAAGGAAATTCAATTGGTCTAGCCCCTGTTCAAGTTAACAAAATAATACATGAAATAAATATTCAAAAAAAAAATTGCATTAAAGGATAAAATATTAAACCTAATATATTAGATTTTGTAGTAAATGGTAAAACTAATAAAATTAAAATAGATAAAAACAAAGCTAAAACACCCCCTAATTTTCTAGGAATAGAACGTAAAATAGAATAAGCAAATAAAAAATATCATTCAGGTTGAATATGTAAAGGAGTTACTAATGAATTAGCTGGAATATAATTATCTGGATCACATAAAATATTTGGAAACTGAAGACAAACATAAATTAATAAAAATATTAATAATAAAAAACCAATAATATCCTTATATGAAAAATAAGAATGAAAAGGAATTATATATTTATTACTTTGTAAACCTATAGGATTACTAGAACCATATAAATGTAAAATTAACAAATGAAAAACTACTAATAATAAAATTAATAAAGGTAATAAAAAATGAAAAGAATAAAATCGATTTAAAGTAGCATTATTAATAGAAACCCCCCCCCATAATCAATAAACAATATCAAAACCTAAATAAGGAATAGCAGACATTAAATTAGTAATAACTGTTGCCCCCCAAAATGACATTTGACCCCAAGGTAAAACGTACCCTATAAAAGCCGCCGCTATAGATAATAATAAAATTAAAACTCCTATAAATCATACTCCAATTTTAAAAAAAGAATGATAATAAATTCCCCGAACTAAATGTAAATACATACAAATAAAGTAAAATGATGCACCATTTATATGAAAACCCCGAATTAATCAACCTCAATTTACATCTTGAATAATATGAATAATTCTTATAAATGCTATATCAATATTTGGACAATAATGCATTGATAAAAAAAAACCTGTTATAATCTGAATTAATAAGCATACCCCAAGTATTGAACCAAAGTTTCACCAAAGTGAAATATTTAAAGGTGTAGGTAAAATAATAAACGAATTATTTAAATAATTGTAAAAAATATTAGATATAATTTTCTTCATACTATTAATTTAAATTACGCATTGGTGAAGATTTTAAAAAAGTAGTAATTTTAACTACCAAATATATAATAACTAATATAAATGTTATACTAAATATTATAAGAAATATCCCGTAACTTTCAGTGTAACAACCAAAGATTAGATTATTCTCATTAAATGAATATTCATAATTATAATTAATATAATCTACACTTATAGTACAATTTAAATAAAAATATATTATTATAACAAATATAATTAAAAAAATAAAATATATTAATCTAAAATTAAAATGATTTCTGTAACTAAAAACCATAAAAAATAAAAAAGTTACTATAATCCCCCCCGCTACAACTAAAAAAATATAAAAATATAAATTAGTATAGATATATATAATTAAATATAATAACAAAAATATAATTAATAATAATATATAAATTAAATAAAATACAGGAGAATCTGGAAGTAAAGTTAATAATAACAATAATAATATTAAAATTAATATATAAACTAAAGTATAAGAAAAATCTAATATAATAAACATTTTTATCATAATACAAAAAATAGTTTATAAAAAATATTAATCTTGGAGATTAAAGAAATTAAAATCTAAATTTTTTTGAAAGTTGCTCAGAAGAATTTCATCTATAGATAATTTACAAAATTATTATTTTAAATTAAATTATCTGAACCTTATACAAAAATACTAATACTATTTCTGCTGTAACTTAATCCCATTAAGAAGATTAATAATTATTTATTTTATAATCATTTACTTATTTACAATTAAATTTAAAAAATTCTTAATAGTACTAATTAGAATCGAAATAATAATAATAACAACAAGAATAATTATATTAATTTGCTTAAAAAATATTAATTCAGACTTTATAATTATTTATTTATTAGTATTTATAGTTACAGAAAGAGTCTTAGGATTATCACTACTTATTATAATATCCCGAATTAATAAAAATGACTCCATATCAACAATACAAATATTATGATAGAAATATTAGCTATTCTTTTTATAATTAATCAAAATTCTTATCATATAAAAAATATAATTCAAAACATATTATTTATTTTAACTATTAATTATATATTATCTATAAATAATATATGAATAGACAATTCAAATATCTACTTAATATTTTATCAAGATAAATATTGTTCATTACTAATTATATTAACCCTATGAATAGCAGGAATCTCTCTTATAATTACTAAAAATAAACAAATAATAACAATTATAAGATTAATAATATTAGTTATTATAACCCTATCTTCTACAAGAATTATTATATTCTATATTTGATTTGAAACAAGATTAATCCCTTTATTTATTATTATTTTTTGATGGGGAAGAACAAAAGAACGAGAAATAGCCTCTATATATATATTAATTTACACAATAATTGGATCATTACCACTAATATTAACAATTTTCACAATATATAAAATTACATATTCAACAGACTGAACCTATATTATATTATTTAATATTAAAAATTCATCTTTTATTATTTATTGAAATATGATTGTTGCATTTTTAGTAAAAATCCCAGTGTTTGGGTTTCATACTTGATTACCAAAAGCACATGTAGAAGCCCCAGTTTATGGATCAATAATTTTAGCAAGAGTAATTCTTAAATTAGGGGGGATAGGATTAATACGAATAATAATAACTAACTTAAATGCTGCTATAAAATTCAACTCAATATTTATTACAATCATAATACTAGGATCAATATTAATTACATTCATTTGTATAATTCAATCTGATATAAAATTAATTGTAGCTTATTCATCAGTTGTTCATATAGGAATTGCCTCTATAAGAATAATAACTATATATAAATGAGGATATACAGGCGCAATAACTATAATAATTGGACATGGACTATGTTCATCAAGAATATTTTTCATTGTTAATATAATTTATTTACGAAGTCATAGACGAATTATTATTATAAATAAAGGAATTATCAATATTGAACCAGTAATAATATTTTTTTGATTTATTACTTGTGTTGGAAATCTTGGAGCTCCTATTTCACTTAATTTTTTAAGTGAACTAATTATAACTAATAGAATTGTGTCGTGATCATTAATATCAATTCCATTCTTAATTATCATTAATATATTAAGAAGAATCTACTCTATACAATTATTCATAATTACTGCTCATGGAAACTTTACAAATAAATTTAACTATAATATTAAAATAATTGAATATCATACTATCATTCTACATATTGTACCACTAAATATATTAACAATTAATTCATGAATATGAAATATAAATTATTAATTTAATTTAGATAGTTTAAATAAAATATTGAAATGTGGTTTCAAAGATAATAAATATTTCTAAATTATTTATCCTATACAATCAGGAATCATATTTTTAGTTATTAGAATAATTTTCTCAATTATAAGATTCTTTAGACGAAATTCAGAAAAAAAACTAGTAAAATTTAGATTCTTAGAATTAAATTCTGCTCAATACTCATTAGATTTATTAATTGATTGAAAATTAATTTCATTTATTTCAATTGTGTCATTCATTACAGCAAATATTATAATTTATAGAAAATCATATATAATAAATGATTTAAACAAAAAACGATTTACTTTAATTTTATCTATATTTGCATTATCCATAATCTGAACAATCTTAACAAGAAAAAATATTATATCAATATTAATTGGGTGAGACTTTTTAGGACTATCATCTTTACTACTCATTATTCATTATCAAAGTATTTATGTTTACAGATTTGGAATAATTACATTTATTTTAAATCGAATAGGTGATATTGCATTTATTATAACTGGTGCTTACATATTTAATTTAGGATCATGATCAATATTATATATATTAGAAAATAGTAAAATAATTACAATTATATTAGTAATTGCAGCTTTTACTAAAAGTGCCCAATTACCATTTTCATCATGACTACCCAAGGCAATAGCAGCACCGACTCCTGTATCTGCTTTAGTTCATTCATCAACCTTAGTTACTGCTGGAGTTATTCTTTTAATTCGATTAGAACCTAGAATTTTAGACCCTAAACTAAATAATTTAGCTTTATTAGTTTCAGTTACTACAATACTAGTAGGAAGTCTGGCCGCAATAATAGATTATGATTTAAAAAAAATTATTGCATTTTCAACACTTAGACAAATCAGTTTTATAATAGTAATTTTATTTATAAATAGAATTGATTTAGCATTTATACATCTAATAATTCATGCTCTATTTAAATCTCTAATATTTATATCAGCAGGAACAATTATTCACCATTCATTAGGAGAACAAGATATTCGTAATATTAATATAATAAGAATTTGATTACCATTAGAAACTACTTTAATAAATTTATCTATATTAGCTCTTATAGGATTTCCTTTTTATTCTGGATACTTTTCAAAAGATTTAATAATCGAGTTTTCTATAAATAGTAAATTAAATTTAATTGTAATAATATCATTTGACTTAAGAATCTGCCTCACTGCATTATATTCAGCTCGATTATCAATTTATTTATGTTGGAATAAGACAAATAAAAATATTATATTTAATTATATTACATCAAATCAAGAAAAATTAATTATAATAATTTTAACTCTACCAATTATCATATCAGGGTCTCTATTTACATGAATTTATATTAAAAATATTAATATTGAATTACCCCTACCCCTAATTATAAAATCATTCGGAACCTGGGGGGGAATCATTACTTTAATCATAACATTTATTATAATTAATTACAATAGTTTAGTTATAAATATAAAAATTAAATGATTCATTTATTGAATATTATTTATTAATCTGATATTTCCCCTAATAGCTAAAAAAACCCTTTACCTTAGAATTAATTTTATAAAATATTACGAAAATTCATGAAATAAATTTATTAGAATTATTATAATAAATAATTTTAAATATTTAATAATATCAAATTACATATTTACACCTATATCAATTTTAAAAATTATATTATTATTTACTTCAATAATAATATTTTATTACTATAAAATTAATTAATATATTATTACTCAAATAAAATTTATATTTAGGTAGCTTAAATAAAGTATAATAATGAAGATATTAAAATGGATATATATATCCCTTAAATATAATAATTTAATTAAACAAAATAATTTATAAATATATAATATTATTTATACAATGAAAATGTATCGTTTTAAATAAACTATATAAACATAGAAATAAAATGAAATTATATTCATTAAAATTGAGTTAGAAGCTCAAATAAAATTACTTCAATTGGAAATTATTTCAATTTAATTATTAACAATAATCTACCTCTCTTTGGTTTCAATTAATTACATAAGGATTGATAAACAACCAAACTTTTAGGCCGAAACTAAATGTAAATTTTACTTCTTATGTAAACAATTAAGTGCTTCAGTCAAAAGAACCATCAAGTCATTCAAGTAAAACACCCCAAACTAATAATATTATAAAATAAATAAATAATATTATTCTTATATAACTTAAATAAAAATTACTAACCACTAAAATAATAGGAAGTAACAAAATAATTTCTACATCAAAAACCAAAAAAACTAATGAAAATAAATAAAAATTAATAAAAAATGATACTTGATGAGAAATAATAGGATCAAATCCGCATTCAAATGGTGTTAATTTTTCACGTAAAACAATAGATTTATAAGAAATTAATATTCTCAATAACATTAAAAAAAGTAATAAAATAATTAAAATACATATATATACTATTATAATAGCTTATATTAAAATTAAATCTTTTAATTGGAAATTAAATGTAATAAAATATACTATATAAGCATTATTATCTACACCACCAGTATACAATTAAATATAAAAATAATCAAACTACATCAACAAAATGTCAATATCAGGAAGCTATTTCAAACCCTACATGGTGGTAAACCGTAAAATGAAAATTATCCAATCGATAATAACAGTAAATCAAAAACATTGTACCAACTAATACATGAATACCATGAAATCCTGTTATTATAAAAAATAATGAACCATAAACAGAATCAGATATAGTAAACGTAGAGTACTTATATTCAATACCCTGAAATAAAGAAAAAATTAATCCTATTAAAATTGTTAATAATAATGAATCACTAGAAGCTAATTTATTATTCAATAACAAAGAATGATGACAATAAGTAATTATTATACCAGAAGTAATTAAAATAAAAGAATTTATTAATGGAATTCCAAATGGATTAAATGGTACAATACCATACGGAGGTCAAGTACAGCCCCCCTCCACCGGTGGAGATAATATTATATGAAAAAAGGATCAAAAAAAAGAAATAAAGAAAAATAATTCAGAAATAATAAATAATATAAATCTAAATCGTAAAATTAAAATTAAATAATTACCATGTAAACCCTGGAAAGTTCTTTCTCGAACTACATCACGTCATCACTGAAGAAAAATTAAAAAGGATAAAAATAAACTAAATAATATTAAAATTCATCTTCTCATAAATATTCACTTTACAAATCCTAATATAACTAAAAATACACCTAATGACCCCAATAACGGTCAAGGTCTAACAGTTACTAAATGTAAATAATTTCTAAATACTTTTATCATATTCTACTTCACTACAATAAAGAGAACAAAGAATAGAAAATACATAAGCTTGAATTAAAGAAACTCTTAATTCCAATAAATATAATAAAGACTGAATAATAACTAATATAAAAATTATATAAAATTCTAATAAAGAACCAACAGAACCTATAAGACAAAGTAACAAATGACCAGCAATTATATTAGCTCTTAACCGAACTGACAATGTTAAAGGACGAATTAAAGCACTAATTGATTCAATTAATACTATAAAAATCATTAATATTCTAGGTGTACCATAAGGAACTAAATGAACAAATATTATTAATGAATAATTATATCAACCATAAAGTATTATTCCTAATCATAAAGGTAAAGAAAAAGTGATTGTTAAAATTATATGTCTAGTAAGAGTAAAAACATAAGGGAATAAACCCATAAAGTTTATTAAAAAAACTAAATATATTAAAGTAATAAATAATAAATTACTAACTAAAGACTTTAATAATAATTTAAACTCAATAAACATTAATTTTATTAATATTATATGAGAATAATAATAATAAGAAGGAAAATAATAATAACCAATTGGAAACAATACAATAATTCAAAATATTATTAATCAATTTAACCTTAAATTAATTGAAGTACTAGGGTCAAAAATAGAAAATAAATTTGTTATCATTTATTTAAATAATTTTTATTAGTACTCAATTTATTATAATAATTTATACCCAAATTAATATTTATATAATAATAAAGTATTAAATAACAAAAAAATAATAAACCTAAAAATAATATATATATAATTAATCAATTTAATGGACTTATTTGAGGAATAGAAAATTACTTAAATTGTTACTCTGAACTGACAGTTCAATATTATTTATATATTAACTAAATTTTCCATTAGAAGTATATGTTACATACTATTATTAGGTTTAAGAAACCTACACTTACATTCAGCCATCTAATGAATATATATATATATTAAATTTTCTATTTAACTATTCAATTTTATATAAACTAATCAAGTACGAAAATAAGATAAGTCAGTTAATTCAAGAACAATAGGTATAAACCTATGATTTATCCCACAAATTTCTGAACACTGTCCATAGTATAACCCAGACCGTAAAGAATATAAAGAAACTTGATTTAAACGACCAGGAATAGCATCAATTTTAATTCCTAATGAAGGAATAGTTCAAGAATGAATTACATCTATAGAAGTAACAATATTACGAATAGAAATAGAAACAGGTAAAACTAAACGATTATCAACATCTAATAAACGAAATTCATTTAATTGTAGATCACCTATTGGTAATATATAAGAATCAAACCTAAAAGAACACCCCTTATCAAAAAATTCATATCTTCAATACCACTGATGACCAACAGATTTAATAGAATATAAAAATAATTGAATATTTTCAGTATAATACAAAATTTTTAAAGAAGGAATAGCTATATCATATAAAACTAATATAGGTAAAATAGTTCAAGTAATTTCTAAAAAATTACCATGTAACAAAAAACGTGAAGAAAACTGATTAATAAATAACAAAAAAATGAAATAAATAATTAATAATATAGTAACAATTAATACTATTATATTATTATCATGTAATCAAATTAAAAGTAAGGAAGAAAAAGAATTAGGGTCTTGAAAATTTATTATTGATCAAGTAGAAATTTTTAATAAAAATTATTTAATTTTATATATAGAGTTTAAATCTATTGCACTATTCTGCCATATTAAATATATAAACCAAATTAAATAAACTAATTAATTTACAAAAATTGTAGGAAATTCGTCAAAAGTATGAAATATTATTGGACTATTTGAATATAGATAAATTCATTCAACCCAATGACTAGTACATATCTTAACTAAAAAAAATCGCTTAGAAATAAAAGCCTCTCATAAAGAATAAATTATTAAAAAGTAACCCACTAAACAAACTAATCTACCTAAAGAAGAAACTACATTTCAACATAAATAAACATCAGGAAAATCTCTATATCGACGTGGTATACCAGATAACCCCAAAAAATGTTGAGGAAAAAAGGTTATATTTACCCCAATAAATATAATTATGAACTGAGGCTTTAATAAATACTCATTAAATAATAAACCTGTAAATAAAGGAAATCAATATAAAAAACCAGCAGCTACTGCAAAAACTGCCCCTATTGATAATACATAATGAAAATGAGCAACTACATAATAAGTATCATGTAATATTAAATCTAAAGAAGAGTTTGCTAATATTACACCTGTTAATCCCCCTATAGAAAATAAAAAAATAAATCCTAAAGATCAAATTATAGGAATTGAATATTTTATCTTTGAACCTTGAAGAGTTGATAATCAACTAAAAACCTTAATTCCAGTAGGAACTGCAATAATTATAGTAGCAGAAGTAAAATAAGCCCGTGTATCTACATCTATACCCACAGTAAATATATGATGAGCTCAAACAATAAAACCTAAAAAACCAATAGTTAATATTGCATAAATTATTCCTAAAGTACCAAAAGTACTTTTCTTCCCCCTTTCTGAAGCAACAATATGAGAAATAATACCAAATCCTGGCAAAATTAAAATATAAACCTCAGGATGACCAAAAAATCAAAAAAGATGCTGATATAAAACAGGATCCCCCCCTCCTGATGGATTAAAAAAAGAAGTATTTAAATTACGATCTGATAATAATATAGTAATAGCCCCAGCTAAAACAGGCAAAGATAATAAAAGTAAAATAGCAGTAATAGTTACAGATCAAGCAAATAAAGTTAATTTATCAAATGAATAACGACAAAATATAATAATAGTTACAATAAAATTTATTGCACCCATAATTGATGAAGCACCTGCTAAATGTAAAGAAAAGATTGAAAAATCAACTCTAGGACCCGCTTGATTAATAGAATTAGATAATGGAGGATAAACTGTTCAACCAGTCCCAGCCCCATCACCAATAAATATACTTAAAACTATAAAAAATAAAGATGGTGGAAGTAACCAAAATCTTATATTATTTATTCGAGGAAAGGCCATATCAGGAATTCCAGATATAATAGGAATTAACCAATTACCAAATCCACCAATTATAAAAGGTATTACAAAAAAAAAAATTATAACAAAAGCATGAGCAGTTACTACAGAATTATAAATTTGATCTCTACCTAATACTTGACCAGCTGATCCTAATTCAATTCGAATAATTAAACTTAAAGATGTACCAAGAGAGCCTGACCACATAGCAAAAATAAAATATAAAGTACCAATATCTTTATGATTGGTAGAATAAAATCATTTATTTAATTTATCCATAATAATAAAAATAGTAATAAATCTTATAGTTTAAAACATAAATATTAAATTGCAAATTTAAAGTAACCCTAGAGGTTAAGATTTTATTTAATTAATTTAAAAAATTAAGTATTATGTCTGAATAAAGTAGTAGACTGTAAATTTACTTATAAGATTAAAATCTTTAATACTAAAATTTTAGAATAAATCTAATTTTTAACTTTGAAGGCTAAAGGTTTATATTAACCTAAAATTTTATCTAATAAAAAATTATTAATCCTAATAATAAAATAAATAAATTTACTAAAACAGAAATATTAATATAAATTAAAGGAACTAAAGTATAATTCCAATAATAATTTCCTAAAAAGATAGGTAAACCTATATAAATATGAAAACTAGATAAAATTACACGCATATATATATATAAATGAACTAATGAAGTTAATACTAATAATAAAATAAAATAATATATAAATAAAGAAGAAACCTTATCTAATAATATTCATTTCAACAAAAAACCAGTAAAAGGAGGTATACCAGTTAAAGAAATCATATTAATAATATATATAACCAATAAATAACGTGAAATAAAAAATGTTACAATATAATCAGATATATTATTAATATCAAAATAATAATTAAAAAAACAAATTAAAAAAAAAAGTAATCTATATACAATATAATATGTGAGTCATCAATTTATATCAATTAACATAAGAGTTAGTCAAGCTCTATGAGATAATACCGAATAAGAAAATAATAATTTTACTCTTAATAAACCCAAACTAAAATATAGACTAGCTATTATAGTAAAAATACTAATAAATAATAAATAATAATATCATATATTTAATCTTAATATAAGTATAGGTATAAATTTCTGAAACGTAGATAACAAACCGATCCTTAATCAATTTATATTATAAATCAAACTAACCACCCATTTATAAAAAGGAAATAAACCGATCTTCAAAGATAAAGAAAAATTATATATAAATAAACCTATATGATCCATATATATATTATCAAATATAAAAGTTAGAGAGACCAAAAATAAAGAAGTACCTAAAGACTGAATTAAAAAATATGAACAAATAGATCTAAACTTCTGATTAGAATTCTGTAAACAAATAATTATAATATAAAATAAAGTCCCTGCTTCTATTAATATTCAACTTATAATAAAAGAAGAGCTAAAAATAAATATAAATATAAATAATAACATACCAACATAACAAATAAGTAATAAAATATATAATTTAGCTTAAACCAATATATTAATTAAAAATTAAATATAATATAATAAATTATATGTATATATTTTAGTGTAAAAGCACAAAAATCTTTGATATTTTTAGAAATAGAAGTTAAACTATTAAATATAATGATAATGTAAAAAACATTTTATTTACTCTATCAAAGTAACCCTTTAATCAGGCATATCATTGATATATACAGAAGAATTATATTCTATAAGCAGGGTATGAACCTAATAACTTTTTTAGTTTACCTGTATAAACAACATTAAATACTATAAAATTATATATATCTTTAAGTAATATACAATCTTAAGAAACAATATAAATAAGATATAAAATATAAATATTTTGATTTTAGATATAAAGTTAAATAATTCTTAATACTTGTAAGTATAATATTAATCAAGTTAAATCTTAAATAGATTTAAATATAAAAGGAATCATTTAAAATTAATATAATAAATAATATTAATATTAAATATAGAATTTTATATAGATAAATTAGGTGCCAGCAATCGCGGTTAAACCTTATATATATAATTTAACTAAAACTAAAATAAGTAAAACAAAATTTATTCTTATATAAACAATAAATATAAAAAATTAATTTATAATAGTGAAATATTACAAATTTTATAAATAATGTATATAAGAAAATTAGTTAAACCTATTAAATTAAATAAAAAACCAGGATTAGATACCCTGTTATATAATAAATAAATAAAATAATATAAATAAAAAATTAAATGCAATCATTAAAATTAAAAAATTTGGCTGTACTTAATTTAATTAGAGGAACCTATTTATTAATTTGATGATCCACGATAAGAAATACTTAAACTAAATAATTTATTTTAATAACTTGTGTACTGCCGTTTTAAAAATTTTTTAAATAAAAAGTTATTTTAAACTTCTTAATTTCCAAGTTAAAATTCAGGTAAAAGTATAGTAATGTTTAAGATAAAATGGGTTACAATATAATAAATATTTTAATTATTAAATTTAATTTTTAAAAATAGAGAGAATCTAAGAGTAAGGTTAATAAATTAATTAACCTGACAAATAACCTTAAGTAAGTACAAATCGCCCGTCACTCCTGAGTAAACTTGGGGGAAGTCGTAACAAAGTAAGTGTACCGGAAGGTGTTCTTAGAAATAAATAATTTAGTTTAATAAAAACATTTCATTTACAAAGAAAAGATTGTTTATACAAAGTATTATAATACTAATATATAATTAAAAATTTAACTATAATATTAAATTAAAAAAATAAATAAAAATAAAATATATCTAAGTAAATAAAGAAAAGATAAATAAAATACAAATATGTAAATAAATAAATACAATATTTTAAAAGAAATTTCAATTTAGTTTACCTTTTGTATCAGGGGTAAACAAATAATATTTATTTATAATAATAATCTCGAAAATAAATGAGCTATTATAATAATAAAATTAATGTAAAAATATTATTTTAAATATAATAATAGTTGTGAAATACAATTCAAATTTATAGATATCTAGTTTTTTAATAAATAAATTTAATTTAAACTAAACAAACTATATTAATATTTAAACTATTTAAGTAAAATGTTTAGAAAAGAATTTGCGGGATAAACTGTAAATTTAAATTAAAAGATAATATATAAATATAAATAAATAAAGTAGAATAATTATATTAATCAACTGAAAAGAAAATGTAATAATTCAATCTAAATTATAATTAAATATTTAAATTAAATCTTTAATTAACTTATTAAAATACTTTTTTAAATAACATAAAAAAATAAATAATGTTTACACAAGTAATAAATAATATATATATAAATAATAAAATAAAATTTATAATAATATAAGGAATTAGGCAAATATATTTATTATATTAAAATATAATAATTAATTTTCAACTGTTTAACAAAAACATAGCTTTTAGATTACAATTTTAAGTAAATTCTGCCCACTGATTTAGTTATTAAAGAGCTGCAGTAATCTAACTGTACAAAGGTAGCATAATAAATTGGTTTTTAATTGAAATCTAGAACAAACGAAAATATGAAAAATTAACTGTCTCATATTATAATGTTAAATCTTAACTTTCAGTTAAAATGCTGAAATAATATTACAAGACGATAAGACCCTGTAGAATTTTATAAATTATATTTTAATAAAAAAAATTAATAACATAAATATAAAATATTTTATTGGGGAAATACCTAGAATTAAGTAACTCTAGATATTAAATTAACAAAAATTTATGAACAAAAAAACAATTAATTTAAATATTAAACAAAAACAAATTACCTCAGGGATAACAGCGTAATAACTTTATAGAGTTCTAATTTATAAAGTTGATTGCGACCTCGATGTTGAATTAAGGTCAATATTAAGTGCAAAAGCTTAAATATTTAGTCTGTTCGACTATAAAAACCTTACATGATTTGAGTTCAATTCGGTGTAAACCAGAATGGTTTCTATCTGTAATATAAACAAAATCTAATGTACGAAAGGACCTAGATTTTAAAATAATTTTTTAAAATTGAATTAAATTATCTGTTTTGGCAGAATAGTGCAATAAATTTAGAATTTATAAATACGTAAAAGTAAACAGAAACAATAATTAAATTCACAAACGCCGACATAATAATATAAATATGTTATAATACTAATATATATATATTAATATATATAATTAAATGTATTAGAATATTTTATATATATTATAATACTATATCTAAATAAATACATATTATTTATCTTTAATATAATATAAGTATAGAACCTTAATAATATATTAAATACTTATAAAGTATTAAGTATGTAACTACACATTACTATATCTATTATTATATAATGATGGTTCTATATATCATTATATTTATTATTAGATAAGAGCTAGTATATATAATAAGTATATAGTAATCTATTATATATTAATATATATAATTAAATGTATTAGAATATTTTATATATATTATAATACTATATCTAAATAAATACATATTATTTATCTTTAATATAATATAAGTATAGAACCTTAATAATATATTAAATACTTATAAAGTATTAAGTATGTAACTACACATTACTATATCTATTATTATATAATGATGGTTCTATATATCATTATATTTATTATTAGATAAGAGCTAGTATATATAATAAGTATATAGTAATCTAATATATATATTAATATTAATATCTTATTAAATATTTTATATATATTATAATACTATATCTAAATAAATACATATTATTTATCTTTAATATAATATAAGTATAGAACCTTAATAATATATTAAATACTTATAAAGTATTAAGTATGTAACTACACATTACTATATCTATTATTATATAATGATGGTTCTATATATCATTATATTTATTATTAGATAAGAGCTAGTATATATAATAAGTATATAGTAATCTAATATATATATTAATATTAATATCTTATTAAATATTTTATATATATTATAATACTATATCTAAATAAATACATATTATTTATCTTTAATATAATATAAGTATAGAACCTTAATAATATATTAAATACTTATAAAGTATTAAGTATGTAACTACACATTACTATATCTATTATTATATAATGATGGTTCTATATATCATTATATCTATTATTAGATAAGAGCTAGTATATATAATAAGTATATAGTAATCTAATATATATATATTAATATTAATATCTTATTAAATATTTTATATATATTATAATACTATATCTAAATAAATACATATTATTTATCTTTAATATAATATAAGTATAGAACCTTAATAATATATTAAATACTTATAAAGTATTAAGTATGTAACTACACATTACTATATCTATTATTATATAATGATGGTTCTATATATCATTATATTTATTATTAGATAAGAGCTAGTATATATAATAAGTATATAGTAATCTAAATAAATACATATTATTTATCTTTAATATAATATAAGTATAGAACCTTAATAATATATTAAATACTTATAAAGTATTAAGTATGTAACTACACATTACTATATCTATTATTATATAATGATGGTTCTATATATCATTATATTTATTATTAGATAAGAGCTAGTATATATAATAAGTATATAGTAATCTATTATATATTAATATATATAATTAAATGTATTAGAATATTTTATATATATTATAATACTATATCTAAATAAATACATATTATTTATCTTTAATATAATATAAGTATAGAACCTTAATAATATATTAAATACTTATAAAGTATTAAGTATGTAACTACACATTACTATATCTATTATTATATAATGATGGTTCTATATATCATTATATTTATTATTAGATAAGAGCTAGTATATATAATAAGTATATAGTAATCTATTATATATTAATATATATAATTAAATGTATTAGAATATTTTATATATATTATAATACTATATCTAAATAAATACATATTATTTATCTTTAATATAATATAAGTATAGAACCTTAATAATATATTAAATACTTATAAAGTATTAAGTATGTAACTACACATTACTATATCTATTATTATATAATGATGGTTCTATATATCATTATATTTATTATTAGATAAGAGCTAGTATATATAATAAGTATATAGTAATCTAAATAAATACATATTATTTATCTTTAATATAATATAAGTATAGAACCTTAATAATATATTAAATACTTATAAAGTATTAAGTATGTAACTACACATTACTATATCTATTATTATATAATGATGGTTCTATATATCATTATATTTATTATTAGATAAGAGCTAGTATATATAATAAGTATATAGTAATCTAATATATATATATTAATATTAATATCTTATTAAATATTTTATATATATTAATTAACTATTATATTAATATTAATATCTTATTAAATATTTTATATATATTAATTAACTATTATATTAATATTAATATCTTATTAAATATTTTATATATATTAATTAACTATTATATTAATATTAGTAATTAATAAATAATTAATATTTATTAAAATAAGTATTAATTACACTAAATTATTATTCTTCTATAAAAATCTCATTTATCATTATAATGATTAATCTAATAGAATAACTATAATTTATAGATTTAATTATTTTGAATAATAAAACTAATTAAATCACCCCCTTAAGGGGTGATTCTTATTTGTATTGTATTGTATTGTATATGTTTTATTGTTCCCTATCCGGGTTACAATCTCCTTTCACCTCCCTCCTCTTTCCTCTATACATTTCCACCCTTCCTCCACTCTCCTTATCCTACTTATCCTACTTAGTTTACTTAATTCTACTTATTCTACTTATTCTACTTATTTTTACTTATCCTACTTTCGTCTCCGCCTCTCCTATTTATATTTATATTTACAACTCGCTCTTTCCTTCTCCGCACGCCAATTCTCTCTCTCTCCATTTGCCTAACCGCTCGCCCTCCGCACCGCCTCCCTCGCTCTCTCCTCCCCTCGCACGCCTCCCTCTCTTTCCTTTTCCCTACTTACTTGCTACTATTTACAACTTTGTACAACTTATCTCCTATCTTATCCTACCCCCCTCCCCCCCCTTCCCCTTTCCCCCTGCGGACTTCCGTTTCCTCCCATTCACACCTTCTCTCCTCTCCTTCTCCCTTTCCTTCCTTTCTCTCACTCACTCATTTGTTCCCATTCACCCCTTCTTTCCTCCTTATCCCTTCTCTTTCCTTCTTTCCTCATCCTGCCCCTTCCCCCCCCTTTTCTTCCTTTTCCCCTCTTGCTCTCTCCAGCACCTTCAACCACTTCTCCCCTCCTCCCTCTGCATCCAGTACCTCTTTCACTTTTACTTCCCACCTTTCTTCCCTTCCTTCCATCTTTTCCCAACCTCCACATCTTTCCCACACATGCTCCCATGTCTCCTCTTCCTCTCCACACAATCTGCACCCCCTCTCCTCTTCTCCCTCCCAATACCTCCCTTCTCTCACCTCATTCCCCATCCTAAATCTTGCCACCCTTCTCACTCTTTCCTCACTCCATCTCTTCTTCAAATATCCCTTCCTATCCTTTCCTACCACTTCCCTATACCATCTGTTCGTTCTTGATTCCTTTATTCTCCTCTTCCTTTCCTTGCTCTGTTCCTCTATATCCCTCCTCTCCAGTTCCTCGTATTCCATTCCTTCTTCCCCCCCCTCCTCCACCCCTCTTTCTCTGAGGAACTCCTTTCTCTCCTTCTCCCATTTCCCCACTATTTTTCCCCTCCCCCATCTCTCCCTCATCTCTCTCCAGCACCTCCCCGCGATCACTCCCCCTTTCCCTTCCTCCAGCCTCCTCTCGTACCCCCACGCTCTCCTGCCTGCCCTCGTCCTCATCTTTACCCTGCCCGCCTCCTCCCTTATCATATAACCCGGCGTCACCCAGTCCACTCCCATTATCCACCTTAAATACCTTTCCTGTGCTGCCTCCACTGTCTTCCTTTCCATCCACCCCCACACCTCCACCCCATACTCTGCCACTGTCCATACCAACGTGTCGAACAGCCATAACCTTCTTTCCCAATCCTTACTCCATAGCCTCTTTCCCAGTCCCCACACCTCTCTCATCGCCGCCGCCGCCCTCCTCCCTCTTTCCCTTACATTTTTTTCACATCCCCCCCCCTGCTCCACCCAGTATCCTAAGTATTTCACCTCTTTCACCTCCTCCAGCTTCTTCCCCTCCCATCTCCAATCCACCACCCTTTTCCTTCCTCCCCCCTTCCTAAACCTTACTATTTTTGTCTTGTCCGTATTCACCTCTAATCCCTTTCCTTTCAAATACTTCTCCAGCCTTGCCATCACCGCCCTCATCTCCCCCTCCTCCCTCGCCATCACCACTACATCATCCGCGTACGACAGAGTGTAAACCTTCTCCCCTCCTACTTTAATCCCCCCCCACCCCCCTTTCCTCAAATACTCCTCCATGTCCGCTATCAGTATGTTGAACAGGATCGGGCTGAGCGGGCAACCCTGCCTCAGCCCTCTCGCCGTCCAAAATACCTCTCCTTGCTCTTCCCCCACCCTCACCTTACTCTTCGTTTCCCTCATCACCTCCTCCACTCTCTTTACCAGTCCTTCCCTTACCCCCCTCTCCCTCATCGCCTCCACCACCTTACTTTTATCCACTGAGTCGAAAGCGGCTCTGAGGTCCAGGAACAGTGCGCACATTTTCCCTCCCTTCTTCCCTATCTCCCTGTTTACTATATAGTTCAACGCATATATCTGATCCCTGGCCCCCATGCCTTTCCTGAACCCCGCCTGCGTGTCCCCTAAAATTCCCTTCCCTTCTACTTCTTTCCCTATCCTGTCTGCCAAGATCTTTGTATATATCCTATACAGGGAGGGCATTATCGTTACCCCCCTGTACTCCTCCACTCTCCTTCCCTCTCCCTTCTTCACTATCGGCACTATTTCTCCCTCACACCATTCTTCTGGCCATCCCTCTCCATTCCATATTCTCTTACATATCTCTCCTCCCCCTTCCCTTACCCTTTCCCCTCCGTACTTCCACACCTCGTTGGGTATCCCATCCCCCCCTATCGCCTTTCCGTCCTTCAACCCTCCCATCACCTTATTTATTTCCCCCATATTCAATTCCTCCTCTTCGTCCTTCTCTCTCCCCTCTTCCTTACCTCCGCTGACTACCTTTCTTTCCTCTCCTCCCAACAGTCCCATAAAGTGTGCTTTCCATTCCTCTCCCGTTATCTCTTCACACACCCCCTTCCTTCTTTTCCTGTTCCTTCTAACTATCCCCCATACCTCCCCTTCCGTTCTCGCCGCCCCTGCCTCTCTCACTAGCCTTTCCCTTTCTTCCGTCTTTTTCCTGTCACATAACTCTTTATACCTTCTTTTCCTCCTCCGATATTCCTCCCCCTCCCCCCCCCCCTCTCCCTTCTTCCATTTCCTTAGTTCCTTTCTCAGTTCTTTCTTCGCCTCTCTGCATCCCTTATCCCACCATCCCTCCCTCCTTCTCCCTCCTCCCTCCCCCTTCTTTTCCTCCTCCAAAGCCGCCTTTATCCTTTCACCTAGCCCTCTCATCTCTTCCCTTGTTGTTATTCCCCTCTCTCGTTCCCCTTCCCCTATTTTCTCTTTGAATTTCTCTCTCCCTTCTTCATCCCAGTTCCCTCTATTCCTCCCCCCCCCCTTCCCCTCTTCCTTCCTTCCCCTCTTTCCAATTCTCCTTTTACCCATATTACTACCGGTTGGTGGTCCGAGTCTACCCTCTCCCCCACCTCCACCCTTCTTACCTTCTCCCTCGTCTTCCTGTCCCCCAGCACGTAGTCAATCACAGACCTCCCCCTTCCCCCTGTGTACGTATATTCTCCCTCTTCATCCCCCTCCGTGCATCCATTCAGTATCCCCCACCCCCTTTCCTCCACACATTCCACCAACATTCTTCCCTCCCTATTTATCTTCCCATCCTTGGACCTCCTTCCCTCCTGTTCTTCCTCCCCTTCTACCCACCCCCCTTCCCTTCCAGTCCTAGCATTGAAGTCCCCTACTATGATCGTTGTCCTCTCCCCCTCTTCCTCTTCCATGCTACCCCTTATTCCCTCTAATTTGCCCTCTATATCTCCCCTTACATACACCCCTATTACTCTCCATTTCTCACCCCCCACCCTCATCCCCCATTCCCATTTCCCCTCCTCCTCCCTCCCTCTCTCCTCCTCCTCTTCTATTACTATCCCCTTTCTCGTCCCCCTTATCATCCCCCCGCATGCCCTTCCTTTTTTATTCCACCTCTTTGCAAACCTCGCTTCCCATTCGTACTCTCTCGGCAGCCTTTCTTTTACCTTTTCCCATCCTTTCTCCTCTACCCATGTCTCTATCCATAATACCACATCCCATTCCTTCATCCCCTCCCAAAACTCCCTATCTTTATTCCCTATCCCCGCCACATTCCAGAATGCCAACTTCCACCCCCCTCCCCCTTCTTCAACCCTTCTTCCTTCTTCCTCTCCTCCCCCGCCTACCCTCCATCCCTTTCCCCCCCTCTCTTCCCTTCCCCCTCCCCACCATTTCTCCCCTCCATCAATCTCTCTTCCTCCTCATCCCACCTCCACCATTTTCCCTCTATCCTCACCTTCCCATAACCCACCCACACGTTCTTTCCTTTGCTCCTCTCCTCTCTCGCTATCTCTTCCATCCTCCACCTCATCTTTCTCTCTCTCCATGTCAGATCGTCATCTATCCTTATTCCTTTGTCCTTTATTTTCCTCCTTCCCATCATCACCTCCCTCTTTCGCTCCCTGTCCCTCAAATCCACTACCACCGCTCCCCCCTCTCCCTCCCTCACCCCTCCTCCGATCTCCCTCATTCCCTCTATCTTCATTCCCACCCCCATTTCCCCTAACAATCCCTCTATCTCCTCCCTTCTCTCCATCCCTCTTTTCTTCAGCCCTCTTATCAATATGTTATTCCTTCTTTCCTCTCTCTCCTTCCTTTCCTCCCTCCATTCCATTCCTTTAACCCTCCTCATTACCTCCTCCACTTTGTCTCCTTCTTCATTTCCTTCCTTTCTCCCCCCCCCCCTTCCTTTCTTCCTCTACCTCTTTCCTCCTTTCCCCCTCCAATTCCTCTATCCTTTTCTCCAGTTCCCTTTTCTCCCTTCCCCATTTCTCCTCCCCCTCCTTCATTTGTCTCTTCAATTCCTCTATCTCCCCTCTTACCGTCTCCTTCAATTCCTTGATTTCCTCCCTTATCCCCCCTCCTTGCCTCGCCATCAACTCCATCATACTCCTCACCCCGTCCCTCCATTCCTGTCTCATTTCCCGTACCTCCTTTCTCAGTTCCTTCTCTTCCCCCTTCCCTTCTTCCTTTTCCGTTCCCTTCCCCGGCGACCTCTGCAGTTTTCTAGAGGGCTTGAAGATTGCTTCCTCTCCCTCGCCCTTTTTTTCTCTCTTTTCCTCCCCCTTCACTTCCCCAGGGCTTTCTCTTTTCCTTTTCGTCACTTCCTCCGACCCTGCCTCCCCCTGTCCTCTATCGCTCCGCCCTCTCTCTGCTCCTTCCTCCATTTCTTCCTTTTCTTTCCTACCTCTCTACTTCCCTGCTTTACCGACCCTCCTTCCTAATTCCCTTCCTCTCCGCCAGGTGTCTCTCCCGCCGTCCTTCACCGTCTTCCCGCTTTCCTATCACGTTTTCTCCTAACCTCTTCCCTGCCCGCTTCTTTCCTTCCTTATTGCACCTCACCCACTCACCCGTTCAACCCACCAACATTCACCCACGCACCTCTCCCTTTCCTCTACCCTCTCCCGCCCTCTCTGTCTCCTACGCTCACTTTTCCTCACTCTCCGCACACTTTTCTCTCTCCACACACTCTCTCTCGTCCACTCACTCACGCTCCGGAAACGGAAGTCTGGGTGATTCTTATTTAATTATATTTTTTATAGGATTAAACTAATAATTAATATTAGATTTATGTATAATAAAATATTTTATTATATAAGTTTATAAAATCAAGTATTATCTTTAGATTTTAATGTATTATCTTTAAATCTAAAGTATTATCTTTAGATTTTAAAGTATTATCTTTAAATCTAAAGTATTATCTTTAGATTTTAAAGTATTATCTTTCGATTTTATCCTATTTACTTTTAAAGGACTTAAACAAAAATTATGGCTATCCACGCTATCCAGGTGCTTACCTAGCTGATACATTATTACTTAATAATTAACTTAGGCGCGCGCCAATTAAGATAATTTTATTAATAAATTAAGTAATTTAAACAAGTTCCCTAATGGAACTTTATATAAATTCAAGTCCCTTAATGGAACTTTTAAAAAAAGTATAAGTACTTTTAAAAAAGGTATAAGTACTTTTAAAAAAGGTATAAGTACTTTTAAAAAAGGTATAAGTACTTTTAAAAAAGGTATGAGTACTTTTAAAAAATGTATAAGTCCACAAAATGTATACATAATAATTTAAGACATACTCAAAAAGTTTCATTTAATTGCAAATTAAATATTATATTAAATTAACTAATGCCCTAACTATTTATACTTATTCATTATATTATATATATATTATATTAAAACGTAGATACTTGAATCCTTCTAACAAAAGTGATGTTTATATTAATTAAATAATTATAAAATCAATGTTTTAAGAATAAACTTACTTAATAAAGTTAAATCTAATTATAAATTAGATATATTAAAGTTTATATAAATATCTGTATCCTCCTGAGTGATGCTTATATTAAGTAAGTATGTTGGCTACATACTACTCCTTAATACTAATACTTAAAAAACCAAGGGGGTATATAGTATATATTAGAACCTATCTTAGTATTATTTATTTACAAGTAGTAACAAAGTTATAAAATAGGTATGAAGGTACTTTGAATCCTTCTAACAAAAGTGATGTTTATATTAATTAAATAATTATAAAATCAATGTTTTAAGAATAAACTTACTTAATAAAGTTAAATCTAATTATAAATTAAATATATTAAAGTTTATATAAATATCTGTATCCTTCTGAGTGATGCTTATATTAAGTAAGTATGTTGGCTACATACTACTCCTTAATACTAATACTTAAAAACCAAGGGGGTATATAGTATATATTAGAACCTATCTTAGTATTATTTATTTACAAGTAGTAACAAAGTTATAAAATAGGTATGAAGGTACTTTGAATCCTTCTAACAAAAGTGATGTTTATATTAATTAAATAATTATAAAATCAATGTTTTAAGAATAAACTTACTTAATAAAGTTAAATCTAATTATAAATTAAATATATTAAAGTTTATATAAATATCTGTATCCTCCTGAGTGATGCTTATATTAAGTAAGTATGTTGGCTACATACTACTCCTTAATACTAATACTTAAAAAACCAAGGGGGTATATAGTATATATTGGAACTTATCTTAGTATTATTTATTTACAAGTAGTAACAAAGTTATAAAATAGGTATGCAGGTACTTTGAATCCTTCTAACAAAAGTGATGTTTATATTAATTAAATAATTATAAAATCAATGTTTTAAGAATAAACTCACTTAATAAAGTTAAATCTAATTATAAATTAGATATATTAAAGTTTATATAAATATCTGTATCCTCCTGAGTGATGCTTATATTAAGTAAGTATGTTGGCTACATACTACTCCTTAATACTAATACTTAAAAAACCAAGGGGGTATATAGTATATATTAGAACTTATCTTAGTATTATTTATTTAAAAGTAATAACAAAGTTATAAATTAGGTATGAAGGAACTTTGAATCCTTCTAACAAAAGTGATGTTTATATTAATTAAATAATTATGAAATCAATGTTTTAAGAATAAACTTACTTAATAAAGTTAAATCTAATTATAAATTAAATATATTAAAGTTTATATAAATATCTGTATCCTCCTGAGTGATGCTTATATTAAGTAAGTATGTTGGCTACATACTACTCCTTAATACTAATACTTAAAAAACCAAGGGGGTATATAGTATATATTAGAACCTATCTTAGTATTATTTATTTACAAGTAGTAACAAAGTTATAAAATAGGTATGAAGGTACTTTGAATCCTTCTAACAAAAGTGATGTTTATATTAATTAAATAATTATAAAATCAATGTTTTAAGAATAAACTTACTTAATAAAGTTAAATCTAATTATAAATTAAATATATTAAAGTTTATATAAATATCTGTATCCTTCTGAGTGATGCTTATATTAAGTAAGTATGTTGGCTACATACTACTCCTTAATACTAATACTTAAAAACCAAGGGGGTATATAGTATATATTAGAACCTATCTTAGTATTATTTATTTACAAGTAGTAACAAAGTTATAAAATAGGTATGAAGGTACTTTGAATCCTTCTAACAAAAGTGATGTTTATATTAATTAAATAATTATAAAATCAATGTTTTAAGAATAAACTTACTTAATAAAGTTAAATCTAATTATAAATTAAATATATTAAAGTTTATATAAATATCTGTATCCTCCTGAGTGATGCTTATATTAAGTAAGTATGTTGGCTACATACTACTCCTTAATACTAATACTTAAAAAACCAAGGGGGTATATAGTATATATTGGAACTTATCTTAGTATTATTTATTTACAAGTAGTAACAAAGTTATAAAATAGGTATGCAGGTACTTTGAATCCTTCTAACAAAAGTGATGTTTATATTAATTAAATAATTATAAAATCAATGTTTTAAGAATAAACTCACTTAATAAAGTTAAATCTAATTATAAATTAGATATATTAAAGTTTATATAAATATCTGTATCCTCCTGAGTGATGCTTATATTAAGTAAGTATGTTGGCTACATACTTCTCCTTAATACTAATACTTAAAAAACCAAGGGGGTATATAGTATATATTAGAACTTATCTTAGTATTATTTATTTAAAAGTAATAACAAAGTTATAAATTAGGTATGAAGGAACTTTGAATCCTTCTAACAAAAGTGATGTTTATATTAATTAAATAATTATGAAATCAATGTTTTAAGAATAAACTTACTTAATAAAGTTAAATCTGATTATAAATTAAATATATTAAAGTTTATATAAATATCTGTATCCTTCTAAGTGATGCTTATATTAAGTAAGTATGTTGGCTACATACTACTCCTTAATACTAATACTTAAAAACCAAGGGGGTATATAGTATATATTAGAACTTATCTTAGTATTATTTATTTACAAGTAATAACAAAGTTATAAAATAGGTATGAAGGTACTTTGAATCCTTCTAACAAAAGTGATGTTTATATTAATTAAATAATTATAAAATCAATGTTTTAAGAATAAACTTTCTTAATAAAGTTAAATCTAATTATAAATTAAATATATTAAAGTTTATATAAATATCTGTATCCTTCTAAGTGATGCTTATATTAAGTAAGTATGTTGGCTACATACTACGCCTTAATACTAATACTTAAAAAACCAAGGGGGTATATAGTATATATTAGAACCTATCTTAGTATTATTTATTTACAAGTAGTAACAAAGTTATAAAATAGGTATGAAGGTACTTTGAATCCTTCTAACAAAAGTGATGTTTATATTAATTAAATAATTATAAAATCAATGTTTTAAGAATAAACTCACTTAATAAAGTTAAATCTAATTATAAATTAAATATATTAAAGTTTATATAAATATCTGTATCCTTCTGAGTGATGCTTATATTAAGAAAGTATGTTGGCTACATACTACTCCTTAATACTAATACTTAAAAAACCAAGGGGGTATATAGTATATATTAGAACCTATCTTAGTATTATTTATTTACAAGTAGTAACAAAGTTATAAAATAGGTATGAAGGTACTTTGAATCCTTCTAACAAAAGTGATGTTTATATTAATTAAATAATTATAAAATCAATGTTTTAAGAATAAACTTACTTAATAAAGTTAAATCTAATTATAAATTAAATATATTAAAGTTTATATAAATATCTGTATCCTCCTGAGTGATGCTTATATTAAGTAAGTATGTTGGCTACATACTACTCCTTAATACTAATACTTAAAAACCAAGGGGGTATATAGTATATATTAGAACCTATCTTAGTATTATTTATTTACAAGTAGTAACAAAGTTATAAAATAGGTATGAAGGTACTTTGAATCCTTCTAACAAAAGTGATGTTTATATTAATTAAATAATTATAAAATCAATGTTTTGAGAATAAACTTACTTAATAAAGTTAAATCTAATTATAAATTAAATATATTAAAGTTTATATAAATATCTGTATCCTCCTGAGTGATGCTTATATTAAGTAAGTATGTTGGCTACATACTACTCCTTAATACTAATACTTAAAAACCAAGGGGGTATATAGTATATATTAGAACCTATCTTAGTATTATTTATTTACAAGTAGTAACAATGTTATAAAATAGGTATGAAGGTAATTTGAATCCTTCTAACAAAAGTGATGTTTATATTAATTAAATAATTATAAAATCAATGTTTTAAGAATAAACTTACTTAATAAAGTTAAATCTAATTATAAATTAAATATATTAAAGTTTATATAAATATCTG
Source organism: Priocnemis perturbator (assembly GCA_963942575.1). Taxonomy (NCBI): domain Eukaryota; kingdom Metazoa; phylum Arthropoda; class Insecta; order Hymenoptera; family Pompilidae; genus Priocnemis; species Priocnemis perturbator. The sequence goes on along the minus strand of CAWWDK010000344.1, from coordinate 1,846,065 downwards.
TATCCTCCTGAGTGATGCTTATATTAAGTAAGTATGTTGGCTACATACTACTTCTTAATACTAATACTTAAAAAACCAAGGGGGTATATAGTATATATTAGAACCTATCTTAGTATTATTTATTTAAAAGTAGTAACAAAGTTATAAAATAGGTATGAAGGTACTTTGAATCCTTCTAACAAAAGTGATGTTTATATTAATTAAATAATTATAAAATCAATGTTTTAAGAATAAACTTACTTAATAAAGTTAAATCTAATTATAAATTAAATATATTAAAGTTTATATAAATATCTGTATCCTTCTAAGTGATGCTTATATTAAGTAAGTATGTTGGCTACATAATACTCCTTAATACTAATACTTAAAAAACCAAGGGGGTATATAGTATATATTAGAACCTATCTTAGTATTATTTATTTAAAAGTAGTAACAAAGTTATAAAATAGGTATGAAGGTACTTTGAATCCTTCTAACAAAAGTGATTTTTATATTAATTAAATAATTATAAAATCAATGTTTTAAGAATAAACTTACTTAATAAAGTTAAATCTAATTATAAATTAAATATATTAAAGTTTATATAAATATCTGTATCCTTCTAAGTGATGCTTATATTAAGTAAGTATGTTGGCTACATACTACTCCTTAATACTAATACTTAAAAAACCAAGGGGGTATGTAGTATATATTAGAATCTATCTTAGTATTATTTATTTACAAGTAGTAACAAAGTTATAAAATAGGTATGAAGGTACTTTGAATCCTTCTAACAAAAGTGATGTTTATATTAATTAAATAATTATAAAATCAATGTTTTAAGAATAAACTTACTTAATAAAGTTAAATCTAATTATAAATTAAATATATTAAAGTTTATATAAATATCTGTATCCTTCTAAGTGATGCTTATATTAAGTAAGTATGTTGGCTACATACTAGTCCTTAATACTAATACTTAAAAAACCAAGGGGGTATATAGTATATATTAGAACCTATCTTAGTGTTATTTATTTAAAAGTAGTAACAAAGTTATAAAATAGGTATGAAGGTACTTTGAATCCTTCTAACAAAAGTGATGTTTATATTAATTAAATAATTATAAGATCAATGTTTTAAGAATAAACTTACTTAATAAAGTTAAATATAATTATAAATTAAATATATTAAAGTTTATATAAATATCTGTATCCTTCTAAGTGATGCTTATATTAAGTAAGTATGTTGGCTACATACTACTCCTTAATACTAATACTTAAAAAACCAAGGGGGTATATAGTATATATTAGAACTTATCTTAGTATTATTTATTTACAAGTAGTAACAAAGTTATAAAATAAGTATGAAGGACCTTTGAATCCTTCTAACAAATGTGATGTTTATATTAATTAAATAATTATAAAATCAATGTTTTAAGAATAAACTTACTTAATAAAGTTAAATCTAATTATAAATTAAATATATTAAAGTTTATATAAATATCTGTATCCTTCTAAGTGATGCTTATATTAAGTAAGTATGTTGGCTACATAATACTCCTTAATACTAATACTTAAAAAACCAAGGGGGTATATAGTATATATTAGAACCTATCTTAGTATTATTTATTTAAAAGTAGTAACAAAGTTATAAAATAGGTATGAAGGTACTTTGAATCCTTCTAACAAAAGTGATGTTTATATTAATTAAATAATTATAAAATCAATGTTTTAAGAATAAACTTACTTAATAAAGTTAAATCTAATTATAAATTAAATATATTAAAGTTTATATAAATATCTGTATCCTCCTGAGTGATGCTTATATTAAGTAAGTATGTTGGCTACATACTACTCCTTAATACTAATACTTAAAAACCAAGGGGGTATATAGTATATATTAGAACCTATCTTAGTATTATTTATTTACAAGTAGTAACAATGTTATAAAATAGGTATGAAGGTACTTTGAATCCTTCTAACAAAAGTGATTTTTATATTAATTAAATAATTATAAAATCAATGTTTTAAGAATAAACTTACTTAATAAAGTTAAATCTAATTATAAATTAAATATATTAAAGTTTATATAAATATCTGTATCCTCCTGAGTGATGCTTATATTAAGTAAGTATGTTGGCTACATACTACTCCTTAATACTAATACTTAAAAACCAAGGGGGTATATAGTATATATTAGAACCTATCTTAGTATTATTTATTTACAAGTAGTAACAATGTTATAAAATAGGTATGAAGGTACTTTGAATCCTTCTAACAAAAGTGATTTTTATATTAATTAAATAATTATAAAATCAATGTTTTAAGAATAAACTTACTTAATAAAGTTAAATCTAATTATAAATTAAATATATTAAAGTTTATATAAATATCTGTATCCTTCTAAGTGATGCTTATATTAAGTAAGTATGTTGGCTACATACTACTCCTTAATACTAATACTTAAAAAACCAAGGGGGTATGTAGTATATATTAGAATCTATCTTAGTATTATTTATTTACAAGTAGTAACAAAGTTATAAAATAGGTATGAAGGTACTTTGAATCCTTCTAACAAAAGTGATGTTTATATTAATTAAATAATTATAAAATCAATGTTTTAAGAATAAACTTACTTAATAAAGTTAAATCTAATTATAAATTAAATATATTAAAGTTTATATAAATATCTGTATCCTTCTAAGTGATGCTTATATTAAGTAAGTATGTTGGCTACATACTAGTCCTTAATACTAATACTTAAAAAACCAAGGGGGTATATAGTATATATTAGAACCTATCTTAGTGTTATTTATTTAAAAGTAGTAACAAAGTTATAAAATAGGTATGAAGGTACTTTGAATCCTTCTAACAAAAGTGATGTTTATATTAATTAAATAATTATAAGATCAATGTTTTAAGAATAAACTTACTTAATAAAGTTAAATATAATTATAAATTAAATATATTAAAGTTTATATAAATATCTGTATCCTTCTAAGTGATGCTTATATTAAGTAAGTATGTTGGCTACATACTACTCCTTAATACTAATACTTAAAAAACCAAGGGGGTATATAGTATATATTAGAACTTATCTTAGTATTATTTATTTACAAGTAGTAACAAAGTTATAAAATAAGTATGAAGGACCTTTGAATCCTTCTAACAAATGTGATGTTTATATTAATTAAATAATTATAAAATCAATGTTTTAAGAATAAACTTACTTAATAAAGTTAAATCTAATTATAAATTAAATATATTAAAGTTTATATAAATATCTGTATCCTTCTAAGTGATGCTTATATTATGTAAGTATGTTGGCTACATACTACTCCTTAATACTAATACTTAAAAAACCAAGGTGGTATATAGTATATATTAGAACCTATCTTAGTATTATTTATTTACAAGTAGTAACAAAGTTATAAAATAGGTATGAAGGTACTTTGAATCCTTCTAACAAAAGTGATGTTTATATTAATTAAATAATTATAAAATCAATGTTTTAAGAATAAACTTACTTAATAAAGTTAAATCTAATTATAAATTAAATATATTAAAGTTTATATAAATATCTGTATCCTCCTGAGTGATGCTTATATTAAGTAAGTATGTTGGCTACATACTACTCCTTAATACTAATACTTAAAAACCAAGGGGGTATATAGTATATATTAGAACCTATCTTAGTATTATTTATTTACAAGTAGTAACAAAGTTATAAAATAGGTATGAAGGTACTTTGAATCCTTCTAACAAAAGTGATGTTTATATTAATTAAATAATTATAAAATCAATGTTTTGAGAATAAACTTACTTAATAAAGTTAAATCTAATTATAAATTAAATATATTAAAGTTTATATAAATATCTGTATCCTTCTAAGTGATGCTTATATTAAGTAAGTATGTTGGCTACATACTACTCCTTAATAATAATACTTAAAAAACCAAGGGGGTATGTAGTATATATTAGAACCTATCTTAGTATTATTTATTTACAAGTAGTAACAAAGTTATAAAATAGGTATGAAGGTACTTTGAATCCTTCTAACAAAAGTGATGTTTATATTAATTAAATAATTATAAAATCAATGTTTTAAGAATAAATTTACTTAATAAAGTTAAATCTAATTATAAATTAAATATATTAAAGTTTATATAAATATCTGTATCCTCCTGAGTGATGCTTATATTAAGTAAGTATGTTGGCTACATACTACTTCTTAATACTAATACTTAAAAAACCAAGGGGGTATATAGTATATATTAGAACCTATCTTAGTATTATTTATTTAAAAGTAGTAACAAAGTTATAAAATAGGTATGAAGGTACTTTGAATCCTTCTAACAAAAGTGATGTTTATATTAATTAAATAATTATAAAATCAATGTTTTAAGAATAAACTTACTTAATAAAGTTAAATCTAATTATAAATTAAATATATTAAAGTTTATATAAATATCTGTATCCTTCTAAGTGATGCTTATATTAAGTAAGTAGGTTGGCTACATAATACTCCTTAATACTAATACTTAAAAAACCAAGGGGGTATATAGTATATATTAGAACCTATCTTAGTATTATTTATTTAAAAGTAGTAACAAAGTTATAAAATAGGTATGAAGGTACTTTGAATCCTTCTAACAAAAGTGATGTTTATATTAATTAAATAATTATAAAATCAATGTTTTAAGAATAAACTTACTTAATCAAGTTAAATCTAATTATAAATTAAATATATTAAAGTTTATATAAATATCTGTATCCTTCTAAGTGATGCTTATATTAAGTAAGTATGTTGGCTACATACTAGTCCTTAATACTAATACTTAAAAAACCAAGGGGGTATATAGTATATATTAGAACCTATCTTAGTGTTATTTATTTACAAGTAGTAACAAAGTTATAAAATAGGTATGAAGGTACTTTGAATCCTTCTAACAAAAGTGATGTTTATATTAATTAAATAATTATAAGATCACTGTTTTAAGAATAAACTTACTTAATAAAGTTAAATATAATTATAAATTAAATATATTAAAGTTTATATAAATATCTGTATCCTTCTAAGTGATGCTTATATTAAGTAAGTATGTTGGCTACATACTACTCCTTAATACTAATACTTAAAAAACCAAGGGGGTATATAGTATATATTAGAACTTATCTTAGTATTATTTATTTACAAGTAGTAACAAAGTTATAAAATAAGCATGAAGGACTTTTGAATCCTTCTAACAAAAGTGATGTTTATATTAATTAAATGATTATAAAATCAATGTTTTAAGAATAAACTTACTTAATAAAGTTAAATCTAATTATAAATTAAATATATTAAAGTTTATATAAATATCTGTATCCTTCTAAGTGATGCTTATATTAAGTAAGTATGTTGGCTACATACTACTCCTTAATACTAATACTTAAAAAACCAAGGGGGTATATAGTATATATTAGAACCTATCTTAGTATTATTTATTTACAAGTAGTAACAAAGTTATAAAATAGGTATGAAGGTACTTTGAATCCTTCTAACAAAAGTGATGTTTATATTAATTAAATAATTATAAAATCAATGTTTTAAGAATAAACTTACTTAATAAAGTTAAATCTAATTATAAATTAAATATATTAAAGTTTATATAAATATCTGTATCCTCCTGAGTGATGCTTATATTAAGTAAGTATGTTGGCTACATACTACTCCTTAATACTAATACTTAAAAACCAAGGGGGTATATAGTATATATTAGAACCTATCTTAGTATTATTTATTTACAAGTAGTAACAAAGTTATAAAATAGATATGAAGGTACTTTGAATCCTTCTAACAAAAGTGATGTTTATATTAATTAAATAATTATAAAATCAATGTTTTAAGAATAAACTTACTTAATAAAGTTAAATCTAATTATAAATTAAATATATTAAAGTTTATATAAATATCTGTATCCTTCTGAGTGATGCTTATATTAAGTAAGTATGTTGGCTACATACTACTCCTTAATACTAATACTTAAAAACCAAGGGGGTATATAGTATATATTAGAACCTATCTTAGTATTATTTATTTACAAGTAGTAACAAAGTTATAAAATAGGTATGAAGGTACTTTGAATCCTTCTAACAAAAGTGATGTTTATATTAATTAAATAATTATAAAATCAATGTTTTAAGAATAAACTTACTTAATAAAGTTAAATCTAATTATAAATTAAATATATTAAAGTTTATATAAATATCTGTATCCTTCTAAGTGATGCTTATATTAAGTAAGTATGTTGGCTACATACTAGTCCTTAATACTAATACTTAAAAAACCAAGGGGGTATATAGTATATATTAGAACCTATCTTAGTGTTATTTATTTACAAGTAGTAACAAAGTTATAAAATAGGTATGAAGGTACTTTGAATCCTTCTAACAAAAGTGATGTTTATATTAATTAAATAATTATAAGATCAATGTTTTAAGAATAAACTTACTTAATAAAGTTAAATATAATTATAAATTAAATATATTAAAGTTTATATAAATATCTGTATCCTTCTAAGTGATGCTTATATTAAGTAAGTATGTTGGCTACATACTACTCCTTAATACTAATACTTAAAAAACCAAGGGGGTATATAGTATATATTAGAACCTATCTTAGTGTTATTTATTTACAAGTAGTAACAAAGTTATAAAATAGGTATGAAGGTACTTTGAATCCTTCTGACAAAAGTGATGTTTATATTAATTAAATAATTATAAGATCAATGTTTTAAGAATAAACTTACTTAATAAAGTTAAATATAATTATAAATTAAATATATTAAAGTTTATATAAATATCTGTATCCTTCTAAGTGATGCTTATATTAAGTAAGTATGTTGGCTACATACTACTCCTTAATACTAATACTTAAAAAACCAAGGGGGTATATAGTATATATTAGAACTTATCTTAGTATTATTTATTTACAAGTAATAACAAAGTTATAAAATAGGTATGAAGGTACTTTGAATCCTTCTAACAAAAGTGATGTTTATATTAATTAAATAATTATAAAATCAATGTTTTAAGAATAAACTTTCTTAATAAAGTTAAATCTAATTATAAATTAAATATATTAAAGTTTATATAAATATCTGTATCCTCCTGAGTGATGCTTATATTAAGTAAGTATGTTGGCTACATACTAGTCCTTAATACTAATACTTAAAAAACCAAGGGGGTATATAGTATATATTAGAACCTATCTTAGTGTTATTTATTTACAAGTAGTAACAAAGTTATAAAATAGGTATGAAGGTACTTTGAATCCTTCTAACAAAAGTGATGTTTATATTAATTAAATAATTATAAGATCAATGTTTTAAGAATAAACTTACTTAATAAAGTTAAATATAATTATAAATTAAATATATTAAAGTTTATATAAATATCTGTATCCTTCTAAGTGATGCTTATATTAAGTAAGTATGTTGGCTACATACTACTCCTTAATACTAATACTTAAAAAACCAAGGGGGTATATAGTATATATTAGAACTTATCTTAGTATTATTTATTTACAAGTAGTAACAAAGTTATAAAATAAGTATGAAGGACCTTTGAATCCTTCTAACAAAAGTGATGTTTATATTAATTAAATAATTATAAAATCAATGTTTTAAGAATAAACTTACTTAATAAAGTTAAATCTAATTATAAATTAAATATATTAAAGTTTATATAAATATCTGTATCCTTCTAAGTGATGCTTATATTATGTAAGTATGTTGGCTACATACTACTCCTTAATACTAATACTTAAAAAACCAAGGGGGTATATAGTATATATTAGAACCTATCTTAGTATTATTTATTTACAAGTAGTAACAAAGTTATAAAATAGGTATGAAGGTACTTTGAATCCTTCTAACAAAAGTGATGTTTATATTAATTAAATAATTATAAAATCAATGTTTTAAGAATAAACTCACTTAATAAAGTTAAATCTAATTATAAATTAAATATATTAAAGTTTATATAAATATCTGTATCCTTCTGAGTGATGCTTATATTAAGAAAGTATGTTGGCTACATACTACTCCTTAATACTAATACTTAAAAAACCAAGGGGGTATATAGTATATATTAGAACCTATCTTAGTATTATTTATTTACAAGTAGTAACAAAGTTATAAAATAGGTATGAAGGTACTTTGAATCCTTCTAACAAAAGTGATGTTTATATTAATTAAATAATTATAAAATCAATGTTTTAAGAATAAACTTACTTAATAAAGTTAAATCTAATTATAAATTAAATATATTAAAGTTTATATAAATATCTGTATCCTCCTGAGTGATGCTTATATTAAGTAAGTATGTTGGCTACATACTACTCCTTAATACTAATACTTAAAAACCAAGGGGGTATATAGTATATATTAGAACCTATCTTAGTATTATTTATTTACAAGTAGTAACAATGTTATAAAATAGGTATGAAGGTAATTTGAATCCTTCTAACAAAAGTGATGTTTATATTAATTAAATAATTATAAAATCAATGTTTTAAGAATAAACTTACTTAATAAAGTTAAATCTAATTATAAATTAAATATATTAAAGTTTATATAAATATCTGTATCCTTCTAAGTGATGCTTATATTAAGTAAGTATGTTGGCTACATACTACTCCTTAATACTAATACTTAAAAAACCAAGGGGGTATGTAGTATATATTAGAACCTATCTTAGTATTATTTATTTACAAGTAGTAACAAAGTTATAAAATAGGTATGAAGGTACTTTGAATCCTTCTAACAAAAGTGATGTTTATATTAATTAAATAATTATAAAATCAATGTTTTAAGAATAAACTTACTTAATAAAGTTAAATCTAATTATAAATTAAATATATTAAAGTTTATATAAATATCTGTATCCTCCTGAGTGATGCTTATATTAAGTAAGTATGTTGGCTACATACTACTTCTTAATACTAATACTTAAAAAACCAAGGGGGTATATAGTATATATTAGAACCTATCTTAGTATTATTTATTTAAAAGTAGTAACAAAGTTATAAAATAGGTATGAAGGTACTTTGAATCCTTCTAACAAAAGTGATGTTTATATTAATTAAATAATTATAAAATCAATGTTTTAAGAATAAACTTACTTAATAAAGTTAAATCTAATTATAAATTAAATATATTAAAGTTTATATAAATATCTGTATCCTTCTAAGTGATGCTTATATTAAGTAAGTATGTTGGCTACATAATACTCCTTAATACTAATACTTAAAAAACCAAGGGGGTATATAGTATATATTAGAACCTATCTTAGTATTATTTATTTAAAAGTAGTAACAAAGTTATAAAATAGGTATGAAGGTACTTTGAATCCTTCTAACAAAAGTGATGTTTATATTAATTAAATAATTATAAAATCAATGTTTTAAGAATAAACTTACTTAATCAAGTTAAATCTAATTATAAATTAAATATATTAAAGTTTATATAAATATCTGTATCCTTCTAAGTGATGCTTATATTAAGTAAGTATGTTGGCTACATACTAGTCCTTAATACTAATACTTAAAAAACCAAGGGGGTATATAGTATATATTAGAACCTATCTTAGTATTATTTATTTACAAGTAGTAACAAAGTTATAAAATAGGTATGAAGGTACTTTGAATCCTTCTAACAAAAGTGATGTTTATATTAATTAAATAATTATAAAATCATTGTTTTAAGAATAAACTCACTTAATAAAGTTAAATCTAATTATAAATTAAATATATTAAAGTTTATATAAATATCTGTATCCTTCTGAGTGATGCTTATATTAAGAAAGTATGTTGGCTACATACTACTCCTTAATACTAATACTTAAAAAACCAAGGGGGTATATAGTATATATTAGAACCTATCTTAGTATTATTTATTTACAAGTAGTAACAAAGTTATAAAATAGGTATGAAGGTACTTTGAATCCTTCTAACAAAAGTGATGTTTATATTAATTAAATAATTATAAAATCAATGTTTTAAGAATAAACTTACTTAATAAAGTTAAATCTAATTATAAATTAAATATATTAAAGTTTATATAAATATCTGTATCCTTCTAAGTGATGCTTATATTAAGTAAGTATGTTGGCTACATACTACTCCTTAATACTAATACTTAAAAACCAAGGGGGTATATAGTATATATTAGAACCTATCTTAGTATTATTTATTTACAAGTAGTAACAAAGTTATAAAATAGGTATGAAGGTACTTTGAATCCTTCTAACAAAAGTGATGTTTATATTAATTAAATAATTATAAAATCAATGTTTTAAGAATAAACTTACTTAATAAAGTTAAATCTAATTATAAATTAAATATATTAAAGTTTATATAAATATCTGTATCCTTCTAAGTGATGCTTATATTAAGTAAGTATGTTGGCTACATACTACTCCTTAATACTAATACTTAAAAACCAAGGGGGTATATAGTATATATTAGAACCTATCTTAGTATTATTTATTTACAAGTAGTAACAAAGTTATAAAATAGGTATGAAGGTACTTTGAATCCTTCTAACAAAAGTGATGTTTATATTAATTAAATAATTATAAAATCAATGTTTTAAGAATAAACTTACTTAATAAAGTTAAATCTAATTATAAATTAAATATATTAAAGTTTATATAAATATCTGTATCCTCCTGAGTGATGCTTATATTAAGTAAGTATGTTGGCTACATACTACTCCTTAATACTAATACTTAAAAAACCAAGGGGGTATATAGTATATATTGGAACTTATCTTAGTATTATTTATTTACAAGTAGTAACAAAGTTATAAAATAGGTATGCAGGTACTTTGAATCCTTCTAACAAAAGTGATGTTTATATTAATTAAATAATTATAAAATCAATGTTTTAAGAATAAACTCACTTAATAAAGTTAAATCTAATTATAAATTAGATATATTAAAGTTTATATAAATATCTGTATCCTCCTGAGTGATGCTTATATTAAGTAAGTATGTTGGCTACATACTACTCCTTAATACTAATACTTAAAAAACCAAGGGGGTATATAGTATATATTAGAACTTATCTTAGTATTATTTATTTAAAAGTAATAACAAAGTTATAAATTAGGTATGAAGGAACTTTGAATCCTTCTAACAAAAGTGATGTTTATATTAATTAAATAATTATGAAATCAATGTTTTAAGAATAAACTTACTTAATAAAGTTAAATCTAATTATAAATTAAATATATTAAAGTTTATATAAATATCTGTATCCTCCTGAGTGATGCTTATATTAAGTAAGTATGTTGGCTACATACTACTCCTTAATACTAATACTTAAAAAACCAAGGGGGTATATAGTATATATTAGAACCTATCTTAGTATTATTTATTTACAAGTAGTAACAAAGTTATAAAATAGGTATGAAGGTACTTTGAATCCTTCTAACAAAAGTGATGTTTATATTAATTAAATAATTATAAAATCAATGTTTTAAGAATAAACTTACTTAATAAAGTTAAATCTAATTATAAATTAAATATATTAAAGTTTATATAAATATCTGTATCCTTCTGAGTGATGCTTATATTAAGTAAGTATGTTGGCTACATACTACTCCTTAATACTAATACTTAAAAACCAAGGGGGTATATAGTATATATTAGAACCTATCTTAGTATTATTTATTTACAAGTAGTAACAAAGTTATAAAATAGGTATGAAGGTACTTTGAATCCTTCTAACAAAAGTGATGTTTATATTAATTAAATAATTATAAAATCAATGTTTTAAGAATAAACTTACTTAATAAAGTTAAATCTAATTATAAATTAAATATATTAAAGTTTATATAAATATCTGTATCCTCCTGAGTGATGCTTATATTAAGTAAGTATGTTGGCTACATACTACTCCTTAATACTAATACTTAAAAAACCAAGGGGGTATATAGTATATATTAGAACTTATCTTAGTATTATTTATTTAAAAGTAATAACAAAGTTATAAATTAGGTATGAAGGAACTTTGAATCCTTCTAACAAAAGTGATGTTTATATTAATTAAATAATTATGAAATCAATGTTTTAAGAATAAACTTACTTAATAAAGTTAAATCTAATTATAAATTAAATATATTAAAGTTTATATAAATATCTGTATCCTTCTAAGTGATGCTTATATTAAGTAAGTATGTTGGCTACATACTACTCCTTAATACTAATACTTAAAAACCAAGGGGGTATATAGTATATATTAGAACTTATCTTAGTATTATTTATTTAAAAGTAATAACAAAGTTATAAATTAGGTATGAAGGTACTTTGAATCCTTCTAACAAAAGTGATGTTTATATTAATTAAATAATTATAAAATCAATGTTTTAAGAATAAACTTTCTTAATAAAGTTAAATCTAATTATAAATTAAATATATTAAAGTTTATATAAATATCTGTATCCTTCTAAGTGATGCTTATATTAAGTAAGTATGTTGGCTACATACTACGCCTTAATACTAATACTTAAAAAACCAAGGGGGTATATAGTATATATTAGAACCTATCTTAGTATTATTTATTTACAAGTAGTAACAAAGTTATAAAATAGGTATGAAGGTACTTTGAATCCTTCTAACAAAAGTGATGTTTATATTAATTAAATAATTATAAAATCAATGTTTTAAGAATAAACTCACTTAATAAAGTTAAATCTAATTATAAATTAAATATATTAAAGTTTATATAAATATATGTATCCTTCTGAGTGATGCTTATATTAAGAAAGTATGTTGGCTACATACTACTCCTTAATACTAATACTTAAAAAACCAAGGGGGTATATAGTATATATTGGAACTTATCTTAGTATTATTTATTTACAAGTAGTAACAAAGTTATAAAATAGGTATGCAGGTACTTTGAATCCTTCTAACAAAAGTGATGTTTATATTAATTAAATAATTATAAAATCAATGTTTTAAGAATAAACTCACTTAATAAAGTTAAATCTAATTATAAATTAGATATATTAAAGTTTATATAAATATCTGTATCCTCCTGAGTGATGCTTATATTAAGTAAGTATGTTGGCTACATACTTCTCCTTAATACTAATACTTAAAAAACCAAGGGGGTATATAGTATATATTAGAACTTATCTTAGTATTATTTATTTAAAAGTAATAACAAAGTTATAAATTAGGTATGAAGGAACTTTGAATCCTTCTAACAAAAGTGATGTTTATATTAATTAAATAATTATGAAATCAATGTTTTAAGAATAAACTTACTTAATAAAGTTAAATCTAATTATAAATTAAATATATTAAAGTTTATATAAATATCTGTATCCTTCTAAGTGATGCTTATATTAAGTAAGTATGTTGGCTACATACTACTCCTTAATACTAATACTTAAAAACCAAGGGGGTATATAGTATATATTAGAACCTATCTTAGTGTTATTTATTTACAAGTAGTAACAAAGTTATAAAATAGGTATGAAGGTACTTTGAATCCTTCTGACAAAAGTGATGTTTATATTAATTAAATAATTATAAGATCAATGTTTTAAGAATAAACTTACTTAATAAAGTTAAATATAATTATAAATTAAATATATTAAAGTTTATATAAATATCTGTATCCTTCTAAGTGATGCTTATATTAAGTAAGTATGTTGGCTACATACTACTCCTTAATACTAATACTTAAAAAACCAAGGGGGTATATAGTATATATTAGAACTTATCTTAGTATTATTTATTTACAAGTAATAACAAAGTTATAAAATAGGTATGAAGGTACTTTGAATCCTTCTAACAAAAGTGATGTTTATATTAATTAAATAATTATAAAATCAATGTTTTAAGAATAAACTTTCTTAATAAAGTTAAATCTAATTATAAATTAAATATATTAAAGTTTATATAAATATCTGTATCCTTCTAAGTGATGCTTATATTAAGTAAGTATGTTGGCTACATACTACGCCTTAATACTAATACTTAAAAAACCAAGGGGGTATATAGTATATATTAGAACCTATCTTAGTATTATTTATTTACAAGTAGTAACAAAGTTATAAAATAGGTATGAAGGTACTTTGAATCCTTCTAACAAAAGTGATGTTTATATTAATTAAATAATTATAAAATCAATGTTTTAAGAATAAACTCACTTAATAAAGTTAAATCTAATTATAAATTAAATATATTAAAGTTTATATAAATATCTGTATCCTTCTGAGTGATGCTTATATTAAGAAAGTATGTTGGCTACATACTACTCCTTAATACTAATACTTAAAAAACCAAGGGGGTATATAGTATATATTAGAACCTATCTTAGTATTATTTATTTACAAGTAGTAACAAAGTTATAAAATAGGTATGAAGGTACTTTGAATCCTTCTAACAAAAGTGATGTTTATATTAATTAAATAATTATAAAATCAATGTTTTAAGAATAAACTTACTTAATAAAGTTAAATCTAATTATAAATTAAATATATTAAAGTTTATATAAATATCTGTATCCTCCTGAGTGATGCTTATATTAAGTAAGTATGTTGGCTACATACTAGTCCTTAATACTAATACTTAAAAAACCAAGGGGGTATATAGTATATATTAGAACCTATCTTAGTGTTATTTATTTACAAGTAGTAACAAAGTTATAAAATAGGTATGAAGGTACTTTGAATCCTTCTAACAAAAGTGATGTTTATATTAATTAAATAATTATAAGATCAATGTTTTAAGAATAAACTTACTTAATAAAGTTAAATATAATTATAAATTAAATATATTAAAGTTTATATAAATATCTGTATCCTTCTAAGTGATGCTTATATTAAGTAAGTATGTTGGCTACATACTACTCCTTAATACTAATACTTAAAAAACCAAGGGGGTATATAGTATATATTAGAACTTATCTTAGTATTATTTATTTACAAGAAGTAACAAAGTTATAAAATAAGTATGAAGGACCTTTGAATCCTTCTAACAAAAGTGATGTTTATATTAATTAAATAATTATAAAATCAATGTTTTAAGAATAAACTTACTTAATAAAGTTAAATCTAATTATAAATTAAATATATTAAAGTTTATATAAATATCTGTATCCTTCTAAGTGATGCTTATATTATGTAAGTATGTTGGCTACATACTACTCCTTAATACTAATACTTAAAAAACCAAGGGGGTATATAGTATATATTAGAACCTATCTTAGTATTATTTATTTACAAGTAGTAACAAAGTTATAAAATAGGTATGAAGGTACTTTGAATCCTTCTAACAAAAGTGATGTTTATATTAATTAAATAATTATAAGATCAATGTTTTAAGAATAAACTTACTTAATAAAGTTAAATATAATTATAAATTAAATATATTAAAGTTTATATAAATATCTGTATCCTTCTAAGTGATGCTTATATTAAGTAAGTATGTTGGCTACATACTACTCCTTAATACTAATACTTAAAAAACCAAGGGGGTATATAGTATATATTAGAACCTATCTTAGTGTTATTTATTTACAAGTAGTAACAAAGTTATAAAATAGGTATGAAGGTACTTTGAATCCTTCTGACAAAAGTGATGTTTATATTAATTAAATAATTATAAGATCAATGTTTTAAGAATAAACTTACTTAATAAAGTTAAATATAATTATAAATTAAATATATTAAAGTTTATATAAATATCTGTATCCTTCTAAGTGATGCTTATATTAAGTAAGTATGTTGGCTACATACTACTCCTTAATACTAATACTTAAAAAACCAAGGGGGTATATAGTATATATTAGAACTTATCTTAGTATTATTTATTTACAAGTAATAACAAAGTTATAAAATAGGTATGAAGGTACTTTGAATCCTTCTAACAAAAGTGATGTTTATATTAATTAAATAATTATAAAATCAATGTTTTAAGAATAAACTTTCTTAATAAAGTTAAATCTAATTATAAATTAAATATATTAAAGTTTATATAAATATCTGTATCCTTCTAAGTGATGCTTATATTAAGTAAGTATGTTGGCTACATACTACGCCTTAATACTAATACTTAAAAAACCAAGGGGGTATATAGTATATATTAGAACCTATCTTAGTATTATTTATTTACAAGTAGTAACAAAGTTATAAAATAGGTATGAAGGTACTTTGAATCCTTCTAACAAAAGTGATGTTTATATTAATTAAATAATTATAAAATCAATGTTTTAAGAATAAACTCACTTAATAAAGTTAAATCTAATTATAAATTAAATATATTAAAGTTTATATAAATATCTGTATCCTTCTGAGTGATGCTTATATTAAGAAAGTATGTTGGCTACATACTACTCCTTAATACTAATACTTAAAAAACCAAGGGGGTATATAGTATATATTAGAACCTATCTTAGTATTATTTATTTACAAGTAGTAACAAAGTTATAAAATAGGTATGAAGGTACTTTGAATCCTTCTAACAAAAGTGATGTTTATATTAATTAAATAATTATAAAATCAATGTTTTAAGAATAAACTTACTTAATAAAGTTAAATCTAATTATAAATTAAATATATTAAAGTTTATATAAATATCTGTATCCTCCTGAGTGATGCTTATATTAAGTAAGTATGTTGGCTACATACTACTCCTTAATACTAATACTTAAAAACCAAGGGGGTATATAGTATATATTAGAACCTATCTTAGTATTATTTATTTACAAGTAGTAACAATGTTATAAAATAGGTATGAAGGTAATTTGAATCCTTCTAACAAAAGTGATGTTTATATTAATTAAATAATTATAAAATCAATGTTTTAAGAATAAACTTACTTAATAAAGTTAAATCTAATTATAAATTAAATATATTAAAGTTTATATAAATATCTGTATCCTTCTAAGTGATGCTTATATTAAGTAAGTATGTTGGCTACATACTACTCCTTAATACTAATACTTAAAAAACCAAGGGGGTATGTAGTATATATTAGAACCTATCTTAGTATTATTTATTTACAAGTAGTAACAAAGTTATAAAATAGGTATGAAGGTACTTTGAATCCTTCTAACAAAAGTGATGTTTATATTAATTAAATAATTATAAAATCAATGTTTTAAGAATAAACTTACTTAATAAAGTTAAATCTAATTATAAATTAAATATATTAAAGTTTATATAAATATCTGTATCCTCCTGAGTGATGCTTATATTAAGTAAGTATGTTGGCTACATACTACTTCTTAATACTAATACTTAAAAAACCAAGGGGGTATATAGTATATATTAGAACCTATCTTAGTATTATTTATTTAAAAGTAGTAACAAAGTTATAAAATAGGTATGAAGGTACTTTGAATCCTTCTAACAAAAGTGATGTTTATATTAATTAAATAATTATAAAATCAATGTTTTAAGAATAAACTTACTTAATAAAGTTAAATCTAATTATAAATTAAATATATTAAAGTTTATATAAATATCTGTATCCTTCTAAGTGATGCTTATATTAAGTAAGTATGTTGGCTACATAATACTCCTTAATACTAATACTTAAAAAACCAAGGGGGTATATAGTATATATTAGAACCTATCTTAGTATTATTTATTTAAAAGTAGTAACAAAGTTATAAAATAGGTATGAAGGTACTTTGAATCCTTCTAACAAAAGTGATGTTTATATTAATTAAATAATTATAAAATCAATGTTTTAAGAATAAACTTACTTAATCAAGTTAAATCTAATTATAAATTAAATATATTAAAGTTTATATAAATATCTGTATCCTTCTAAGTGATGCTTATATTAAGTAAGTATGTTGGCTACATACTAGTCCTTAATACTAATACTTAAAAAACCAAGGGGGTATATAGTATATATTAGAACCTATCTTAGTATTATTTATTTACAAGTAGTAACAAAGTTATAAAATAGGTATGAAGGTACTTTGAATCCTTCTAACAAAAGTGATGTTTATATTAATTAAATAATTATAAAATCATTGTTTTAAGAATAAACTCACTTAATAAAGTTAAATCTAATTATAAATTAAATATATTAAAGTTTATATAAATATCTGTATCCTTCTGAGTGATGCTTATATTAAGAAAGTATGTTGGCTACATACTACTCCTTAATACTAATACTTAAAAAACCAAGGGGGTATATAGTATATATTAGAACCTATCTTAGTATTATTTATTTACAAGTAGTAACAAAGTTATAAAATAGGTATGAAGGTACTTTGAATCCTTCTAACAAAAGTGATGTTTATATTAATTAAATAATTATAAAATCAATGTTTTAAGAATAAACTTACTTAATAAAGTTAAATCTAATTATAAATTAAATATATTAAAGTTTATATAAATATCTGTATCCTTCTAAGTGATGCTTATATTAAGTAAGTATGTTGGCTACATACTACTCCTTAATACTAATACTTAAAAACCAAGGGGGTATATAGTATATATTAGAACCTATCTTAGTATTATTTATTTACAAGTAGTAACAAAGTTATAAAATAGGTATGAAGGTACTTTGAATCCTTCTAACAAAAGTGATGTTTATATTAATTAAATAATTATAAAATCAATGTTTTAAGAATAAACTTACTTAATAAAGTTAAATCTAATTATAAATTAAATATATTAAAGTTTATATAAATATCTGTATCCTTCTAAGTGATGCTTATATTAAGTAAGTATGTTGGCTACATACTACTCCTTAATACTAAT
This sequence comes from Priocnemis perturbator, assembly GCA_963942575.1. Taxonomy (NCBI): domain Eukaryota; kingdom Metazoa; phylum Arthropoda; class Insecta; order Hymenoptera; family Pompilidae; genus Priocnemis; species Priocnemis perturbator. The sequence goes on along the minus strand of CAWWDK010000344.1, from coordinate 1,827,302 downwards.
ACTTAAAAACCAAGGGGGTATATAGTATATATTAGAACCTATCTTAGTATTATTTATTTACAAGTAGTAACAAAGTTATAAAATAGGTATGAAGGTACTTTGAATCCTTCTAACAAAAGTGATGTTTATATTAATTAAATAATTATAAAATCAATGTTTTAAGAATAAACTTACTTAATAAAGTTAAATCTAATTATAAATTAAATATATTAAAGTTTATATAAATATCTGTATCCTCCTGAGTGATGCTTATATTAAGTAAGTATGTTGGCTACATACTACTCCTTAATACTAATACTTAAAAAACCAAGGGGGTATATAGTATATATTGGAACTTATCTTAGTATTATTTATTTACAAGTAGTAACAAAGTTATAAAATAGGTATGCAGGTACTTTGAATCCTTCTAACAAAAGTGATGTTTATATTAATTAAATAATTATAAAATCAATGTTTTAAGAATAAACTCACTTAATAAAGTTAAATCTAATTATAAATTAGATATATTAAAGTTTATATAAATATCTGTATCCTCCTGAGTGATGCTTATATTAAGTAAGTATGTTGGCTACATACTACTCCTTAATACTAATACTTAAAAAACCAAGGGGGTATATAGTATATATTAGAACTTATCTTAGTATTATTTATTTAAAAGTAATAACAAAGTTATAAATTAGGTATGAAGGAACTTTGAATCCTTCTAACAAAAGTGATGTTTATATTAATTAAATAATTATGAAATCAATGTTTTAAGAATAAACTTACTTAATAAAGTTAAATCTAATTATAAATTAAATATATTAAAGTTTATATAAATATCTGTATCCTCCTGAGTGATGCTTATATTAAGTAAGTATGTTGGCTACATACTACTCCTTAATACTAATACTTAAAAAACCAAGGGGGTATATAGTATATATTAGAACCTATCTTAGTATTATTTATTTACAAGTAGTAACAAAGTTATAAAATAGGTATGAAGGTACTTTGAATCCTTCTAACAAAAGTGATGTTTATATTAATTAAATAATTATAAAATCAATGTTTTAAGAATAAACTTACTTAATAAAGTTAAATCTAATTATAAATTAAATATATTAAAGTTTATATAAATATCTGTATCCTTCTGAGTGATGCTTATATTAAGTAAGTATGTTGGCTACATACTACTCCTTAATACTAATACTTAAAAACCAAGGGGGTATATAGTATATATTAGAACCTATCTTAGTATTATTTATTTACAAGTAGTAACAAAGTTATAAAATAGGTATGAAGGTACTTTGAATCCTTCTAACAAAAGTGATGTTTATATTAATTAAATAATTATAAAATCAATGTTTTAAGAATAAACTTACTTAATAAAGTTAAATCTAATTATAAATTAAATATATTAAAGTTTATATAAATATCTGTATCCTCCTGAGTGATGCTTATATTAAGTAAGTATGTTGGCTACATACTACTCCTTAATACTAATACTTAAAAAACCAAGGGGGTATATAGTATATATTAGAACGTATCTTAGTATTATTTATTTAAAAGTAATAACAAAGTTATAAATTAGGTATGAAGGAACTTTGAATCCTTCTAACAAAAGTGATGTTTATATTAATTAAATAATTATGAAATCAATGTTTTAAGAATAAACTTACTTAATAAAGTTAAATCTAATTATAAATTAAATATATTAAAGTTTATATAAATATCTGTATCCTTCTAAGTGATGCTTATATTAAGTAAGTATGTTGGCTACATACTACTCCTTAATACTAATACTTAAAAACCAAGGGGGTATATAGTATATATTAGAACTTATCTTAGTATTATTTATTTAAAAGTAATAACAAAGTTATAAATTAGGTATGAAGGTACTTTGAATCCTTCTAACAAAAGTGATGTTTATATTAATTAAATAATTATAAAATCAATGTTTTAAGAATAAACTCACTTAATAAAGTTAAATCTAATTATAAATTAAATATATTAAAGTTTATATAAATATCTGTATCCTTCTGAGTGATGCTTATATTAAGAAAGTATGTTGGCTACATACTACTCCTTAATACTAATACTTAAAAAACCAAGGGGGTATATAGTATATATTGGAACTTATCTTAGTATTATTTATTTACAAGTAGTAACAAAGTTATAAAATAGGTATGCAGGTACTTTGAATCCTTCTAACAAAAGTGATGTTTATATTAATTAAATAATTATAAAATCAATGTTTTAAGAATAAACTCACTTAATAAAGTTAAATCTAATTATAAATTAGATATATTAAAGTTTATATAAATATCTGTATCCTCCTGAGTGATGCTTATATTAAGTAAGTATGTTGGCTACATACTTCTCCTTAATACTAATACTTAAAAAACCAAGGGGGTATATAGTATATATTAGAACTTATCTTAGTATTATTTATTTAAAAGTAATAACAAAGTTATAAATTAGGTATGAAGGAACTTTGAATCCTTCTAACAAAAGTGATGTTTATATTAATTAAATAATTATGAAATCAATGTTTTAAGAATAAACTTACTTAATAAAGTTAAATCTAATTATAAATTAAATATATTAAAGTTTATATAAATATCTGTATCCTTCTAAGTGATGCTTATATTAAGTAAGTATGTTGGCTACATACTACTCCTTAATACTAATACTTAAAAACCAAGGGGGTATATAGTATATATTAGAACTTATCTTAGTATTATTTATTTACAAGTAATAACAAAGTTATAAAATAGGTATGAAGGTACTTTGAATCCTTCTAACAAAAGTGATGTTTATATTAATTAAATAATTATAAAATCAATGTTTTAAGAATAAACTTTCTTAATAAAGTTAAATCTAATTATAAATTAAATATATTAAAGTTTATATAAATATCTGTATCCTTCTAAGTGATGCTTATATTAAGTAAGTATGTTGGCTACATACTACGCCTTAATACTAATACTTAAAAAACCAAGGGGGTATATAGTATATATTAGAACCTATCTTAGTATTATTTATTTACAAGTAGTAACAAAGTTATAAAATAGGTATGAAGGTACTTTGAATCCTTCTAACAAAAGTGATGTTTATATTAATTAAATAATTATAAAATCAATGTTTTAAGAATAAACTCACTTAATAAAGTTAAATCTAATTATAAATTAAATATATTAAAGTTTATATAAATATCTGTATCCTTCTGAGTGATGCTTATATTAAGAAAGTATGTTGGCTACATACTACTCCTTAATACTAATACTTAAAAAACCAAGGGGGTATATAGTATATATTAGAACCTATCTTAGTATTATTTATTTACAAGTAGTAACAAAGTTATAAAATAGGTATGAAGGTACTTTGAATCCTTCTAACAAAAGTGATGTTTATATTAATTAAATAATTATAAAATCAATGTTTTAAGAATAAACTTACTTAATAAAGTTAAATCTAATTATAAATTAAATATATTAAAGTTTATATAAATATCTGTATCCTCCTGAGTGATGCTTATATTAAGTAAGTATGTTGGCTACATACTACTCCTTAATACTAATACTTAAAAACCAAGGGGGTATATAGTATATATTAGAACCTATCTTAGTATTATTTATTTACAAGTAGTAACAAAGTTATAAAATAGGTATGAAGGTACTTTGAATCCTTCTAACAAAAGTGATGTTTATATTAATTAAATAATTATAAAATCAATGTTTTGAGAATAAACTTACTTAATAAAGTTAAATCTAATTATAAATTAAATATATTAAAGTTTATATAAATATCTGTATCCTCCTGAGTGATGCTTATATTAAGTAAGTATGTTGGCTACATACTACTCCTTAATACTAATACTTAAAAACCAAGGGGGTATATAGTATATATTAGAACCTATCTTAGTATTATTTATTTACAAGTAGTAACAATGTTATAAAATAGGTATGAAGGTAATTTGAATCCTTCTAACAAAAGTGATGTTTATATTAATTAAATAATTATAAAATCAATGTTTTAAGAATAAACTTACTTAATAAAGTTAAATCTAATTATAAATTAAATATATTAAAGTTTATATAAATATCTGTATCCTCCTGAGTGATGCTTATATTAAGTAAGTATGTTGGCTACATACTACTTCTTAATACTAATACTTAAAAAACCAAGGGGGTATATAGTATATATTAGAACCTATCTTAGTATTATTTATTTAAAAGTAGTAACAAAGTTATAAAATAGGTATGAAGGTACTTTGAATCCTTCTAACAAAAGTGATGTTTATATTAATTAAATAATTATAAAATCAATGTTTTAAGAATAAACTTACTTAATAAAGTTAAATCTAATTATAAATTAAATATATTAAAGTTTATATAAATATCTGTATCCTTCTAAGTGATGCTTATATTAAGTAAGTATGTTGGCTACATAATACTCCTTAATACTAATACTTAAAAAACCAAGGGGGTATATAGTATATATTAGAACCTATCTTAGTATTATTTATTTAAAAGTAGTAACAAAGTTATAAAATAGGTATGAAGGTACTTTGAATCCTTCTAACAAAAGTGATGTTTATATTAATTAAATAATTATAAAATCAATGTTTTAAGAATAAACTTACTTAATAAAGTTAAATCTAATTATAAATTAAATATATTAAAGTTTATATAAATATCTGTATCCTCCTGAGTGATGCTTATATTAAGTAAGTATGTTGGCTACATACTACTCCTTAATACTAATACTTAAAAACCAAGGGGGTATATAGTATATATTAGAACCTATCTTAGTATTATTTATTTACAAGTAGTAACAATGTTATAAAATAGGTATGAAGGTACTTTGAATCCTTCTAACAAAAGTGATTTTTATATTAATTAAATAATTATAAAATCAATGTTTTAAGAATAAACTTACTTAATAAAGTTAAATCTAATTATAAATTAAATATATTAAAGTTTATATAAATATCTGTATCCTTCTAAGTGATGCTTATATTAAGTAAGTATGTTGGCTACATACTACTCCTTAATACTAATACTTAAAAAACCAAGGGGGTATGTAGTATATATTAGAATCTATCTTAGTATTATTTATTTACAAGTAGTAACAAAGTTATAAAATAGGTATGAAGGTACTTTGAATCCTTCTAACAAAAGTGATGTTTATATTAATTAAATAATTATAAAATCAATGTTTTAAGAATAAACTTACTTAATAAAGTTAAATCTAATTATAAATTAAATATATTAAAGTTTATATAAATATCTGTATCCTTCTAAGTGATGCTTATATTAAGTAAGTATGTTGGCTACATACTAGTCCTTAATACTAATACTTAAAAAACCAAGGGGGTATATAGTATATATTAGAACCTATCTTAGTGTTATTTATTTAAAAGTAGTAACAAAGTTATAAAATAGGTATGAAGGTACTTTGAATCCTTCTAACAAAAGTGATGTTTATATTAATTAAATAATTATAAAATCAATGTTTTAAGAATAAACTTACTTAATAAAGTTAAATCTAATTATAAATTAAATATATTAAAGTTTATATAAATATCTGTATCCTTCTAAGTGATGCTTATATTAAGTAAGTATGTTGGCTACATAATACTCCTTAATACTAATACTTAAAAAACCAAGGGGGTATATAGTATATATTAGAACCTATCTTAGTATTATTTATTTAAAAGTAGTAACAAAGTTATAAAATAGGTATGAAGGTACTTTGAATCCTTCTAACAAAAGTGATGTTTATATTAATTAAATAATTATAAAATCAATGTTTTAAGAATAAACTTACTTAATAAAGTTAAATCTAATTATAAATTAAATATATTAAAGTTTATATAAATATCTGTATCCTCCTGAGTGATGCTTATATTAAGTAAGTATGTTGGCTACATACTACTCCTTAATACTAATACTTAAAAACCAAGGGGGTATATAGTATATATTAGAACCTATCTTAGTATTATTTATTTACAAGTAGTAACAATGTTATAAAATAGGTATGAAGGTAATTTGAATCCTTCTAACAAAAGTGATGTTTATATTAATTAAATAATTATAAAATCAATGTTTTAAGAATAAACTTACTTAATAAAGTTAAATCTAATTATAAATTAAATATATTAAAGTTTATATAAATATCTGTATCCTCCTGAGTGATGCTTATATTAAGTAAGTATGTTGGCTACATACTACTTCTTAATACTAATACTTAAAAAACCAAGGGGGTATATAGTATATATTAGAACCTATCTTAGTATTATTTATTTAAAAGTAGTAACAAAGTTATAAAATAGGTATGAAGGTACTTTGAATCCTTCTAACAAAAGTGATGTTTATATTAATTAAATAATTATAAAATCAATGTTTTAAGAATAAACTTACTTAATAAAGTTAAATCTAATTATAAATTAAATATATTAAAGTTTATATAAATATCTGTATCCTTCTAAGTGATGCTTATATTAAGTAAGTATGTTGGCTACATAATACTCCTTAATACTAATACTTAAAAAACCAAGGGGGTATATAGTATATATTAGAACCTATCTTAGTATTATTTATTTAAAAGTAGTAACAAAGTTATAAAATAGGTATGAAGGTACTTTGAATCCTTCTAACAAAAGTGATGTTTATATTAATTAAATAATTATAAAATCAATGTTTTAAGAATAAACTTACTTAATAAAGTTAAATCTAATTATAAATTAAATATATTAAAGTTTATATAAATATCTGTATCCTCCTGAGTGATGCTTATATTAAGTAAGTATGTTGGCTACATACTACTCCTTAATACTAATACTTAAAAACCAAGGGGGTATATAGTATATATTAGAACCTATCTTAGTATTATTTATTTACAAGTAGTAACAATGTTATAAAATAGGTATGAAGGTACTTTGAATCCTTCTAACAAAAGTGATTTTTATATTAATTAAATAATTATAAAATCAATGTTTTAAGAATAAACTTACTTAATAAAGTTAAATCTAATTATAAATTAAATATATTAAAGTTTATATAAATATCTGTATCCTTCTAAGTGATGCTTATATTAAGTAAGTATGTTGGCTACATACTACTCCTTAATACTAATACTTAAAAAACCAAGGGGGTATGTAGTATATATTAGAATCTATCTTAGTATTATTTATTTACAAGTAGTAACAAAGTTATAAAATAGGTATGAAGGTACTTTGAATCCTTCTAACAAAAGTGATGTTTATATTAATTAAATAATTATAAAATCAATGTTTTAAGAATAAACTTACTTAATAAAGTTAAATCTAATTATAAATTAAATATATTAAAGTTTATATAATGCTAAGTAGAATCTTACTACTCCTTAATACTAATACTTAAAACCAAAGGGGTAAGGTAGTAGTACAAACCCTTATCTTAGTATTATTTACTTAAAATAATACATAGCTAAGAAGGGTACTTTAATTCCTTCTAACAAAAGTGATGTTTATATTAATTATATAATTATAAAATCAATGTTTTAAGAATAAACTTACTTAATAAAGTCAAATCTAATTATAAATTAAATATATTAAAGTTTATATAATGCTAAGTAGAATCTTACTACTCCTTAATACTAATACTTAAAACCAAAGGGGTAAGGTAGTAGTACAAACCCTTATCTTAGTATTATTTACTTAAAGTAATACATAGCTAAGAAGGGTACTTTAATTCCTTCTAACAAAAGTGATGTTTATATTAATTATATAATTATAAAATCAATGTTTTAAGAATAAACTTACTTAATAAAGTCAAATCTAATTATAAATTAAATATATTAAAGTTTATATAATGCTAAGTAGAATCTTACTACTCCTTAATACTAATACTTAAAACCAAAGGGGTAAGGTAGTAGTACAAACCCTTATCTTAGTATTATTTACTTAAAGTAATACATAGCTAAGAAGGGTACTTTAATTCCTTCTAACAAAAGTGATGTTTATATTAATTATATAATTATAAAATCAATGTTTTAAGAATAAACTTACTTAATAAAGTCAAATCTAATTATAAATTAAATATATTAAAGTTTATATAATGCTAAGTAGAATCTTACTACTCCTTAATACTAATACTTAAAACCAAAGGGGTAAGGTAGTAGTACAAACCCTTATCTTAGTAATATTTACTTAAAGTAATACATAGCTAAGAAGGGTACTTTAATTCCTTCTAACAAAAGTGATGTTTATATTAATTATATAATTATAAAATCAATGTTTTAAGAATAAACTTACTTAATAAAGTCAAATCTAATTATAAATTAAATATATTAAAGTTTATATAATGCTAAGTAGAATCTTACTACTCCTTAATACTAATACTTAAAACCAAAGGGGTAAGGTAGTAGTACAAACCCTTATCTTAGTATTATTTACTTAAAGTAATACATAGCTAAGAAGGGTACTTTAATTCCTTCTAACAAAAGTGATGTTTATATTAATTATATAATTATAAAATCAATGTTTTAAGAATAAACTTACTTAATAAAGTCAAATCTAATTATAAATTAAATATATTAAAGTTTATATAATGCTAAGTAGAATCTTACTACTCCTTAATACTAATACTTAAAACCAAAGGGGTAAGGTAGTAGTACAAACCCTTATCTTAGTAATATTTACTTAAAGTAATACATAGCTAAGAAGGGTACTTTAATTCCTTCTAACAAAAGTGATGTTTATATTAATTATATAATTATAAAATCAATGTTTTAAGAATAAACTTACTTAATAAAGTCAAATCTAATTATAAATTAAATATATTAAAGTTTATATAATGCTAAGTAGAATCTTACTACTCCTTAATACTAATACTTAAAACCAAAGGGGTAAGGTAGTAGTACAAACCCTTATCTTAGTATTATTTACTTAAAGTAATACATAGCTAAGAAGGGTACTTTAATTCCTTCTAACAAAAGTGATGTTTATATTAATTATATAATTATAAAATCAATGTTTTAAGAATAAACTTACTTAATAAAGTCAAATCTAATTATAAATTAAATATATTAAAGTTTATATAATGCTAAGTAGAATCTTACTACTCCTTAATACTAATACTTAAAACCAAAGGGGTAAGGTAGTAGTACAAACCCTTATCTTAGTATTATTTACTTAAAGTAATACATAGCTAAGAAGGGTACTTTAATTCCTTCTAACAAAAGTGATGTTTATATTAATTATATAATTATAAAATCAATGTTTTAAGAATAAACTTACTTAATATTAAGTAATTTAATATGAAGAAAATAATTTTAAGTAATTATAAATTATAAATGAATAACACCTATAGATACTATTATTACCCAACCCTATCTATATTATATATAATTATTGTAGTAATTACAATACTAATTAGTGTTGCATTCTTTACTTTATTTGAACGAAAATTACTAAGGTATATCCATAAACGTAAAGGCCCTAATAAAGCAACAATTATAGGATTAACCCAACCCTTTTCAGACGCTTTAAAATTATTATCTAAAGAATTTTTATATTCAACTAAAATAAATTATAATATTTATTTAATAAGACCAATAATTATAATATTAATTACATTAACATTATGATCTTTATTCCCATCTACCATTTATAAATGAACCTTTAATCAATCTATTTTACTAATACTGTGCTGCTTCAGAATTTCAGTATACCCTATTATACTAGGAGGGTGAGCATCAAACTCAAAGTATGCACTAATTGGAACAATACGAAGAATATCCCAAACTATCTCGTACGAAGTTAGATTAGCTCTTATTTTAATTTCTAGACTTTTAATAATTGAATCAATAAATTTCTATTCATTTAATAAATTTATTATTAGATTACCCCTTAGAGTTTATTTATATATTCCAATGATTATACTTTATATTTCAAGATTAGCTGAAGTTAACCGAACACCCTTTGATTTTGTTGAAGGTGAGTCTGAATTAGTTTCTGGATTCAATATTGAATATTATGGATTTGGATTTGCATTTATCTTTTTAGCAGAATACTCAATAATTATTTGAATTAGAAGTTTAAATTCTATTATTTTCTTCTCAAGAATTCCATTTACTTTTAGAACTTTAATAATTGCATTCTCTATAATTTGAATTCGAGGTACTTTTCCCCGTATACGATATGATGAATTAATATATATATGCTGAAAAATATTTCTACCAGTTATAATTACTTTTTTAACTTTAATTATAATATTTAAATTTATTTTAATTAGAAAGTTCTATATTCTAAATAAAATTATTTATAAATAATAACTATATTAATAGAGAATATAACTAAGAACTTACTAATATAAAGTATCTTATGTTTTCAAAACATATGCTTGTATCAAGCTCAAATTCTTATTAAGTATAAATTAATAAATCTCTAATTTTATAAATATATAAACCTAAAATAAAATATATAAAATAAAGAGTTGATAAAATCTGACTAATCTGAAAATAAGGAAATTCAATTGGTCTAGCCCCTGTTCAAGTTAACAAAATAATACATGAAATAAATACTCAAAAAAAAAATTGCATTAAAGGATAAAATATTAAACCTAATATATTAGATTTTGTAGTAAATGGTAAAACTAATAAAATTAAAATAGATAAAAACAAAGCTAAAACACCCCCTAATTTTCTAGGAATAGAACGTAAAATAGAATAAGCAAATAAAAAATATCATTCAGGTTGAATATGTAAAGGAGTTACTAATGAATTAGCTGGAATATAATTATCTGGATCACATAAAATATTTGGAAACTGAAGACAAACATAAATTAATAAAAATATTAATAATAAAAAACCAATAATATCCTTATATGAAAAATAAGAATGAAAAGGAATTATATATTTATTACTTTGTAAACCTATAGGATTACTAGAACCATATAAATGTAAAATTAACAAATGAAAAACTACTAATAATAAAATTAATAAAGGTAATAAAAAATGAAAAGAATAAAATCGATTTAAAGTAGCATTATTAATTGAAAATCCCCCCCATAATCAATAAACAATATCAAAACCTAAATAAGGAATAGCAGACATTAAATTAGTAATAACTGTTGCCCCTCAAAATGACATTTGACCCCAAGGTAAAACGTACCCTATAAAAGCCGCCGCTATAGATAATAATAAAATTAAAACTCCTATAAATCATACTCCAATTTTAAAAAAAGAATGATAATAAATTCCCCGAACTAAATGTAAATATATACAAATAAAGTAAAATGATGCACCATTTATATGAAAACCCCGAATTAATCAACCTCAATTTACATCTTGAATAATATGAATAATTCTTATAAATGCTATATCAATATTTGGACAATAGTGCATTGATAAAAAAAAACCTGTTATAATCTGAATTAATAAGCATACCCCAAGTATTGAACCAAAGTTCCACCAAAGTGAAATATTTAAAGGTGTAGGTAAAATAATAAATGAATTATTTAAATAATTATAAAAAATATTAGATATAATTTTCTTCATACTATTAATTTAAATTACGCATTGGTGAAGATTTTAAAAAAGTAGTAATTTTAACTACCAAATATATAATAACTAATATAAATGTTATACTAAATATTATAAGAAATATCCCATAACTTTCAGTGTAACAACCAAAGATTAGATTATTCTCATTAAATGAATATTCATAATTATAATTAATATAATCTACACTTATAGTACAATTTAAATAAAAATATATTATTATAACAAATATAATTAAAAAAATAAAATATATTAATCTAAAATTAAAATGATTTCTGTAACTAAAAACCATAAAAAATAAAAAAGTTACTATAATCCCCCCCGCTACAACTAAAAAAATATAAAAATATAAATTAGTATAGATATATATAATTAAATATAATAAAAATAAAATTAATAATAATATATAAATTAAATAAAATACAGGAGAATCTGGAAGTAAAGTTAATAATAACAATAATAATATTAAAATTAATATATAAACTAAAGTATAAGAAAAATCTAATATAATAAACATTTTTATCATAATACAAAAAATAGTTTATAAAAAATATTAATCTTGGAGATTAAAGAAATTAAAATCTAAATTTTTTTGAAAGTTGCTCAGAAGAATTTCATCTATAGATAATTTACAAAATTATTATTTTAAATTAAATTATTTGAACCTTATACAAAAATACTAATACTATTTCTGCTGTAACTTAATCCCATTAAGAAGATTAATAATTATTTATTTTATAATCATTTACTTATTTACAATTAAATTTAAAAAATTCTTAATAGTACTAATTAGAATCGAAATAATAATAATAACAACAAGAATAATTATATTAATTTGCTTAAAAAAAATTAATTCAGACTTTATAATTATTTATTTATTAGTATTTATAGTTACAGAAAGAGTCTTAGGATTATCACTACTTATTATAATATCCCGAATTAATAAAAATGACTCTATATCAACAATACAAATATTATGATAGAAATATTAGCTATTCTTTTTATAATTAATCAAAATTCTTATCATATAAAAAATATAATTCAAAACATATTATTTATTTTAACTATTAATTATATATTATCTATAAATAATATATGAATAGATAATTCAAATATCTACTTAATATTCTATCAAGATAAATATTGTTCATTACTAATTATATTAACCCTATGAATAGCAGGAATCTCTCTTATAATTACTAAAAATAAACAAATAATAACAATCATAAGATTAATAATATTAGTTATTATAACCCTATCTTCTACAAGAATTATTATATTCTATATTTGATTTGAAACAAGATTAATCCCTTTATTTATTATTATTTTTTGATGGGGAAGAACAAAAGAACGAGAAATAGCCTCTATATATATATTAATTTACACAATAATTGGATCATTACCACTAATATTAACAATTTTCACAATATATAAAATTACATATTCAACAGACTGAACCTATATTATATTATTTAATATTAAAAATTCATCTTTTATTATTTATTGAAATATGATTGTTGCATTTTTAGTAAAAATCCCAGTGTTTGGGTTTCATACTTGATTACCAAAAGCACATGTAGAAGCCCCAGTTTATGGATCAATAATTTTAGCAAGAGTAATTCTTAAATTAGGGGGAATAGGATTAATACGAATAATAATAACTAACTTAAATGCTGCTATAAAATTCAACTCAATATTTATTACAATCATAATACTAGGATCAATATTAATTACATTCATTTGTATAATTCAATCTGATATAAAATTAATTGTAGCCTATTCATCAGTTGTTCATATAGGAATTGCCTCTATAAGAATAATAACTATATATAAATGAGGATATACAGGTGCAATAACTATAATAATTGGACATGGACTATGTTCATCTAGAATATTTTTCATTGTTAATATAATTTATTTACGAAGTCATAGACGAATTATTATTATAAATAAAGGAATTATCAATATTGAACCAGTAATAATATTTTTTTGATTTATTACTTGTGTTGGGAATCTTGGAGCTCCTATTTCACTTAATTTTTTAAGTGAACTAATTATAACTAATAGAATTGTGTCGTGATCATTAATATCAATTCCATTCTTAATTATCATTAATATATTAAGAAGAATCTACTCTATACAATTATTCATAATTACTGCTCATGGAAACTTTACAAATAAATTTAACTATAATATTAAAATAATTGAATATCATACTATCATTCTACATATTGTACCACTAAATATATTAACAATTAATTCATGAATATGAAATATAAATTATTAATTTAATTTAGATAGTTTAAATAAAATATTGAAATGTGGTTTCAAAGATAATAAATATTTCTAAATTATTTATCCTATACAATCAGGAATCATATTTTTAGTTATTAGAATAATTTTCTCAATTATAAGATTCTTTAGACGAAATTCAGAAAAAAAACTAGTAAAATTTAGATTCTTAGAATTAAATTCTGCTCAATACTCATTAGATTTATTAATTGATTGAAAATTAATTTCATTTATTTCAATTGTATCATTCATTACAGCAAATATTATAATTTATAGAAAATCATATATAATAAATGATTTAAACAAAAAACGATTTACTTTAATTTTATCTATATTTGCATTATCCATAATCTGAACAATCTTAACAAGAAAAAATATTATATCAATATTAATCGGGTGAGACTTTTTAGGACTATCATCTTTACTACTCATTATTCATTATCAAAGTATTTATGTTTACAGATTTGGAATAATTACATTTATTTTAAATCGAATAGGTGATATTGCATTTATTATAACTGGTGCCTATATATTTAATTTAGGATCATGATCAATATTATATATATTAGAAAATAGTAAAATAATTACAATTATATTAGTAATTGCAGCTTTTACTAAAAGTGCCCAATTACCATTTTCATCATGACTACCCAAGGCAATAGCAGCACCGACTCCTGTATCTGCTTTAGTTCACTCATCAACCTTAGTTACTGCTGGAGTTATCCTTTTAATTCGATTAGAACCTAGAATTTTAGACCCTAAACTAAATAATTTAGCTTTATTAGTTTCAGTTACTACAATACTAGTAGGAAGTCTGGCCGCAATAATAGATTATGATTTAAAAAAAATTATTGCATTTTCAACACTCAGACAAATTAGTTTTATAATAGTAATTTTATTTATAAATAGAATTGATTTAGCATTTATACATCTAATAATTCATGCTCTATTTAAATCTCTAATATTTATATCAGCAGGAACAATTATTCACCATTCATTAGGAGAACAAGATATTCGTAATATTAATATAATAAGAATTTGATTACCATTAGAAACTACTTTAATAAATTTATCTATATTAGCTCTTATAGGATTTCCCTTCTATTCTGGATTCTTTTCAAAAGATTTAATAATCGAGTTTTCTATAAATAATAACTTAAATTTAATTGTAATAATATCATTTGACTTAAGAATCTGCCTCACTGCATTATATTCAGCTCGATTATCAATTTATTTATGTTGGAATAAGACAAATAAAAATATTATATTTAATTATATTACATCAAATCAAGAAAAATTAATTATAATAATTTTAACTCTACCAATTATCATATCAGGATCTCTATTTACATGAATTTATATTAAAAATATTAATATTGAATTACCCCTACCCCTAATTATAAAATCATTCGGAACCTGGGGAGGAATCATTACTTTAATCATAACATTTATTATAATTAATTACAATAGTTTAGTTATAAATATAAAAATTAAATGATTCATTTATTGAATATTATTTATTAATCTAATATTTCCCCTAATAGCTAAAAAAACCCTTTACCTTAGACTTAATTTTATAAAATATTACGAAAATTCATGAAATAAATTTATTAGAATTATTATAATAAATAATATTAAATATTTAATAATATCAAATTACATATTTACACCTATATCAATTTTAAAAATTATATTATTATTTACTTCAATAATAATATTTTATTACTATAAAATTAATTAATATATTATTACTCAAATAAAATTTATATTTAGGTAGCTTAAATAAAGTATAATAATGAAGATATTAAAATGGATATATATCCCCTAAATATAATAATTTAATTAAACAAAATAATTTATAAATATATAATATTATTTATACAATGAAAATGTATCGTTTTAAATAAACTATATAAACATAGAAATAAAATGAAATTATATTCATTAAAATTGAGTTAGAAGCTCAAATAAAATTACTTCAATTGGAAATTACTTCAATTTAATTATTAACAATAATCTACCTCTCTTTGGTTTCAATTAATTACATAAGGATTGATAAACAACCAAACTTTTAGGCCGAAACTAAATGTAAATTTTACTTCTTATGTAAACAATTAAGTGCTTCAGTCAAAAGAACCATCAAGTCATTCAAGTAAAACACCCCAAACTAATAATATTATAAAATAAATAAATAATATTATTCTTATATAACTTAAATAAAAATTACTAACCACTAAAATAATAGGAAGTAACAAAATAATTTCTACATCAAAAACCAAAAAAACTAATGAAAACAAATAAAAATTAATAAAAAATGATACTTGATGAGAAATAATAGGATCAAATCCGCATTCAAATGGTGTTAATTTTTCACGTAAAACAAGAGATTTATAAGAAATTAGTATTCTCAATAACATTAAAAAAAGTAATAAAATAATTAAAATACATATATATACTATTATAATAGCTTATATTAAAATTAAATCTTTTAATTGGAAATTAAATGTAATAAAATATACTATATAAGCATTATTATCTACACCACCAGTATACAATTAAATATAAAAATAATCAAACTACATCAACAAAATGTCAATATCAGGAAGCTATTTCAAACCCTACATGGTGGTAAACCGTAAAATGAAAATTATCCAATCGATAATAACAATAAATCAAAAACATTGTACCAACTAATACATGAATACCATGAAATCCTGTTATTATAAAAAATAATGAACCATAAACAGAATCAGATATAGTAAACGTAGAATACTTATATTCAATACCCTGAAATAAAGAAAAAATTAATCCTATTAAAATTGTTAATAATAATGAATCACTAGAAGCTAATTTATTATTCAATAACAAAGAATGATGACAATAAGTAATTATTATACCAGAAGTAATTAAAATAAAAGAATTTATTAATGGAATTCCAAATGGATTAAATGGCACAATACCATAGGGAGGTCAAGTACAGCCTCCCTCTACCGGTGGAGATAATATTATATGAAAAAAGGATCAAAAAAAAGAAATAAAGAAAAATAATTCAGAAATAATAAATAATATAAATCTAAATCGTAAAATTAAAATTAAATAATTACCATGTAAACCCTGGAAAGTTCTTTCTCGAACTACATCACGTCATCACTGAAGAAAAATTAAAAATGATAAAAATAAACTAAATAATATTAAAATTCATCTTCTCATAAATATTCACTTTACAAATCCTAATATAACTAAAAATACACCTAATGACCCTAATAACGGTCAAGGTCTAACAGTTACTAAATGTAAATAATTTCTAAATACTTTTATCATATTCTACTTCACTACAATAAAGAGAACAAAGAATAGAAAATACATAAGCTTGAATTAAAGAAACTCTTAATTCCAATAAATATAATAAAGACTGAATAATAACTAATATAAAAATTATATAAAATTCTAATAAAGAACCAACAGAACCTATAAGACAAAGTAACAAATGACCAGCAATTATATTAGCTCTTAACCGAACTGACAATGTTAAAGGACGAATTAAAGCACTAATTGATTCAATTAATACTATAAAAATTATTAATATTCTAGGTGTACCATAAGGAACTAAATGAACAAATATTATTAATGAATAATTATATCAACCATAAAGTATTATTCCTAATCATAAAGGTAAAGAAAAAGTGATTGTTAAAATTATATGTCTAGTAAGAGTAAAAACATAAGGGAATAGACCCATAAAGTTTATTAAAAAAACTAAATATATTAAAGTAATAAATAATAAATTACTAACTAAAGACTTTAATAATAATTTAAACTCAATAAACATTAATTTTATTAATATTATATGAGAATAATAATAATAAGAAGGAAAATAATAATAACCAATTGGAAATAGTACAATTATTCAAAATATTATTAATCAATTTAACCTTAAATTAATTGAAGTACTAGGGTCAAAAATAGAAAATAAATTTGTTATCATTTATTTAAATAATTTTTATTAGTACTCAATTTATTATAATAATTCATACCCAAATTAATATTTATATAATAATAAAGTATCAAATAACAAAAAAATAATAAACCTAAAAATAATATATATATAATTAATCAATTTAATGGACTTATTTGAGGAATAGAAAATTACTTAAATTGTTACTCTGAACTGACAGTTCAATATTATTTATATATTAACTAAATTTTCCATTAGAAGTATATGTTACATACTATTATTAGGTTTAAGAAACCTACACTTACATTCAGCCATCTAATGAATATATATATATATATTAAATTTAATATTTAACTATTCAATTTTATATAAACTAATCAAGTACGAAAATAAGATAAGTCAGTTAATTCAAGAACAATAGGTATAAACCTATGATTTATACCACAAATTTCCGAACACTGTCCATAGTATAACCCAGAACGTAAAGAATATAAAGAAACTTGATTTAAACGACCAGGAATAGCATCAATTTTAATTCCTAATGAAGGAATAGTTCAAGAATGAATTACATCTATAGAAGTAACAATATTACGAATAGAAATAGAAACAGGTAAAACTAAACGATTATCAACATCTAATAAACGAAATTCATTTAATTGTAGATCACCTATTGGTAATATATAAGAATCAAACCTAAAAGAACACCCCTTATCAAAAAATTCATATCTTCAATATCATTGATGACCAACAGATTTAATAGAATATAAAAATAATTGAATATTTTCAGTATAATACAAAATTTTTAAAGAAGGAATAGCTATATCATATAAAACTAATATAGGTAAAATAGTTCAAGTAATTTCTAAAAAATTACCATGTAACAAAAAACGTGAAGAAAACTGATTAATAAATAACAAAAAAATGAAATAAATAATTAATAATATAGTAACAATTAATACTATTATATTATTATCATGTAATCAAATTAAAAGTAAGGAAGAAAAAGAATTAGGGTCTTGAAAATTTATTATTGATCAAGTAGAAATTTTTAATAAAAATTATTTAATTTTATATATAGAATTTAAATCTATTGCACTATTCTGCCATATTAAATATATAAAACAAAGTAAATAAACTAATTAATTTACAAAAATTGTAGGAAATTCGTCAAAAGTATGAAATATTATTGGACTATTTGAATATAGATAAATTCATTCAACCCAATGACTAGTACATATCTTAACTAAAAAAAATCGCTTAGAAATAAAAGCCTCTCATAAAGAATAAATTATTAAAAAGTAACCCACTAAAGAAACTAATCTACCTAAAGAAGAAACTACATTTCAACATAAATAAACATCAGGAAAATCTCTATATCGACGTGGTATACCAGATAACCCCAAAAAATGTTGAGGAAAAAATGTTATATTTACCCCAATAAATATAATTATGAACTGAGGCTTTAATAAATACTCATTAAATAATAAACCTGTAAATAAAGGAAATCAATATAAAAAACCAGCAGCTACTGCAAAAACTGCCCCTATTGATAATACATAATGAAAATGAGCAACTACATAATAAGTATCATGTAATATTAAATCTAAAGAAGAGTTTGCTAATATTACACCTGTTAATCCCCCTATAGAAAATAAAAAAATAAATCCTAAGGATCAAATTATAGGAATTGAATATTTTATCTTTGAACCTTGAAGAGTTGATAATCAACTAAAAACCTTAATTCCAGTAGGAACTGCAATAATTATAGTAGCAGAAGTAAAATAAGCCCGTGTATCTACATCTATACCTACAGTAAATATATGATGAGCTCAAACAATAAAACCTAAAAAACCAATAGTTAATATTGCATAAATTATTCCTAAAGTACCAAAAGTACTTTTCTTTCCCCTTTCTGAAGCAACAATATGAGAAATAATACCAAATCCTGGTAAAATTAAAATATAAACCTCAGGATGACCAAAAAATCAAAAAAGATGCTGATATAAAACAGGATCACCCCCTCCTGATGGATTAAAAAAAGAAGTATTTAAATTACGATCTGATAATAATATAGTAATAGCACCAGCTAAAACAGGCAAAGATAATAAAAGTAAAATAGCAGTAATAGTTACAGATCAAGCAAATAAAGTTAATTTATCAAATGAATAACGACAAAATATAATAATAGTTACAATAAAATTTATTGCACCCATAATTGATGAAGCACCTGCTAAATGTAAAGAAAAGATTGAAAAATCAACTCTAGGACCCGCTTGATTAATAGAATTAGATAATGGAGGATAAACTGTTCAACCAGTCCCAGCCCCATCACCAATAAATATACTTAAAACTATAAAAAATAAAGATGGTGGAAGTAACCAAAACCTTATATTATTTATTCGAGGAAAAGCCATATCAGGAATTCCAGATATAATAGGAATTAACCAATTACCAAATCCACCAATTATAAAAGGTATTACAAAAAAAAAAATTATAACAAAAGCATGAGCAGTAACTACAGAATTATAAATTTGATCTCTACCTAATACTTGACCAGCGGATCCTAATTCAATTCGAATAATTAAACTTAAAGATGTACCAAGAGAGCCTGACCACATAGCAAAAATAAAATATAAAGTACCAATATCTTTATGATTGGTAGAATAAAATCATTTATTTAATTTATTCATAATAATAAAAATAGTAATAAATCTTAAAGTTTAAAATATAAATATTAAATTGCAAATTTAAAGTAACCCTAGAGGTTAAGATTTTATTTAATTTAAAAAATTAAGTATTATGTCTGAATAAAGTAGTAGACTGTAAATTTACTTATAAGATTAAAATCTTTAATACTAAAATTTTAGAATAAATCTAATTTTTAACTTTGAAGGCTAAAGGTTTATATTAACCTAAAATTTTATCTAATAAAAAATTATTAATCCTAATAATAAAATAAATAAATTTACTAAAACAGAGATATTAATATAAATTAAAGGAACTAAAGTATAATTTCAATAATAATTTCCTAAAAAGATAGGTAAACCTATATAAATATGAAAACTAGATAAAATTACACGCATATATATATATAAATGAACTAATGAAGTTAATACTAATAATAAAATAAAATAATATATAAATAAAGAAGAAACCTTATCTAATAATATTCATTTCAACAAAAAACCAGTAAAAGGAGGCATACCAGTTAAAGAAATCATATTAATAATATATATAACCAATAAATAACGTGAAATAAAAAATGTTACAATATAATCAGATATATTATTAATATCAAAATAATAATTAAAAAAACAAATTAAAAAAAAAAGTAATCTATATACAATATAATATGTGAGTCATCAATTTATATCAATTAACATAAGAGTTAGTCAAGCTCTATGAGATAATACCGAATAAGAAAATAATAATTTTACTCTTAATAAGCCCAAACTAAAATATAGACTAACTATTATAGTAAAAATCCTAATAAATAATAAATAATAATACCATATATTTAATCTTAATATAAGTATAGGTATAAATTTCTGAAACGTAGATAACAAACCGATCCTTAATCAATTTATATTATAAATCAAACTAACCACCCATTTATAAAAAGGAAATAAACCGATCTTCAAAGATAA
The DNA here is from genome assembly GCA_963942575.1 of Priocnemis perturbator. Taxonomy (NCBI): domain Eukaryota; kingdom Metazoa; phylum Arthropoda; class Insecta; order Hymenoptera; family Pompilidae; genus Priocnemis; species Priocnemis perturbator. The sequence continues at coordinate 1,805,882 of CAWWDK010000344.1, read as the reverse complement.
AGAAAAATTGTATATAAATAAACCCATATGATCTATATATATATTATCAAATATAAAAGTTAGAGAGACCAAAAATAAAGAAGTACCTAAAGACTGAATTAAAAAATATGAACAAATAGATCTAAACTTCTGATTAGAATTCTGTAAACAAATAATTATAATATAAAATAAAGTCCCTGCTTCTATTAATATTCAACTTATAATAAAAGAAGAGCTAAAAATAAATATAAATATAAATAATAACATACCAACATAACAAATAAGTAATAAAATATATAATTTAGCTTAAACCAATATATTAATTAAAAATTAAATATAATATAATAAATTATATGTATATATTTTAGTGTAAAAGCACAAAAATCTTTGATATTTTTAGGAATAGAAGTTAAACTATTAAATATAATGATAATGTAAAAAACATTTTATTTACTCTATCAAAGTAACCCTTTAATCAGGCATATCATTGATATATACAGAAGAATTATATTCTATAAGCAGGGTATGAACCTAATAACTTTTTTAGTTTACCTGTATAAACAACATTAAATATTATAAAATTATATATATATATCTTTAAGTAATATACAATCTTAAGAAACAATATAAATAAGATATAAAATATAAAATATTTTGATTTTAGATATAAAGTTAAATAATTCTTAATACTTGTAAGTATAATATTAATCAAGTTAAATCTTAAATAGATTTAAATATAAAAGGAATCATTTAAAATTAATATAATAAATAATATTAATATTAAATATAGAATTTTATATAGATAAATTAGGTGCCAGCAATCGCGGTTAAACCTTATATATATAATTTAACTAAAACTAAAATAAGTAAAACAAAATTTATTCTTATATAAACAATAAATATAAAAAATTAATTTATAATAGTGAAATATTACAAATTTTATAAATAATGTATATAAGAAAATTAGTTAAACCTATTAAATTAAATAAAAAACCAGGATTAGATACCCTGTTATATAATAAATAAATAAAATAATAAAAAAAAAATTAAATGCAATCATTAAAATTAAAAAATTTGGCTGTACTTAATTTAATTAGAGGAACCTATTTATTAATTTGATGATCCACGATAAGAAATACTTAAACTAATAATTTATTTTAATAACTTGTGTACTGCCGTTTTAAAAATTTTTTAAATAAAAAGTTATTTTAAACTTCTTAATTTCCAAGTTAAAATTCAGGTAAAAGTATAGTAATGTTTAAGGTAAAATGGGTTACAATATAATAAATATTTTAATTATTAAATTTAATTTTTAAAAATAGAGAGAATCTAAGAGTAAGGTTAATAAATTAATTAACCTGACAAATAACCTTAAGTAAGTACAAATCGCCCGTCACTCCTGAGTAAACTTGGGGGAAGTCGTAACAAAGTAAGTGTACCGGAAGGTGTTCTTAGAAATAAATAATTTAGTTTAATAAAAACATTTCATTTACAAAGAAAAGATTGTTTATACAAAGTATTATAATACTAATATATAATTAAAAATTTAACTATAATATTAAATTAAAAAAATAAATAAAAATAAAATATATCTAAGTAAATAAAGAAAAGATAAATAAAATACAAATATGTAAATAAATAAATTCAATATTTTAAAAGAAATTTCAATTTAGTTTACCTTTTGTATCAGGGGTAAACAAATAATATTTATTTATAATAATAATCTCGAAAATAAATGAGCTATTATAATAATAAAATTAATGTAAAAATATTATTTTAAATATAATAATAGTTGTGAAATACAATTCAAATTTATAGATATCTAGTTTTTTAATAAATAAATTTAATTTAAACTAAACAAACTATATTAATATTTAAACTATTTAAGTAAAATGTTTAGGAAAGAATTTGCGGGATAAACTGTAAATTTAAATTAAAAGATAATATATAAATATAAATAAATAAAGTAGAATAATTATATTAATCAACTGAAAAGAAAATGTAATAATTCAATCTAAATTATAATTAAATATTTAAATTAAATCTTTAATTAACTTATTAAAATACTTTTTTAAATAACATAAAAAAATAAATAATGTTTACACAAGTAATAAATAATATATATAAATAATAAAATAAAATTTATAATAATATAAGGAATTAGGCAAATATATTTATTATATTAAAATATAATAATTAATTTTCAACTGTTTAACAAAAACATAGCTTTTAGATTACAATTTTAAGTAAATTCTGCCCACTGATTTAGTTATTAAAGAGCTGCAGTAATCTAACTGTACAAAGGTAGCATAATAAATTGGTTTTTAATTGAAATCTAGAACAAACGAAAATATGAAAAATTAACTGTCTCATATTATAATATTAAATCTTAACTTTCAGTTAAAATGCTGAAATAATATTACAAGACGATAAGACCCTGTAGAATTTTATAAATTATATTTTAATAAAAAAAATTAATAACATAAATATAAAATATTTTATTGGGGAAATACCTAGAATTAAGTAACTCTAGATATTAAATTAACAAAAATTTATGAACAAAAAAACAATTAATTTAAATATTAAACAAAAACAAATTACCTCAGGGATAACAGCGTAATAACTTTATAGAGTTCTAATTTATAAAGTTGATTGCGACCTCGATGTTGAATTAAGGTCAATATTAAGTGCAAAAGCTTAAATATTTAGTCTGTTCGACTATAAAAACCTTACATGATTTGAGTTCAATTCGGTGCAAACCAGAATGGTTTCTATCTGTAATATAAACAAAATCTAATGTACGAAAGGACCTAGATTTTAAAATAATTTTTTAAAATTGAATTAAATTATCTGTTTTGGCAGAATAGTGCAATAAATTTAGAATTTATAAATACGTAAAAGTAAACAGAAACAATAATTAAATTCACAAACGCCGACATAATAATATAAATATGTTATAATACTAATATATATATATATTAATATATATAATTAAATGTATTAGAATATTTTATATATATTATAATACTATATCTAAATAAATACATATTATTTATCTTTAATATAATATAAGTATAGAACCTTAATAATATATTAAATACTTATAAAGTATTAAGTATGTAACTACACATTACTATATCTATTATTATATAATGATGGTTCTATATATCATTATATTTATTATTAGATAAGAGCTAGTATATATAATAAGTATATAGTAATCTAATATATATATTAATATTAATATCTTATTAAATATTTTATATATATTAATTAACTATTATATTAATATTAATATCTTATTAAATATTTTATATATATTAATTAACTATTATATTAATATTAATATCTTATTAAATATTTTATATATATTAATTAACTATTATATTAATATTAATAATTAATAAATAATTAATATATATTAAAATAAGTATTAATTACACTAAATTATTATTCTTCTATAAAAATCTCATTTATCATTATAATGATTAATCTAATAGAATAACTATAATTTATAGATTTAATTATTTTGAATAATAAAATTAATTAAATCACCCCCTTAAGGGGTGATTCTTATTTGTATTGTATTGTATTGTATATGTTTTATTGTTCCCTATCCGGGTTACAATCTCCTTTCACCTCCCTCCTCTTTCCTCTATACATTTCCACCCTTCCTCCACTCTCCTTATCCTACTTATCCTACTTAGTTTACTTAATTCTACTTATTCTACTTATTCTACTTATTTTTACTTATCCTACTTTCGTCTCCGCCTCTCCTATTTATATTTATATTTACAACTCGCTCTTTCCTTCTCCGCACGCCAATTCTCTCTCTCTCCATTTGCCTAACCGCTCGCCCTCCGCACCGCCTCCCTCGCTCTCTCCTCCCCTCGCACGCCTCCCTCTCTTTCCTTTTCCCTACTTACTTGCTACTATTTACAACTTTGTACAACTTATCTCCTATCTTATCCTACCCCCCTCCCCCCCCTTCCCCTTTCCCCCTGCGGACTTCCGTTTCCTCCCATTCACACCTTCTCTCCTCTCCTTCTCCCTTTCCTTCCTTTCTCTCACTCACTCATTTGTTCCCATTCACCCCTTCTTTCCTCCTTATCCCTTCTCTTTCCTTCTTTCCTCATCCTGCCCCTTCCCCCCCCCTTTTCTTCCTTTTCCCCTCTTGCTCTCTCCAGCACCTTCAACCACTTCTCCCCTCCTCCCTCTGCATCCAGTACCTCTTTCACTTTTACTTCCCACCTTTCTTCCCTTCCTTCCATCTTTTCCCAACCTCCACATCTTTCCCACACATGCTCCCATGTCTCCTCTTCCTCTCCGCACAATCTGCACCCCCTCTCCTCTTCTCCCTCCCAATACCTCCCTTCTCTCACCTCATTCCCCATCCTAAATCTTGCCACCCTTCTCACTCTTTCCTCACTCCATCTCTTCTTCAAATATCCCTTCCTATCCTTTCCTACCACTTCCCTATACCATCTGTTCGTTCTTGATTCCTTTATTCTCCTCTTCCTTTCCTTGCTCTGTTCCTCTATATCCCTCCTCTCCAGTTCCTCGTATTCCATTCCTTCTTCCCCCCCCTCCTCCACCCCTCTTTCTCTGAGGAACTCCTTTCTCTCCTTCTCCCATTTCCCCACTATTTTTCCCCTCCCCCATCTCTCCCTCATCTCTCTCCAGCACCTCCCCGCGATCACTCCCCCTTTCCCTTCCTCCAGCCTCCTCTCGTACCCCCACGCTCTCCTGCCTGCCCTCGTCCTCATCTTTACCCTGCCCGCCTCCTCCCTTATCATATAACCCGGCGTCACCCAGTCCACTCCCATTATCCACCTTAAATACCTTTCCTGTGCTGCCTCCACTGTCTTCCTTTCCATCCACCCCCACACCTCCACCCCATACTCTGCCACTGTCCATACCAACGTGTCGAACAGCCATAACCTTCTTTCCCAATCCTTACTCCATAGCCTCTTTCCCAGTCCCCACACCTCTCTCATCGCCGCCGCCGCCCTCCTCCCTCTTTCCCTTACATTTTTTTCACATCCCCCCCCCTGCTCCACCCAGTATCCTAAGTATTTCACCTCTTTCACCTCCTCCAGCTTCTTCCCCTCCCATCTCCAATCCACCACCCTTTTCCTTCCTCCCCCCTTCCTAAACCTTACTATTTTTGTCTTGTCCGTATTCACCTCTAATCCCTTTCCTTTCAAATACTTCTCCAGCCTTGCCATCACCGCCCTCATCTCCCCCTCCTCCCTCACCATCACCACTACATCATCCGCGTACGACAGAGTGTAAACCTTCTCCCCTCCTACTTTAATCCCCCCCCACCCCCCTTTCCTCAAATACTCCTCCATGTCCGCTATCAGTATGTTGAACAGGATCGGGCTGAGCGGGCAACCCTGCCTCAGCCCTCTCGCCGTCCAAAATACCTCTCCTTGCTCTTCCCCCACCCTCACCTTACTCTTCGTTTCCCTCATCACCTCCTCCACTCTCTTTACCAGTCCTTCCCTTACCCCCCTCTCCCTCATCGCCTCCACCACCTTACTTTTATCCACTGAGTCGAAAGCGGCTCTGAGGTCCAGGAACAGTGCGCACATTTTCCCTCCCTTCTTCCCTATCTCCCTGTTTACTATATAGTTCAACGCATATATCTGATCCCTGGCCCCCATGCCTTTCCTGAACCCCGCCTGCGTGTCCCCTAAAATTCCCTTCCCTTCTACTTCTTTCCCTATCCTGTCTGCCAAGATCTTTGTATATATCCTATACAGGGAGGGCATTATCGTTACCCCCCTGTACTCCTCCACTCTCCTTCCCTCTCCCTTCTTCACTATCGGCACTATTTCTCCCTCACACCATTCTTCTGGCCATCCCTCTCCATTCCATATTCTCTTACATATCTCTCC